>CM031237.1:281063762-281618397 GCA_018340775.1 Taxus wallichiana var. yunnanensis | reverse complement strand
CACTAGACTTCCCTCCAAAACTTAAAATTTAAAGCAAGATGTTAATTTAATCCTAAACATACTTAACAAAAGTAATTTAACAAAAAGACAACACAAAAGAATTCACCTACTAAAGCAAGTTAAAACAAGTAATTAAAATTTTACCCACTTGGTCACATTAGAAAATTTCCCCCTCATGGAAATTTTCTCAACACATAAAAGAAAAAAAGGTAACACAATACAATTTACTAGTTGCCTTGATGACCAATTGTTGTAACCACCGACATCCTGTTGTGTTTGGTTCCCAATCCCCCTCATGGTTGTGATCATGCCGTGTTTCCTGCAAAATGCAAACACCTCCTTTGGCCTTGTGGCCATGTCAAAATATCCAAAATAACCATATGCATGAAATTCATTAACATCTATACGTAATTCAATCAATCATTATTTCTAGGTCTAAATCACAACTTAATTATGCATTTCATCATTATCCAAAATTATAGTAATGTAAATTCAACAACTACATTCTACTCATCATGGCGAAGAAATCCAATGTTAGAACACATGCAATATATCCATATAAAAATAATATCGGTATCCAATAGTCTATCCATGAGTTAGTGTAGATCATACTGAAAACAAAATCCAATCATAATCCAAATGCATCTAGTCACAAAACATCATGCTAATCAACATAAGTATAAATCATGTCCATATCCAAAGTCTGCATAACTCAAAATGATAATCAACTAAGTGTCGTAGGGAAGTGGGCATTACAAAACTAAAAAGTTATTTTTCGTTTCGGCTTTCCATTTGAACCCTGAGCAATGAAATGCTTTTTTGCCTTCACAAACCTCTAGTATTTTTAGTAGATAATTTCTTGCAACCTTTAGTTTGGGGAAAACACTCTCCTTGATAGTTTGGAAAAGGCATTTTTAGGCCTTTGGTCATAGTTTGACTAGGTCAAATTGGACCTATTATGACTGGTGGCTCCGGATAACATGTCACCATTTGAAACCGCCCAATTCTCAATCCCTGCCAAATCTGGTGAATTCTCCATATATAGGGGAACTTTAAGGAAATTACGGTTACACATTCATCTATCGAATGTTAGTTTTAGACATCATTTTTCTCGAGCCCTCGAGCTAACTTTGATTAGTTGCGACTAAACCTATTATTATTGATGGCCTTGCGAAAATGACCTCCAATCATAAACCATTCACTAATTCTCGAATTTTCTCGGTTCCTGTGAACTCTTGATATATAGGTGGACATGTAGGAATTCACCCATCCCGAATTTACTTATTGGAAGACATTTTTTTAATGCAATTTTTTTATCTTCCGAGCCTAAATTGAACGTTTTGCAACTAGTAGGAAAATTAAAAGGAAATTTTAAGGACCCATGTTGGTTTTCCAAACTATTGTGGAAACGTTTTACACTTGTAAATAACTGTTTGAAAATCTGCTGATGTGACTTTTGTGAAATGGAACTTTTGGCAAAATATTGTTTCTCTCTTTCTTCCCTATTTCTTTTCTCTCGTTGGTTAAGAAATGAAGTGAACTGAACTAAAATAAATATGTTTCTCTAACCTTCTCCTTTCAAATGAAAATTATTAATGTATTATGTAAATGGGAAACTAAAAATGATAAGTATGCTAGATTTAGTGGATTCCATGCCAATAATTTATCCCTAATATCATGCTCACATGGGTTTTTAGGATGGAAGTAAGATGGCAAAAATGGCATCATGTAATTGATTATTTATTATTGTAATTTATATATTTTATTGGAAAATGGATATATGTCTAATGTAGTTGTAATGTAAGAGAAATCTTTATATTTGAAATTTGGTAATATGCATGAGATGCTAGTTTTAGGAATGCCTTGGGAAATGTGTAATTAATCATAGGTTCCATTTTGTTTCATATTTCCTATGTTAAAAAAGAGGGAGAAAGAAAAAGGGGTTAGATATATATGTTAAATAAATTTGAATTTAATATCTTGTACTTCATTTCCAATGTTTAATAGACAATTAATTAATTAGTGTGTTGTATTCTTATCTTGAAATTATAATAAAAGAGCTAAATGAAACACTCAACCCTAGTATAGGACTCATGTATAACTACCTTTCATGTGTGAATCATTTTAGTGTGAAAAAATGAAAACCTTAGGATAAACTTGAATCTCTACACTCGATGTCATCCGTCTCGCATGATCTTTCTTAGCCCAAAATAAATCGAAACCGTAAAATGAACATAAAATTTTGTACTCAATGAAACCTCTATCTTAGGTAAATAAGACCCCAAGTTGTGTTATCATCATGGTTGGTATGTTTAGCATTACCATCGTGAACGATGGTTAGGATTGACTGGAAAAGCTTTACGGAGTAAGTAGAACTAACACCTCCTTGAAGTATCTTAGTCGTTTACCAAGTCTTATGAAGTTAGACCTAGAAGTTAAACTCATCTTCGAATGAATTCCATATGGGATCCAGACGATGCAAATGGACCTAGTGAAATATTTTGTTATGAATTAAACTCTTGTTAATGATCTCTTTAGTTCCTCACAGCAAAATGTGTTACTTTGGCTAGTGACAATATAGCGCCTTGATATTTTATGGAGAGTTTATAGGGTAAATATGTTTTCACACCTTAATCCAATTTATAATAGGGCGTAGAGCCTTGCGTGTAAATTGGAATTAAACTAAACCTCAATTGATTAGGAGGTTAGTTTGTGGGTAGAAAATTGTAAGTAACTCTTTGCTAGCGAAATTGATTTGAATTATGTTGACTTTAGAGAACCCAGGAAACTAGAAACTTGGTTCCGTAATCCCTTGCTATGCCCTTTTATGACATTAAGAATAAAATAAATTTCACATGCAAAATCGTGAAATCGTTGAAACACGGGATCTTACCTTGAACACAAATCACTTGTGGTTCATAAGTAATTTATAATGCTCCCAATCATGTACTTCTTCATGATGTTAGACAAGCACTTTCGTAACTCTTTTGTTCTAAAGTAATGCTAATAATGAGACCATAGTGTAATGTTAGAGTAAAGCATATAAGAGTAAAACGAGATTTGAGGTTATGAATAATGTCACTCTTGGAGTCCTTATAACTCAATTAGAAATTTATTTGTGTTAAAAATAATATGAATTTCCCTTGGTGAGATCAAACTTTGAGAAAACAAAAGATTTATGTTAATCTAAATAAAGTTTCTTGATGTGGAAATGTTGAATGGATTCAACAAGTTACTGAATTATATTAACCGTGGTAGGTAAATAAAGGTACCATGATCAAAGAATGCTTATGGGAAAAATGTATCTTGAACCTAAACCTTCCTTAATCCTAAGATTGATTTCTTGTCATCACGTCGATTCACCTGTGTAGCAAGGGTAAAATTTTAAACTTTGAATAAACGTTTGGGAAGCATAATCCTAACATAAGAACGAGAGAATTAGGAACTTTGTATATATTTTGAAATATGAAAAATAATTATGTAAGTTATGGGGATTTTCATAAGGGAATAAGAGCCAACTTAAATGGTTGAACTGTAAGTTGAATGTGAAATGAATTTAAGAATTTGTAGGTGGAAAAAGGAGAAAAATTATCATTGCATAATAATGTTTTTTTGGAAATGTTAATCGTAACTAAGATGAAACCATGGTAATGATTTGTTATGGGTTTTCCTATCCTTGGGTCCCTTTTTGTGGTTGGGTCGTTGCTAGCATTCGTTCATTGGGGAAAGTGTGGCATCGACATGTATATGGTGTTGTCATGTGTCTATGTGAGTTGATGACTTGTGTAAGTGTCTTATGTAGTGTTAAGTTTATCTATTGGAGCTCATGTGGTATTGTGTAGTGAGTAATGTAAGTCAAAAAAATTATTCGATATTTTTATTATTGTATTTGTGTGTCGAAATTGTGAGCATTACAGAGAAAACCATTCCTAAATCAAATTGTCCACAACTAAAAGCATTTCGTCAATTAGGTCACATACATTATGTGTGTTTCTTCATTTTGATAAATATAAAAAATAATGAAAGCCCATAACTTACTCCAAGGATCCAAGTTTTCCCCAAGATAGGAGGATGTTTGGAGAATATTTCCGAGTTTGGATTTTTACCCTCTAATTATATTTTCTTATAAGATCCAAATCCTTTTCGAAAAACCCATTGTGTGCATATCCATGAACTATGGTATTTCGTAAGATTGCATCTTGATGATCCATCTTATCAAAACATCCATTCATTCTATATGCCTCCATATTTTCTATCAATGTCTAGCAATACACTTACAACTACAATATATGGAAAAATTCCCATCCCCTATCTCTTATAATTTTATGTATGTCCATTCCCTATTTGAATCTCATATTTTAACACAAAATGAGAATGCAAATAAAGTTTGAACCGATTACATGGAGACAATTATTTGGTGAAATAACAAAAAATTAATTCTCTGACCGAAATTGTTGATAATTCTTTGTGAGCCGACAATACACATTGATTGTTTCATTAGTAAACATACCTCTTTGAAAGTCAAATAATAATTTTCTCTTAGAAAATTTAAAAATCACATGTAGTCTCATTCTAACAATTTGATCCATAATATAAAATATATGTATCAATCATCGAAAACAAATAGATAGTTTAATCTCCCATTTTGGCATAAAATGGTATAAAAGGATCATATTGGACACTTATAAGTTTGATTTTCTTGAAAGTCTTTAAGAAATTTTCAAAAACCCATTTTGTGAATATCCTGCCCAATCAAAATTATATTCCATGTGAACACATTTTTATTTTTATCTTTTTATTTTAGGAAGACATTTTTTCAAATGAGTCACATTCCTTCTCTATACACCCACATTTTGCGGTCATGTAAACTAGGAGGTTGTAGCTATGTCTTAATTTTGCATACATGTCTACCAAGGCCCTTGAAACAACATAATATAGTAAAATGTTCTTTTGTTTATTCTTTAATGGATGTCCATACCATTTTCAAAGCCCCCATTTTGACCAGGATGTGGAGGATGTTGGAAAAGGTTCAGGAAGTTGGATTTATAATTTCCAATCATGTTTTATTGAAAGGTTCCAATATCTTTCAAAAAACCCATATCGAGCATATCATGCGTAATCATTTTTGACTCGAGAAGGCAATTCTTTAGACACATTATTAGAAAAATTTACAAACCTAGAGCATGCGTCCACATTTTAGATACTTTTCTACAATAACACTTTCATCTAAAACATAAAAAAATCAACTTTCCAAAATGCTTTGATGGGTTCATATTCCCCGCACATCCCGACACATCAGCACCACCCATTCTACCTACCATGAATACATTCAACCAACCTCCATTAAATATCTTCCTATTACAACTTTCTCTCTTCTTTATCATTTCATTTACCTTTTGTTGAATTAAATTAATTTATCATTTCATTATTAATGTTATACTTATTTTCTCTAATATTTCATTATTTTATTTTATTTAAACCTCCATTTAAAGGGACCTTATATCCTCGAATCAATCGGTACAAAAATTTCCTTCTCAAGAAAATGTAGATATAAGTCCATAAAGTTTTCAAACAACACAACATTATATCAATCATCATGAGGACACCAAGAAGGCTTAAATGGAAGGAGGTATTACTTGAATTAGTAGGGGAATTACAAAATTTTGATTTGATGTCCATTTCACCGTCATTTAAAATTTTTCCTTCGTACTTAAAATAATCAATCATAAAAAATCCTTATATCTTGGCGATATATTGACGAGAATAGAGAGATTTGTTTTTCTAATATACAAAAGCACCTCTTTTAATGAACAAGTTACTCATTGAACAAGACTGAATATTTTTTAATTGTTTGCAATAACAAAATAATACATTCTACAAAACTCCACATAATAACATAATGTATAGTCCATCTACATAAATATTAAAAAAAATCAATGTATATTTGTTTCAAAGTTTTTTGTGTTTAATTTTATGCTTTTTTTTCATTGGGATACAAAGGAGATCAATAAATTCCTGCTCTTATTCAATAAATACCATACATTAGATATTTCATGGTAAATGATTTTTTTATTTTTGTAGGCACACTCGCACTTTATTTGACTTCTCTTTATTTTGTTCATGTTTGTATAACATTATGTGCAGGTAATTACTAGTTGTATATAGTTCCACATTGTTTTACAATGCAACAAATCAAAGGAAACTATCTATGAGACAATATCCTTGTAAAAATATTTATAGATATTCTTTTAAAGTTTTTTTTTTATTATGGGCAAATAGTTTTTTGAAAGGGACTATACCCTTATACAAAAGTGCTCAACAACAAGATTTTATCCCAGAAAAGCCCAACAACAGAAAATAATCTGTCGAGGAAAGAACCAACAAAAGCAAACCAGCTGCTACAAAAACAACAAATAAACAACAACATAACAGCCAAGATACCTGCCAAAGCATCTCGCGTATTAGACCATTTGCCTAAATGTAGCAATGAAAGCACCCAAAAGACAGGAATCAAACCTTTTCGACATGGTGGGGATTTAGATTTGGCATTTCCTTCTTTTCCTATCCACCACTGGTCCATTCTTGGTTTCCACATCCACTACTGAGCTTGGAAGAAAACTCTGCAATGGGTTTGATGGGGATGTGACCCATAGGAAGGGGGTGAAATATCCTTAATCACTTTGAATCAACAACCTGCAAAGAATAGTCCGGAGGCTTCTCCGTGTTAGTCTGTGAATCAACCATGATGGGTGAGTTAACTGCAGAGGGCACTAGATTCCTTAGCCAGATCTAAGTCAATTGTAAGATGTTCGGGTAGAGAATCTTTCCACCAGTCTGTTTTTGGTCTTACATTTAGAGTGTTCACAATCATTTGTAACATGACCAGTTTGGAAGCAACACCAACATTTGAAGGCAAGTCTCTCATAGTCTATCCTCTTGCACCCAGAGCATGGCACCAATCAGATTGATTTACTGGTGAGAGTTTGGAGGTATCAAGATTAACTAGGATTCGAGCATAAGTAGTTTGTGCTTGAATGGAGGTCTTATCATCATTTGCCACACATGAGCCAAGAGTATCGCCTATGAATGAGACAAGATCTGTTCTAAAGCTGGTGGGAGTCTTGGTAAACGAACCTAAATCGGGTAAGGTATCAAAAGAATCCTTTAACGGGTCGAAAGACGAGATACCATGGTTTGGACATGAGCCCGTGTTCCCCCAAACCCAATGTTGGCTAAAAATTAAATCCCTATCTTTAGGGGTTTGAGAAAGATAGCAATGAAGTAAGCTTTAACGCAAGGATAAAGCTCAATCTTACCTTGTATTTTTCTCTCCATCTCTCAGGTTATCCAGTCAATGAAGTTTCGAGAAAGCTTAGGCCAAAATTTGTGAAATCGTGCATATGAGACCCAAGTGGGAGAGATTTTCCTCCTCTTTAAGAACCTTTAGAAGTAGATCCTCCTCGATTTTCAAATCGGGACCACTTGGGAGGGTTTCAAGAGCTCATTTCTCGGTATTCTCCTCTCATTTGGAGACCGTTGAAGCATAAGATCCGGACCTATTGCCATTGCTTTGTTTATCCTAGTTACGGCCCTTGTTTCTCTCCCTCCATCTCCCAGAGCCACTCATAGTCCCTCGCAACTCGCAGTTTCTAGTGTTGAATTTTAAAGGAGTGATGATTCTTTGTCTCGAACCATCTTTACTAAACCCATTGAGAGAGCACCCTATTTTGTGACCAACCAGAGAAACTCCATCTTGGTTTTGCTAAAAGGGGAGTCTTGGTTAGCATTCAAAGCCGTGTCAATCCATGAGGTTGGTGCTTTATTCTCCTCTTCATTTTGTAGCCACCGCCCTCGAGATACCTCTGGTTTCCCAAAATTTGCCAATGATAGGGACATCATCACGAATTTTAGAGCGGGGTGAATCCTAGCTGATCTTTGTGCCTCCTCCATCCTATTTGCAGGACCAGGCGTGGATCGGCAGACCCAGAGCTCGCGCAGACTCCGTGTGAAGCCCGCGTGAGAAACAATGGAGCTAGGGCACTCCGGGCGCTGGGCGCAGGCAAGGGAAGTTAGAATTTGTGTAGAAAGTTAACTCCAACATTTAGGATATGATAAGTTTGAATCAATATCCAGATTAGCCAATGGTTCCAAATAGGGTTCTACATGAATAAATACATGAGTCTATTTAAGTTACAATTAGGAAATGAATGAATCATTTATTTGAGTGATAATATAGCATTCTTCTATCAAATTATCTACAAGAATTAAAAAAACATATAGAATCTACTTTTAAGGTTGATTAGAGAAATGAAATTAGTAATGGTTGTGCGCTTGCATTGCATTGGCCTAAGAAATTCATTATTTATTATTTGTAGTCCTCAAGGAACACATGTAGTGCAAAATCTCTAAATAAGATAAAGTTCAATTTAATCAACACAATGAAGGCTTGTCACTATTTAATTAAAGTACCCATTAAAGTAGTATATATAGAATTGAAATCAGATCATGAAATATGTTTATAAGGTGTTGTAAATATTCTCAAAATAGATACTAGCATGGTTGATTATAAGAAGTTTGTTAGGGGAAGGTGATGGACTCCAAAAATTCTATCAATAATATTTTGTTAAAAAAAAAAAAACCTACTAATTTTTTATGAATTAAAAACAATTTAAAATATTCGCAAATATATTAATAATTCAAATAAAATGCATTAGTATTAATTGTGAATTTATATAAATATAGAACTGTTAGATAGTAATTACTAAATATTCTAATAATTTTAAAATAGTCATGGTTTGAATTTAATAATAACTTAGTTTAATTATTTTTTATAATACACCTTCCTCATCAAATGCAATCTTTAAAGAATTTTTTTTACCATAGTTATTTTTTTGTACTAAGCCAAGTGGGATGTAAGTAATGGCCATCTTGAATATAGAATTTATCCGGAGAAAAACACGAGATATTAAAGAACATGCATTGGTGGTATCCGTAGTTCATAGATCAAAGTGAAATAAATATTAACCGACTATTAAAAATCAATCCAACGATGAGCAATTAAAGACGTTGAAACCATTAAAGGAATTCCCACCGCACCTTGTTATAGGTAATCTCAAAATCTTATAAAGACATGCAATTTTTATTTTCTAAACTTGAAACAGTATCTCTCTCTATCCGATAGACAAATCGGCACTACATCTCGCTCACATTCACCCTGGATTTCTAGATCATCGGCCACACATATCTTTTTCCTTGTGAATTCTTTTGCCTGAGATTTGCGGTTAAGGGACTATGACATATATCCTACAGTATAACGTTTTTTTAATTGGGTGAAGTAAAAAAATTTAATTTAATTGAGCTGATATTAATGGGGATGTAGGAGATTTTCAGGCCTAATGGATGCCCCACCCAGTTCCCCCAATTGGCCAAACTTTGGTGCATTCAGGACGACCCATCATTCATACTACGCAGGAAAACATTGTAAAATGTTTAAAGGAAATTTTAAAATTGTATTACACATGTAAGGTCGTGATATAAATGAATAAATCGATCTACTTTTGTTCTTTATTATTTCACTATAGGAATCTAGTACTAGTCCGATCAGAGCTTCTTTTTAACCAGTCATGCTTTGAATTGTTGAATGATTCTAATTGAAGTGAAGTCAAGAATTTATATTAACTTCCATTCCTCTTTCATATAAAAATATATTTCAAATAATATACTAAAATATACTTCATTTTTTCATAAATGAACAAAGGAATTGAATGTAAAGAATACAAAATCAATTAATCATATACAGCTTAAGAAACAAAAATTTAGAACTGGAATAAAAGTTCTTACCGAATCACAATTCAGCAAAATGCATAAAAATCCTCGACCACAAATCAAAATTTGTATTGGAAATTAGTATTTATAATTTATGTGAAATTGCTTTCCTATACATTTATGGATTTAACGATGGTTTTATAATATGCATGCAAAGAAATATTTTGTTTCACTTTACCTATGGAATAACTTTTATCTCTCAAAAGTGCACCCTATAGAGAGATGGCTGCATGTGTTCTAAGCTTGCAAATTTTATCTCTCTTTCGTAGATACAATAGAAACACCTCGGGTCTGTGGGTATACCTATTTTGAGGTGAGTCTCTGGTATCAAGGCCGGTTCCTTATTGATGTATCCTAAACTGATTTTTGGGGTTTAAGGGTAAAAGATGACTATAAAAAATGAATTAAAACTAAGGTGATACACCAAACTTGTATGAGGTATTTGACTGAGTACATGCACAATTGATATGGAATGAACTTCGATGCAGGACAATAGATTTCTCGAAGATAATTAAGGGTAAAATTTTTAATGTATTGAGGGATAGAATCACAACAATACTGCTAAGTTACACATACACATTAATATCATGCAGAGATTACTAAATTTGCAATAGGGTAAGATGATTAATCAGGGAATTCAACATTCACAAGATTAATGGAAAACATACACAAGACTACAAATAATTGGAAAGGTAGAAAATAATTCACATTCAAAGGAAAAGCTGGTAGAAAATTTCTTTAACACTCCTATATCTAAAAAAGTCCTCCCTTGAGCTTTTCAAACCACACAATATATAGCAAATTTGATCCCCCACCCTTCCTAAAAATAGATTAATGTTGTACTCGCCCATGCATCCTATTTTTATCCTTTATTTAATAATAAACAAAGGAATAAAATAAATTAAACTAGTACGAAAAGAGCCATTAATAGCCTTTGATTATATATAGTCAAACTGAAGTTGACTTTTCTATTTTTAAGAAAAGCATGGGTGATTAATTTGCAAAAATAAATCTTGCTTAATGATCAAGTCTCCTTCCTTGTGCGTGGAAATTGTCTTCTTGTCTATTTTGTCCTCTTGTGAAGGCAAGCAAAAATACTCCCTGTGAGTGAACAAAAAAATTACAATACTTGCAATATTTGCAAAATAATTCATCCACACATCCACTTGATGGGGACCACCTTCAAGCTCAGGTTCTGATGTTGACGTTCCTTGTCTTCTAGTGGTCACATGGGTGACATATTGTAAATCATCTCCAACTCCTCCAACAGTGGGGACCACCTTTGCACTTCACCATTAGTCTCCATTTTGGTTTGGCCACCTTTGTGGACTTAGCACATTATTGGTTTTGAAATAAGATAAGGGGCACCTTTTAAAAAAAAGCACCACAATACACTCGACCACCTTTGTTAACATACATGACCATGGTGATTACTTGTTGGCTTTTGAATATCATTGCATAGTATATATTTGTCAGATTTTACATGGTTTGATGGAAATGATTATGTTTTTATTTTTATGGAGAAAATCATAGTAAACGGGAAAAATTTGAATAAAGTCTAGTCCCCTCCACCTTGATGGTCACCCCTTGGAATATTTGGTAGTGGTATGGTTGACTCAGTCGAGTTTTCTTTGGTATTTTTTGAACTTCCATTAGCCTTTTGATCTAGTACTTGTTTCTTGTCCACCATAGATATTTTAACTTTGATTGGCATATGATTATATTTTTGACCCTTCATTAGGGTTTCTAACCTGGCATTTAATGTGGCATTTTCATCATAACCATGGTGGTTCGCATTGATTTTGAGATCAATCTTCACCCTCGATCGTGTACCTATCAATTTTGAATCATTTTATCACTAACTCTGGGTGATTTAGGTTAAACCACGGTTAAGGTGGGTGAGTTGAAATGTACCCTAGCTCTATCCTTTGGTCATTATTTTTCTAGTAGAGAGTGGAAAAGACCTAGTAAAATTTCGCTCAATGCCATTGTTGTGAACTCCTTGAGCTCGCCCCTCTAGATAACGGTTCTCTAATGTTTGAGTCTCCGTGCAAGGTGGTTTTGGGTTCACCATTGTGGTTGGTCTCTTGGAACTTGAAACTATGTTATCCTAGGTGTTTGAGTCTCTACTTCTTTTGAGCTCTATGAAGATCTTGTAGGTCTCATTTCCTTTGTATTTTTGTGATTATTTCATTGTCGGTTTTATTAAATCTCTATAAAGTATATTTTCCACCATGTTCAACCTCTTAGAGCTCAGATTTTCTTCAAGTGAGATCATTATTTTGATGAAGGATGGTAAGTTTTATTTCTAAGCTTTGAAACTGCTTCATCATTGTCATTTTGACTTCAATATATTGATACTTCATTTTTCTTTGCATTTTCTGTGATCTCCTGGATGACCTTAATCTATGAACTAAAAACCTGTAATGGGTCCTTTTCTTTAGTCTTAATTTGGGTTGTAGGTACTCATATTTTGTTGTGAAAAAGGAATCTTGGCCACCTTGTTTAGAGATGAAGCTTGCATTTTGATCTGATTTTTCTTTTTCATCTTGTGGTGAGGGTTTTGACTATTGTGTTGCTTGGTATTTGGGAATCTCAACAGACTTGGCTCTTTGTACCAAAATTTTATTTTGATCCTTTGTATTTAATGGCCACCTTCAAAAGGTAGGTGATGAGATGTTCTAAACCCATATACTTGTAAGCCTCTTTGTGATAAGTTGTTTTGATCATAAAAGTATCTTCTGATAAATTTATTTGCACAAACCAATAGTTTTTCTCTACAAAATCTTTGTAATCATTTGTTATTCATGAAAAATTGTAAATATCAAGGCAATGTGTCCCAAGATTCTCGTGAGGGAAGTCAGCCCCATCCCTTATTTCTTTGACACCATTTTCTTCATTATTCTCTTTGGTGCTCTGAGATGTGGTGTAATCTATTTCATTTTGTTTCTATTTTCCTAAAGCTCCACTTTTCAAATATTTGTTTTCTTTTAATAAGACACTCTTTCATAGGCCACGACTTTTGAAGAACTACTAAGTTGACCTTTATTCCTAATTTCTCTACAAAATTTAATGAAAATTGTAATGACCATGAAAAAGATGAAAATTTTATTTGCAAATTACGACCTTAAAGATTTTCTCAATTGAAGCTACACTTTAACCATGCACCTGTTATCCATATTTCACCCACCCTGCAAAAAATATTGGATTATCCATGACCCCACATAGAAAGAACCTAAGAAATATCATTCAGATCTTGTGAAAAGCTCAGAGGGAATCAATGATGAAGTGGTGGGGTTGAGGAAAATTAAAAGGCCCTGTACAAGAAGAAATAAATTTGTCAAGCCATTTCGTGTCTTAAATTCATTCTACAAGTTATAGGTAGACTCAACAATGGAACTATAGGGTTAGAGAAGAAGGGGTGGTGCCATAGAGAGGTCAAGAGCAAGAAGGGGGAAAACAACGAGGATTCAACATTTCTAGGCTTGAAAAATAGTTTAGGAAAGGTCCAAAAATAACTAAGTATGGAGGAAGCAAGCGGAAGGAGCCACGAGGTGTCTTAATGCTTCTCAAAGGTGAATCTAAGAAAGGGGAGCCCAAATTTATGTTAGGATTTCATGCATCCAAAACCCAAGAAATTGCAAGGTGTTGAAAAGTCTTCAACTAAAGAGGAAGTGTTAGGTGATATCTTGGTGCAAAATGGGAGGGAAATCGAGGGTGGAGATTTAAACTTGTGCCAACCCTCCACATAGAAAATGGTAAAACAAAGTCAAAATTTGGAAAAGGTGGGCCTCAAAATTGGCTAAGTATAAAAGTGTAAGTGGAGGCTGCCAAGTGTCTTAATGGCACATCTCCAAGAGTTGGTCTCAAGGCGAGAGGCCCAAATGAGTGTGAGCTCGCCACGTAGCCTAAAATCTAAAAAAGTAAGAGGGACCATTGAAAATTCCATAGATCAATGGAGGCTAACAAGTGTCAACTTGACGCTCCTCCAAAGGAAAACTTTGGGCTGGGTTTTCAAGCAAGCGCGGTGCCTCCACATGTTATTCGATGGGGGTAGAGTTAGTTGAATAGTCAATGCATGGGCCGGGCGGTGGAGGCTGCCAAGTGTCTTAATGGTGTTGATTCAAGGGTTGAATAGAGAGAAGGTTTCCAAATGAGTGCTAGAATACTGCGTGTCCCAGGGGAAAGAAGGATGTCGGGGAAAAATTGGTTTTTTCCCTTATTATCTCAAAGAGGGTAAAAGTTTCAAAATGACCCGTGACTCTACCTAAGGGAAAAAGTCAACATTTGGGCCCGAGTCAAGGCCAAAGCAGGGAGTCGGAGGAAAATTTGGAAATTTTCCTTTTGTAAAAGGCACAATGGTAAAGATGGAAGAAAATTTCCTAACCAACCAGAAGGATCCACGTGTCCAGGCAGAGCTTTAGGGCTGCGGGAGTTTTTTTTTTTATTTTTGTGCAAAATGGTGAAAAGATAAATTGAGGACCCAGAGCCCGATTTTTTTCCCGATCTGGCTACCACATGTCCCATATGAAATGAGGTACTCATTTTTCAAATTATTTTCCCTCCCATTTGTATGAACTCGAAACAAACTTTGAAGGGGCATATCTTTCGACTCAAGGCTCAAAATATTGTGAGTTTGACACCATTGGAAATATCTCAGCCTCACCCATGCCATGGAGGTCTAAAAATTCAATTTTAAGGAGTTTAGGTGAAGTAAAATGGAGAAACATATTTGATATTTTAATGCAGGATCTTAACGCTTCAACAACCAAATCGGATTCGATTTTTTTCCATTGTTCCCTCTTCCTTCAAGGATTCAAACCAAGGATCGATGCAAAAAGATAGATTGGGGGAAAATTTTATCAGGAGTTTTAACAATAGTGGTTCAGTTTCAACCTAATTTTCCCTCTTCTCTCTCTCTTTCCTCCCTCAGGTTGAATCTATAAATACTGGGGTAAGATTCTTTGTAAAGGGTTGGACATTCTTTGTTTTTCAGGATTCCCCTTCACCTCCCAAATGGAAAAGGATTTGTGGGGTTTAGTTGTTCTATTGAAATTGAATTACACTTTTTACCTCTTGGCTACTTTTTAATGGATTGTATCAATCTACTGAAGCAATAAAAACATGTTTGTGATTGACTTTAGATCCCTCCTTGTCTCTTTTACTTTCATTTGGTCTCTCATTACATATTTGGCTATTTGTGCTTGTTTATTGTTTGCATTTTTTTGGTTTGTGTCTATTGGAAAAATAAGTGTTCATCATTCCTTTGGTGCATCACTTGGTAGTTTAGTCATTTCTTATTTCTTGCACTCCTTTTACCCCTGTCTCCTTAGCAAGTTTTAGACTAGGTATAGGGATAAGCCCTCTGCAAGCTCCCACACATGCACACATAAACAGAGGAATAAGGAACCAACCTTTAATCTGGAGAGATTTCCCACTTTTGCAAGGTCCCACACCTTGGGAAAGTTCAATGTTATGCAATCACACCAGATGAGTTTGCCTTACAAAATTAGATTCAACCACTCGTTTGGGGGTGTTGTGATTTACACTAATACTTTTGGTAGGCCTAGTGGGACCAAGAAGTCTCCATCTTATTAGAGTAGGATTTTATGTACATTTCTATGATTTTGGCTTTTAAGAATCCTTAAAACTATACATATGGTGACTTTAAAAGAAACAAATCTATAATTTTTAGCAGTCAATCAAGTTCATGAGAAGAATACAAACACGGTCGGGAACAAGAGAGGAGGGACTATTTTCTATCTAGAATTATCCCGGATAGAGGGACTAGAGGAAGAAGAACCCAAAGGTCTCTGTCTCCACCAAGCAAAGCTTTATCAACACCTCCTCCCGGTCGACCATTCATTCAATCAAGAGGGGTTCTCAAACCGATTAGGATGGCTTAGAAAAATCCTTATATTAACTTCACCAGTAGTAGTCCACTCACCTTGAATGTAAAAAATCCAGTTTCTATTACAGCATTAAAGAGTATCCCATATTTCATTGGGGAAAATCAAACTTCTCCTGGTGATCATGTCCAAGATATTACAAATGTCTGTACAATCCACGAGATTCATGAGATGGACATTGCAGTCAAGCTTCTCACCTCTTCACTCAAAGGGAAAGCTTCACAATGGTTCAGGAGTCTTGAGGCAGGCTCTATCCAGAATTGGAATCACCTATGCACAACTCTTCACAACCAGTTTGGAGAGAAAGGTGATAACTTGTCCTTGTTAGAGAAACTTACAACAATTGAGAGAGCCCCAAATGTTAGCAAAGACTTCAACCTCAGAATTCCAATGGACTGGGATAAAGCCCACTAATGAAGGTGCCTTCTTATACTTTCTTAGGGATTTCAACTCTGATATTTATCTGATGATTGAGTCAATGGGTGCCACTACATTACATGTAGGCTATAGCCTTTCCATAGGGGTGAGAACCATTTGATTCGAGGCTTTGGTAAAATCACCCCTAGGCCATCTATGCCTCTGTAACCTTAGTTAGAAAGCCTAGATGGTAGCTAAATGCCTACATTAGCTCCTATACCTACCCCCAGGAGTCAAAGTTCATCTGAAGCTTCCACTTCATCATCTAGCACCTCTAAAGAGCTTCAGGAGTGATGAAGTAACTACAAAACCTGGGAAATGAGCTAGTAACCATCAAGAGATAGCAGGCTTAGAGTTCTAGGCCATATCAGTCTCAGGCTCAGTCTTAAGGTCAGTATAAGGCTAGACCCTAGTACCATCAAAATAGGCCACCATCTCAAACTATAAATCAGAACCAGAGCCAAGGAAAACCCCAAGCTGCTAGACCTTTTAGGTCATATGATCCAAATGTAGGATCAACATCAAGGGCACTGGTTCCTACATAGAACAATATGGCACAAAAATATGATTGGTACTTTCCATGCAATCATCCACATAAGTAATCAATGTGTTTTAATGGTGCACTCAATCATGCCTTGATGGTGTAGACCGAGTATGGTGCCACGAGAACTTATCAAGGAAGGATATCAGCAGCAAGGAGCTCAATGATAGACATCTCAGGTGAGACTATGCTTGTCAATTAGCAAGTTGAAGACTTTTGTTATATGAATCAATCCCCTCCTCAAAGTGTGGTTTTAATACATGGTTCAAAAAGGAGAAGTATTGGAGAAGGCCAACCATTGAATTCAAGTGACCCTCAATATTCCATCACTCCACAAGGTTTTGGTGCTCTAAATACAACTCCCAATATGTAGAACCAATGGACCACCTCCCAAATCCACTCAGGCACCGGTTGTGTCAACCCATGTGCAAGAAAATAATGTGCTAGGGAAAGGGGAGAAAAAGGATAGCTCATTCAATATCATTGAGTAGATGAAGAGGACAAGTGTGAAAATTTCATTGTGGGAGTCACTGGCCATTCCAGGGAAAAAGGATCTATTACAAACTACCATACAAAATTGGTCAAGCTCAAATCAACCCCCTAATCAAGCAAGAGAGGGTGCTTACCAATTCAGCTCAATCTGGGAGGAACCATGGAGAACAACAAGGTAAGAACTTGAGACCTCCCCCTTTCTATGTTTCATTGATTATTAGAGACAAGTTGGTGCACAATTATATGATTGATTCTTGGGAAAGTAGTTCTGTAATGCCCAAGCAAATAGCTGATCAACTGGGTCTCAAATATGAAGTCATCTCTAGGGGAATAGTACAATTAGATGGGGCATCAGTGACAACTATTGGAATCATCAAGGATCTTAGCCTCACTCTGCATATGCTTGCCCTAATGTGACTATTTTGCAAAATGTGTCCATCATAGATTTGCCAACACATTTTTCCTTATGTCTATCTAGGGACTTCTTTGCAAAATTGGAGGCTACTTATCTATTGATTGGTCACATATGCTCTTTAGGACAATGTATGGGGAAAAATCCATAGATGATTTGCCCATTGCTAATTATCATATTGAATCTTATGTGCCTAGCCCTATCAATGCCAATTGCTCGACTTTTGATCAATAATACCTTCTAAACACTAATTAAACAAATACCAAGGTGGGATGTATCCGAGACTTCACTCTATATGAGTGGGCCAACAAAATACATGCTTTTTACCCCTATAAAGAGATGAAAGAATATGAGATGGGTGTCTACTGTCTACATGAAGAGAGTCATCCTCTTCCTAACCTAATTAAGCCAGAATACAAGGATGACAATGGGGTATGGCAATTTTTATTTGATGGCTCAACAAGTAGACAAAGAGATGGAAGAGGAGCTATGATTGTGTCCCCCAAAGGTATGGAGTATTATTCAGCTTTCAACTATTAGTTTTCTTTCTCAAACAACACTACTGAATATGAGGCTTTAGTCCAAGGTCTTAATTGGGCAAGGAAGCTAGGAATCAAGAACTTGCAAGTATTTGGTGACAATGAACTAGTTTCCAATCAAGTTAGAGGACTTAATGCTGTCAAAAATGACCTGCTCAAGAACTACAAGAGTATGGTATGGGATCTCATGGAGGATTTTGAGGCCTTCAATATTGTGTCCATACCAGGAAGGAAAATGAATTTGTTGATATACTTGCAGTAGTTGGAGAAACATTTGATGTGGTTAATAGCATCAAGAGGGACAAAGAACAACCACATATCCATGTGGTTGTGAGGCTAACAATGCCAGATAATAATACATGTTGGCAAGTGTTTGAGGATGATCAAAAGATCATTAACTTTTTACAAGAAGAAGCTGAATTCTTAGCAAGAAACCAAAGCAGACTAGAACAACAATATAATAATAAAATAGTACAACTACATACAAACAAGCTTCCCAAAGTCTTAGTGACATTGGAGTCCATCTTCAATCCCAATGATCAATTTAGAAAAGAGAAGGATAACATTGATTAAAGGAGAAGATTCAAATTCAATCCTAGTTGGAGAAGATAAAACACTTCAAATTGGCAAAGTGGCCACCAAACAAGAAAATTATGAATTCATAACACTTTTCCAAGATTTTCTTGATGTGGTTTCTTGGAGTTATGAAGACCTAAGAGGGATCAATCCCAAGCTCCTGCACAACACATAATAGAACTAGACCTAGCTGCTTAGCTCATAAGGTAGAAGAAGAGAACAGTCAACCCACATATAGAGCCTCTAATGAAGAAGGAGCTAAACAAGCTGATAGAGGCAAGCATCATATTTCCAATCAAACACTCAACATGGGTTACAAATCTGGTCCCAGTCAGAAAGAAAAATGGAAAAATCAGGTTGTGTGTTGACTTCAGAGATTTGAACAGATCCTCCCTTAAAGACCACTACCCACTCCCTTCTATGGAGCAGATCTTACAAGTGGTGTCTGGGTCAGAGAGATTATCTCTCTTAGATGGATACTCAGGATACAATCAAATCTTGGTGAAAGAAGATGATCAGTTCAAAACTACTTTCACCACCAAATGGGGCACCTATGCCTACAGGAAAATGCCATTTGGATTGTCTAATGTTGGTGCCACTTTTCAAAGGGCCATGGATATGGCATTCAAAGGGATAATCAACAAAATAGTGTTGATCTATCTAGATGACATCACCGTGTTCTCCAAAAATGTAGCAAACCACCTTTTTCACCTAAGGCAAGTGTTTTAAAGATGCAGGAGATTTGGGGTATCATTGAACCCTAAAAAATGCATATTCTTGGCCCATGAGGGAAGGATTTTAGGCCATATTGTGTCTAAATAGGTTGACAATTGACCCAGAGAGATTTGAAGCAATAAGAGCATTTCCATTTCCAAGTCACAAAAATCTCTTCAAATATTCTTAGGGAAGATCAACTTTGTTCGAAGGTTTGTCCTAAACTTTGCTACCCTTGTTAAGCCAATAACATTGATGTTGAAGAAGAGCTTAACATTCAGATGGATAGCTGAAGGAAGGGAAAGATTTGAGGCCATCAAAGAAGCTATATCACAAGCCCCAACTCTTGTGAATCTAGATTTCTCCAAGGATTTCATACTATATGCCTTTGGTGGCAGTGACACTATCTCTTGCAATCTTAGTTCAGTAGAACAAAGAAGAAATAGAATAACTAATTTCCTTTTTCAGTCAAGGTCTAGAAGACTATGAAGTAAGATATTCCTTCATTGAAAAGAAGGTCTTGGTAGTGATCAGGGGACTAAAAATTTTAAGCATCTAGTTTCGAACAATAAGATTCAATTGTTAGTCTCCCATGCAGGAGTTAAAGATTTCCTTCTCAGTAAGGATTTGAATGAAAAAGAGTAGGATGGATCACTCATGTCATGGAGTATGACATTGAGATCAAGGTCACTAAGCTAGTCCATGGTAAAGGGTTGTGTGAACAACTAGCCTCAAGTCAGTAAGAAGGAGAAAACAGTGAAAAAGAGGCTATTTTTGTCCTACATAATAGTCAAGAAGAAGAAGATGTTGATGTACCTGCCTCTTGTTGGACTCAAGACATGGTGCACTTCCTTCGAATAGGCTTGTGTCCCCATTGGATGAGTAAAGAAAAAATAAGGCATTTTAGACTCCAAGACATCCCATATGTTTTCATATATGGTGTCTTGTTTAAAAGGGACATCAATGGTGTTATGTTAAGATGCATTGGGACAAATCAAGTCGAAAGAGTGTTACAAGAATTCCATGTTGGGGCAGCTGGAGGTCATTTTTCTCCAAGGGTGATAGCACTCAAAATCATGAAAGTAGGATACTATTTTCCCAGAGTGTTTGGTGACTGCTACACATGGATCAAAAGGTGCAAAAATTGTGCATTCTTTAAGGGGAAAGAAAATCTAGCAACATTTACATTGCACCTAATTTAAGTTGATCAACCTTTCATGTAATGGGGATTGGACTTCATTAAAGTCATCAATCTGAATTCAAGCCAAGGCCACAAATGTATTTTGATAGAAACTGATTATTTCACCAAGTGGACCGAAGAAGTGGCACTCAAAGAAGAAAATGAATCTAGCATACTAGATTTCTATGAAGGATTAGTGACCATATTTGGGGTACCAGCTACCATCATATCAAATAATGCATTGGCCTTCATAGGTTCTAAGGTCATAGAATGGGCAGTCAAGAATGGGATTTACTTGAGCACCTCATCAAACTATTACCCTCAAGGTAATGGTCAGGATGAGTCTACAAACATGAACCTATTAAGGATCATCAGGAGAAATCTTGATGAAAACTAGAGGACCTAGCATACAAAGCTCAAATCAGCCTTATGGGATGATAGGACAACACCCAAAAGGTCTATAGGTAGCTTCCCATTCAATTTTTTTCTATGGGAAAGAGGAAGTGTTTCCTATATCACTAGAGTTTCCATCATTGGAACTCATGAGATAGCTGGGATGTCGAATTTTAACCAATGGGAGCTACTAGGTATGCAAAGATGATAGAATTAGAAGAAACCAGAGAGCATGCTCTCCAAGTAATGGAGAAGAATCAGGCTTTAATCAAGAAATTATTTGAAAATAAGGAAAAATAAGGACCTTTAGGAAGGAGACATGGTTTTGAAATGGGATGCAAAAGCGAGTAAAATGAGGAGACACTCTAAGTTCGATGCCATATGGAGTGGCCCTTATATGGTCAAAAATGTAAAAGTAGAAATGCTTTTCAATTATCTACATTATATGATGAGGATTTACAAATTCAGTGAATGGAATCTATCTTAAACACTGCTATTAGAGGAAGGCTCCCACCTTGTATATATTAGATTAGTTTCTTTTCCTCTAAGCTCTTGTGCACTTTGTCTTGTTGTAGTTTAGGTTGCTTTTCTCCTAAGTTCTTGCATGCTCTACATGTTCTACTTGGAGCATGTATAATTTTCAATTTTTATATAGTTTTGGTGTTTTTTATTGCTCTTATGTAGTCCATTAGAGAGACAGATGAAGCCCTAGGTAGAAACAATTTTCTAGTCTCGAAACCTTTGTTTTGAGATTTCTTATGGAAAATAGTCGGGCTCAAAAATCAAAGGAAAATCAATATCGGACCCTCATTCTCGACTCCATTCCCAACGGATATGACAAGGTAATTGGTCTTTTCATCTAGTCAAGGAGATACCCTGTGAGTCAAAAATTTATTCCGTATTTCACCCTCCTAGAAAAATATTGGATCATCCATGACCCCACATAGAAATAAACTAAGAAATCTCATTAAGATCTTGTGAAAAATTCATAGAGGGACTCAATGATGAAGTGGCGGGGTTGAGGAAAATTAAACAATGCCACATGTCTTTGGGCTCGGAAAATAGTTTGAGAAAGGTCCAACAATGACTAAGTATGGAGGAGGCAGTAGAAGGATCCACGTGTCTTAACGATGCTTCTCCAAAGGTGAATCTAAGAAAGGGGAGTCCAAACTTGCGCTTGAAAAATAAGGATTCCATGCATCCAAAACCCTAAGAAATTGTGGGGGGTTAAAAATTCTTCAACTAAAAAGGAAGTGCCAAGTCGAGTCACTTGGCATAAAAGCCGGGATGGAAATCCAAGGTGGAGATTCAAACTTGCGCTAGCCCTCCATGTAGCAAATGGTCAAAAGAGTCAAAAGGTGGAAAAGGTGGGCCTCAAAATTGGCCAAATATAAAAGTGTAAGCGGAGGCTACCAAGTGTCTTAATAGTGCATATCCAAGAGTTGGTCTCAAGGTAGAGGCCCGAATGAGCATGGGCTCACCACGGAGCCCAATAACGAAAAAAAAGTAAGAGGAAAATTGAAAATTCCATAGATCAGCAGAGGCTAACAAGTGTCAACTCGACACTCCTCCAAAGGAAAACTTTGGGATGGGTTTTCAAGCAAGTGCGGTGCCTCCATGTGTTATTCCGACGGGGGTAGAGTTAGTTGAATAGTCAATGCATGGGCCAGTGGTGGAGGCTTTCTGAAGTGTCTTAATGGCACTAATTCAAGGGTTTAATAGGGAGGAGGTTTTCAAATGAGTTCAAAATGCCACGTGTCCCAGGGAAAAAGAGGCCGTGGGGAAAATTTTCTTTTTCCCCTTATTATCTCAAAGATGGTAAAATTTGCAAAATGACCCGCGACTCCGCCCGAGGAAAAAGTATGCATTTGGGCCGAGACAAGGCCAAAGAGGGAAGTCGGAGGAAAATTTGAAAATTTTCCTTTTGTCAAAAGGTACAAGGGTAAAGAAGGAATCACATTTCTTAACCAACCAAAAGGGGCCATGTGTCCAGGAGGAGCTTCGGGGCTTCAAGTGTTTTTTTGGTTTTGTGATTTTTGCACAAAGGGGTGAAAAGATAAATTACAGACCCGAGAGCCCGATTGTTGTTCCAATCTGGCTGCCACGTGTCCCATATGAAAAGAGGGAACCATTTTCCAAATTGTTTTCCCACCCATTTGTACAGACTCGATAAAAAATTTGAAGGGGCATATCTTTCAACACAAGTCTCGAAATATTGCGAATCTGACACCATTGGAAAGATCTTGGCCTCGCCCATGCTGTGGAGGTATAAAACTTCAATTTTGAGGAGGTTAGGTGAAGGAAAATGGAGAAACATCTTTGAGATTTCAATGCAGGATCTTCTTTCTTTAACAACTAGATTGGATTCAATTTTGTTTCCACCATTCCCCCTTCCTTCAAGGTGTTGAACCAAGGATTGATCCGAGAAAAGAGCGTATTTGGGGAAGATTTTATCGGGAGCATTAACAACAAAGTGGTTGAGTTTCAACCTAGTTTTCCTTCTTCTCTCTCTCTCTCTTTCTTCCCTTGGGTCGAATCTATAAATACGGGGCCATGATTCTTTGTAAAGGGTTGGACATTCTTTATTTTGCAGGCTCCCTTCTCCTCCTGATAAAAGGATTTGTGGGGTTAAGGCCTTCTATATAAATTGCATTACACTTTTGCCTCTAGCTACTTTGTAATGGATTGTATCTATCTATGGAGAAATAAAACATGTCTTTGATTGAATTTGGATCCTTCCTTGTCTCTTTTACTTTCATCCGGTCTCCCATTAAATATTTGGCTATGTGCTTGTTTATTATTTACATTTTTTTGGTTTGTGTCTATTGGAAAAATAAGTGTTCATCCCTTTGGTGCATCACCTGGTATTTTAGTCATTTCTTATTTCTTGCACTCCTTTTACCCTTTTCTCCTTGGCAAGTTTTAGACTAGGTATAGGGATAAGCCTTATGCAAGCTCCCATGCATGCACCTAAATAGAGGAATAAGGAACCAACCTTTAATATGGAGAGCTTTCCCACTTTTTCAAGGTCCCACAACTTCCAAGAAAGTCCAATGTTATCCAATCACACCAGATGAGTCATCCTTGAAAAGTAGATCGACCAATTGTTTGGGGGTGATATGATTCGTACTAACAACACCTTTTGATGTGAATCAGATGTATTTATTTTGATATGTTTCTGAATGATGATATTATGACACATGAGTCGTAACTTACTTTCAAGTCTATGAAACTTTAAAACTGGAAAGTGCTTCCATCTTATCTTGTAAAAGGCTTCAAGTTTGTCTTGAACACTCTGCTCCTAACTGAGAGTTGTTTCTTTGTGCATTTGATTCTGAAAGTACAGTATTGGTACCTTGAATGTTTCTTGATTCCATGAGATCTTTGTACCTTGTATGTGGCCTTCTAGAAGTTGTAAACAGTTTCTCATTCTTGCTTCACTTGAAAACTGTAATTCTAAAAATGGCTAAACTTTGTAATATTATCTTAAAACTTCATTTTATTTAGTTGTTAAGCTAGAAAGAAAGCTCCAAAGTTCTTCAATTTGATGACTGAAAGTGTAGTCCATTTATTTTCTTAAAATATTGCATTTAATCTTCATTACAACTTTAGTATGTATGCTGGAAAATTTAAAAATATCCATTTTTCATGGCGAATCCCTGTCAAAATTTTCCCATAATTCTTTATTTATTCTTTGTTTTAGTTGTAATAGTTGTATTTTCTGATTCAGAATACAGAATGTATCATTTTTCTATTGAAGCTGATTTGTTGTTGGAAACTAAAACATAATAACTATTATCTTGATCATGGCATACTTTCCTACTTTTCTGTATCACTTATTTGATTTACATACAACTTTTAAAAGCATGTATTAATTTAAAACAACATGATGGAAAGATGTAAATGTCCATTTCACATGGCGAAGCCCTGTCAAAATTTTCTCAGATTTCCTTTTCATTTTGTTTCAGCTATAATCTTATCTTTCTAGTTAACTTCAGCTTTTAAATTCTGATCCTTCTTCTTCAGTTGCAATCTGAAACATGCACTTTTGTCTGCAATTCTCTTCTTTTTTCGTAGTACTGCAAATTTTTGTATTTCCATCTTAACTTCAAAATTTTGAGTTGCATTATTCATTCATTCCAATATGTACTATTCACTCATCTACTTTATGTACCATAGGATAGAAGTTATTGAACTTTGCAATCTTTATCCATAGTGAATACTGTAAGATATGATTTATTTCTTCTTGACTGCAACATGTTCCTACACACTTGAGAAAATAGTTAGAAAATATTTAGGATTTTTGGCCTCTCTTATGTCCATGTTTTATTTTCTTCTCTTTATTTCCTTCTAAGTGAGTAAATCATGTATATTGTTTGATCTTCAAGTAATCTATATCTCCTGTTATTAGAGATCCATGTGCACAAATTAGGACAATATAGGAATATGGATTATAACATAAGCAAATAACTAATAATTCCTCTTTTATGTTATCGGGTGTAGTCTTTGTCATTGATAAAGATGAAGAGGGAACAAATATGAAGATGAGGATACATTAACCGAAGGAAAAACCTCAAGGAAATGATGGGTTCACTCATACTCCTTTATTTTCTCTTTCATGCATGTGTACCTCTTATTTTAGTAGCTGTAATTTACTTTCTAGTTACATCCCATGGATTGTGTGGGAACATTTGAAATTCCTTATGAATAAAACATTGAATTATTAAATTGAGTTGTGTATTTATTTTTGCATTTCTTCTTTTTGATATGGATTGTATGATGAACTAAACAACCCAATACTATAATTGAATATCTTAATCATGAAGGAAATAACATTAAAGAATACTGTAACATCTAGTAATGAACTCTGATTTTTGTAATCTATAGTCTTGATTTCTTCTTCAAAACCTAACACTTCATCTATTCTACAATTTAGTGTCTTCATCAAGACAACACAACTGTCCTTCGGGGCCTTGTGTTCTTTTGTTGAAGATAGCATGAAATTGTAGGCTATGTGATTTGTTATGTTTTGTAACACACACATAGCTGTAGATTTCATGTAATCATTAATTAATTCAACAATAACAATATTGTCTAAAAGAAACTCCCCTAGCTTAGGTATACTTCACCAATGCTATCCATCGTAACAAAGTTTTGAGTTGCCCATTTTTGCACAAGTGCAAAAATTGTCAACATTTTAGCGATCCTAGGGAAAGTTATCTCCTAGCTTGTAAAATAGGCCTTGCTTTATCCATTGGGCATGTCTAAAGAATGTAACCAAAATCTACCTTCCTAAATTCAACCCTTCCAAAAGAACTGGAAAGGAAGTAAAGCTAGATCCTCTCACATTCAGGAATTGCACTTATTCAAGGGAGCTGTAGGAAATAACAATGTTTGAGAAACATACCATTCAAGAATGGAAAGTTCCTCTCCATTCAAAGATGAAAAGTATTGTGTTCTTTAAAAGATAAATCATGTAATGAACACTCCATATTGTATCAAACTTCGTGTTTCTTCCTAGCTTTCACATGATTAACATCCTACTTTAACACAATATCTCCTTCATTGAAGATTATAAATTTGGCCTTCTTATCAAAAGTCTTCTTCATTTTTATTATTCTTTTCCATGTTTAAATGAGCTTGAACTCTTAGCTCTTGTAATTCCATTAATTCTGCAAATGAACCTGCAATGGTTCATTTTCAAGTAGCTCCATTTGATGTAGTAAATATAATAAGGGTAACTCAATTGAAATAGGCATTCTTGTTTCTCTTTCGTAAACAAGCTTGTATGGTGAATTGCCAACTGATCTTTTAGGAGTCACTCTATCACCCAAAGTGTTGAATTCAACATTAGATGCCAAGCTCTCTTTGGTTATCTTTGAGTGTTCTTTGATGATCCTTAGAAGATTCTTATTAGTACTTTCAGCTAATCCATTACCTTGTGGGTAATATTAACTATACTACTTAGATAAATTCCATGATTAACAACCTAATCTATTACCTTTGTACCAAGAAATGCTAAAGCATTATCGATATGATAGTTCTTTGGAACACAAATCAGTAAACTATACCTTCATAAAAGGATAGTATCGAAGTTTCATTAGCATCTTTCAAGGCTATTGATTCATTCCAAGCGTGTAAAGTAATCTATAGCATTCAAAATCCACTTGTGTCCTTGTGATGAAGGTGAGTTTATCATGTCAATAAAATCAAGACCCCACTGCATATAAGGTTGATCAATTGAAATAGGTTGTAAGGGTAATGAAGCTAAACATTCTTTTCCAACAAAGAAAGCACATTTCTTACACTTCTTGATCCATTCAAAATAGTCCTTAAATATGTTGGGCCAATAGTAACTATCTTTCATAATTTTTAAGGTTGTGGTACGTGCTGAGAAATGACCTCCTACAGGTCCTTCATGGAATTTTGATAATAATTGCTGAATTTTGTCATAGTCAACACATCGCAGCAAGATTCCATTTATATCCCTTTTGAATAATACACCATCAATGAAAACATAGGGTATAATTTGTAATCTGAAATACCTCATTATTCTTGTCCATACCTTCTAGATAGATGTCATGTTGTAGATAGTTAACTAAATCAGTCATCCATCTTGATTCCTGGACTTCTTGAGCAAGTTCAGGTTGCTGATTTTTTAGCTGAACCATAATGTCTGATTGTTGATACATAATTTCAGCATGTTGTTTTGAATCTTCAAGTTTTGTAGTTTTTTATTTTTCCATATCAGCAATTAGATGTTCACACAAGCCTTTCCTCAAACTATCTTCGTAACATGAATATCAACATCATATTCCATGACCTTTGTTATCCAACCTACTCTTTTCTCATTCAATTATTTATTTAACAAGAAATATTTCACACTTGGATGAGAAACAAGAACATGAATTTTTTTTTTTGAAAGCATGTACTTAAATTGTTTTAGCCCTCTGACTACTGAAAGTACTTTTTTTCAAGAAATTGTACCTCATTTCATAATCATGCAAGCTCTGTCCAAAGAAAGCAATTTGTTGTTCAAAATTTTCATCATTAACCTGAGTTAATATGGATGAGATTGTTTTTAAGCTCCTACAAGTACATAATTATAAAATCTATATAAAATTTGGATTTGCAAGAGTAGGAGCTTGAGAGATGGCTGCTTTGATTGCTTCAAATCCTTCTCTCCCTTCGTTGGTCCAAGAGAAAGTATTCTCTTTCTTTAACATAATTGTCAATGGTTTAACCAATGCTACAAAATATAGAACAAATCTTCTAACAATTTTGATTTTTCCAAGAAAACTCTTTAATGCCTTCTTATGATGAGGTAATGATAGCTGTGATATGGCTTTGATTATGAAAGGATCAATTGCTAAACCTTTATTAGAAACAATATGGCCAAGTAATTTTCCTTGATGTACTTGAAAAGATAGACTTTAATGGATTCAAAGATATCCCAAATTTTTGCATAACTAAAAGTCTACCTTAGGTGTATTAGATGTTCTTCAGAATTTTTTGAGAATACAATAACATCATATAAATAGACAAGGATGCATTTATTTAACAAACTACGAAAAGCCATGTCCATTGGGCATTGAAATGTTGCACCACCATTTGAAAGACCAAAAGGGATTCTTTTGTAAGCATAAGTACCCCACTTGGTGGTAAAAAATGTTTTGTACGTATCCTCTTCTTGGACTAAAATATGATTGTATCCATTATAGCCATCTAGAAGAGATAGTCTATCTAAACCAGAAATTGTTCTCAAAATATGATCCATATTTAGAAGTGGGTAGTGATCTTTTAATGAAGCTTTATTAAGATCTCTAAAATCCACACATAATCTAATTTCTCCATTTTTCTTCCTAACAGGAACAAGATTGGCTACCCAACTTGAATGCTTAATTGGAAAGATAATACTTGATTCAATTAACTTAGATAACTCTTTCCTCATTAGAGGCTCTATTTTGGGATTTATAGGCCTCTATTTTTTCCTAACTGGCTTAGAATTTGGCTGTAATTCAATAGTATGTTGTGCTAAACTAGGATCAAACCCTTTCAGGTCTTGATATTTCCAAGCGAAAACATCTTTGAATTCCTTGCAAATATTAATAAAAGAATTGTTTTTTAGCTAAAGAACATACCTTTCCGAGAAAAAAATTTTCCCTCATCAACTGAGATTTCTTCATAGTTATTAGCATGTGTTGACATCTTAGTCTTGATCTTACTTAATTGATCATCAATGTTGAAGATGTCTTCTAATGTGACCAGACATTGAGGTAGTTTATTTGTCTTTAACTAAACAATCTGGTCACCATATAAGTGTTGTAATTTATCTTGATTCACTATAGAAAACTCAGCTTCTTGCTGCAAAAACCTACAAATTTGATCATCACTTTCAAAAACTTACCAATTCAAATCATTATCGGGAATGAAGGCACGATAATCACCTTTATATGAGGCTGAATTTTGTTATTTTAATTTGTTATAACATTTCAAAACTGGCACCAATTGTTGTAAGTCTATCTGCATGCTTATTTTTGTTCTAGGAATGGATTAGATGTTAATAGCTTCAAAATCTTCCATTAAGTCTAAAATATATATCTATAAGACTTCATTAATGGATTCTTACAAACATTGAAATTTCTTACTTGATTGATAACCAACTCAAAATCACAAAAATCTATAAGCATGTTAATACCTCTCTTTCTGGCCCAAAGTAAGCCATGAATTAATGCTTCGTATTCAACTACGTTGTAAGTGCATGAAAATTAGAGACTCAAAGCTGAGAAGTACCTTTCGTTTGTTGGGGAAGTGAGCATCAAACCTGCTCCTTTTCCTTTCTTATTTTTAGCTCCATCGAAATGAAGCTTCCAAATCCCTTCCATTGCATTTTCTATTTTGGACAATAAGGGAATTGGTGTATTTTCTTCATGCAAGCAATACACACCAAACATGTGTTCTTCAACTTCTTTGAAAGGATCATGAGCATGTTATTCATGTGTATTTTCATCCATAAACATGTTAGAAACACCATCTAATGCTGAAACATGAGCTATATTATCAAAATTAGACTGGTCTAAAGTTGAATAATTAGCTATTGCATTAGAAGCGTGAGGCTCAATGTGAAATCTGGCCAATGGTTCTGAATTGATAGTAACCTTGGTCCCATAATGAGTAGTGAAAAATAAGAAAGACCAATCTGAAGAGAGATAGCCTCCTATCTTTGTTGTGAAGTCTCTTGATAAACATATAGCAAAGTAAGGAGGTAAGTCTACAATAGTAATATCTTGTAGAATGGAAACATTTGGGTAAGCATGCAATGTTACCTCTAGATTTTTATGACACCAATTGTATTAGTTGTAGTTCCATCAACTGTAAGACACTCTTTTCTATAGGTTCATACTGCAGGCCCAATTTTTTTGTAACTTCTTTTGGCATAACTATGTTACTTGCACCATTGTTCACCATACAATTATGAACAAGATGTTCTCTAATAATCGGTGATAGATAAAACAATGGTGGCTTCTATATGTCATGAGAATTTAAGACTTTCTGAACCATCCATTTAACTTATTTGATGTGGTATTGTTCCATTGTTCTAAGGACCATGTTTTCCTTTCGAACTTCCTTTTCTGTTGTTTTAGAAGAAATATGCAACCTAACTAGTTCATGAGAAAGTAAATCTTGTTGTCTTAGAATACTTAGAGCATCCCACATTGATATGTTAACATTATGATTTTTTTCATTACATCAACAATGTTAAAAGAAGCAACAATTCTAGAGACAAAATTCTACAGTTTTAGCATAGGATTTGGTGAAAATTGATTTTGAATCAACTGCTTTTGATATCTGAGGTATAAATAACCTTATTGGATCAGGTTGTAGTTATTTTCTTGTTCTTTACCACTATAACACCTATATTTTTTTGAACGGATGCATTGTTAGATAGTTTTGGGTTTGTAGTTGTTGTTTTATTAGTGATAGTAGGTAGAATAGGCCTATTCTATTTTTTTACTCTCTGCAACCTTTTCCTAAGCCCTAGTAGTAACTGCAATGAAATTATCCTCACTAAAACTAACTAAATTCTATTCAGGTGCCTTCTAAACCTGAGTATCTTTCTGCCCACCCTCCATTTGAGGCATAAATAATGCCTTATATTGAGGTTGTGCAACAAGACTTATGTTTAGAAAAGCATTTGGGAAACTTGCAATTGAATGAGGTTGATTACAAGGTTGACACCACTCTTTATAGCCATATTAATTGGGACTAAAGTGTTAGATGAACTAGGAGCCTTTGGGTCAAATTTCCTTTGTTGATAAGGTTGCCTATAATTTTGATTTTGTTGGTAAGGCTACCTATTTTGTTGATTTTGTTGATAAGGAGCCTGATAAGGTCTGCTAGGTAATGCAAGCCTATTCTCAATTGAAGTCAACTTGTTCCCCATAGTCTGTAAAGCTTTAAATATGTCATCTGATGGGGTTGCAACAACAGGTTCTATAATTGTGATAGGCTAAGGAATAGGTGTTAAATCTACCAAAAAAGGCATTGAAGGCCTTGGTGCTAATTTTCCATCTTGAATAAGACTATTTTCAGCTCGGATGGCGATATCATAGGTTATTGGGAGCGTCTCTCCTCCCATAGAATGAATCATAGTTGAAATATTATTGTTTAATGCCCTAAGATAATAAATAAAAGCATTGATTAGTTTGAGGCTTGAGACTTGCTAGAATTCTTTCCCAAGTTTGGAAAATAGATGTTGAAACTAGACATAAATTCATTGGGAGCTCTTTTAATGGTAGACAGTTGTTCTATGAGAGATAAATGATTTGAATTATCTTGAAATTGTTTTAGTAATTTATCACCTAAGTCATCCCAAGTTCTTATGCATCCAATCTCTAGATTTCTATACCATTGCAAGGCTTGTCCTTTAAGAGATGCAACTAAAAGTCTCAAAGCTACATCCTCATGAGTGATATTATGAACTGCACATAAGGCTACAACATCTTTAATGTGCTCTATAGGTGTAACCTGATTTTCACCAGTGAATGATGGAAAACTTTTTATGGCAGCATTAGGGATGTCATGGTAAATTGGGATTACTAATGGGTTGCCATTAGTAAAGGTCACAAAATTCCTTGGTGGTTGAATAGCCATTTGAAAAACTAGGATTTGAATGAAAATATTGACACATGGTGAAGGAATATTAGGAGGGTTATCAAAACCAGGCCTATTATAAGGTAAAGTATTACCAACTCTTCTCCTTCTTACAAGAATTCAAAGGTAAAGAAATAAAATTAGGAGGAATTCATCTTACCGATGATCTTGTAGTCACTTTAGGCAAATAACATGATAGAATACTAGTATGAAATCAGCCCTACAAAGTCCAAATAGATATTTTAAATCCTTAAAATAGATTACTGCATCTTATTGTCTAAAAGTAACTTTTTATCTAATGTAAAATCTGTTGTATATCTACTATAAATATCTACAACTTGCATGCAGATCTGATTCATTGTCTCACTGGGCATGCCAAAAACTGATATATTTCAAAAGTGCACCCTATAAAGAGATGACGGAAGGTGTTCTAAGATTGAAAAATTTATCTCTCTCTTTTGTAGATACAATGGAAACACCTCAAGTCTGTTGGGTATACCTATTTTGAGGTGAGTCTCTAGTATCAAGGCAGGTTCCTTATTGATGTATCCTAAACTAATTTCTGGGTTTTAAGGGTAAAAGATGGTTATAAAAATGAATTAAAACTAAGGTGATACACCAAACTTGTATGAGGTCTTTGACTGAGTACATGCACAATTGATATGGAATGAACTTCTAATGCATAAGCAAACAGATTTTTGAAGATAATTAAGGGTAAACACTTTGATGTATTGAGGGATAAAATCACAACAATACTACTAAGTTACACATACACATTAATATCATGCAGATATTACTAAATTTACAATAGGGTAAGATGATTAATCAAGGAATTCAACATTCACAAGATTAATGGAAAACATACACAAGACTGCAAATAATTGGAAAGGTAGAAAATACTTCACATTCAAAGGGAAAACTGGCAAAAAATTGCTTCAACACTCCTGTATCTAAAAAAATCCTCCCTTATGCTTTGCCAAAGCACACAATATATAACAAATTTGATCCCCACCTTCCTAAAAATAGACTAAGGCTGTACTCACCCATGCATCCTATTTTTATCCTTTATTTAATAATAAATAAAGGAATAAAATAAAGAAAACTAATACAAAGAGGCATTAATAGCCTTTGATTACATACATTCAAACTGAAGTTGACTTTTCTATTTTTAAGAAAAGCATGGGTGATTAATTTGAAAAAAATTCTTGATTTATGAATCAAGTCTCCTTCCTTGTGCATGCAAATTGTCTTCTTGTCTATTTGTCCTCTTGTGAAGGCATGCAAAAATACTCCTTGTGAGTGAACAAAATAATTACAATACTTGCAATATTTATAAAATAATTCATCCACACATCCACTTGATGGGGACCACCTTTAAGCTCAGGTTCTGATGTTGATGTTCCTTGTCTTCTGGTGGTCACATGGGTGACATACTGTAAATCATCTCCAACTCCTCTAGTAGTGGGGACCACCTTTGCACTTCACTATTAGTTTCCATTTTGGTTTGGCCACCTTTGTGGACTTAGCACATTATTGGTTTTGAAATAAGATAACGGCATCTTTTTTTAAAAAAGCACCATAATACACTTGGCCACCTTTGTTAAAATACATGACCATGGTGATTACTTGTCAACTTTTGAATATAATTGCATAGTATATATTTTTTAGATTTTACATGGTTTGATGGCAATGATTATGTTTTGATTTTGTATGGTGAAAATAATAGTCAATTGGCATAATTTGAATAAAGTTTGATCCTCTCCATCATGATGGCTCACCCCTTGGAATATTTGGTGGTGGCATGGTTAACTCAGGTCGAGTTTGCTTTGGTATTTGTCAAACTTCCCTTATCCTTTTGATTTGGTACTTGTTTCTTTTCCATCGTGGATCTTTTAACTCTGATTGGCATAGTGGTTGGATTTTTGACCCTCGGTTAGGGTTTTTAACCTGGCATTTAATGTGGCATTGTCATCGTAACCATGGTGGTTTGCATTTATTTTGGACATTGATCTTTAGCCCTCGATCTTTGTACTTGTCGATTTTGAATCGTTTGATCACTAACTTTGGGTGAGTTAGGTTAAACCACGGTTGAGATGGATTAGTTAGAAGGTACCCTATCTCTATCCTTTGGTCAATATTTTACTCGTAGAGAGTAGAGAAACCCTAGTAAAATCTCCACTCGACGCCATTGTTGTGAACTCTTGATCTCAAACCTCTACATAACGGTTCTCTAATGTTTGAGTGAATTTGGATCTTTGCTATTCTACTCTATTTAAGTCTTCTGTGAAAGGTGGTTGTGGGTTCGCCATCATGGTTGGTCTCTTGGAACTCAAAACTAAGCTATTTTTGGTGTTTGAGTCTCTACTTCTTTTGAGCTCTATGAAGATCTTGTAGGTCTCATTTCCTTCATATTTTTGTGATCATTTCGTTGTCGGTTATTGAACTCTCTGTGTGTTATATTTTCCACCATGGTCGAACTCTTGGAGCTCATATTTTCTTCAAGTGAGATCATTATTTTGATGAAGGATGGTAAGTTTTATTTTTGAGCCTTGAAACTACTTCATCATTGTCATTTTGAATTCAATATATTGATATTGCATTTTTATTTGCATTTTTGTGATCTCCCAAGACAAAATTGGTCTCGAGCTAAAAACATAATGGGTCCTTCATTTTAGTCTCAATCTGGGTTGTAGGTGCTGATATTTTACTATACAAAAGGCATCTAGACCACCTTGTTCAGAGATAAAGCTTAGATTTTTCTTTGATTTTTCTTTTTCATCTTGTGGTAAGGGTTTTGACTATTATGTTGCTCGGTATTTGGGAATCTCAACAAACTTGGCTCTCTATACTAAAATTTTATTTTGAGCCTTTGTATTTAATGACCACCTTCAGAAGGTAGGTGACGAGATTTCTAAACCCATATACCTATAAACTAACCGTGATAAGTCATTTTGATCATAAAAGTATCTTCTGATAAATTTATTTACACAAACCAATAGTTTTCTCTCTATAAAATGCTGTCATCATTTGTTGTTCATGAAAATTGGTAAATATCAAGGCTATGTGTCTCAGTGTTCTGTGAGGGAACTCAGGCACATCCCCTGATTTATTTGACGCCATTTTATTCATTATGCTCTTTGGGGCTCTGAGATGTGGACTGTAATACATTTCATTTTGTTTCAATTTTCTGAAGCTTCACTTTTCGCATATTTGTTGGCTCTATCATGGGTCTTTATTTCATAATCTTGACTTTGAAGAACTAGTAAGATGAACTCCGTTCCCAAGTTCTCTAAAAAATTTAATGAAAATTGTAATGACCGTGAAAAAACTGAAACATTTTTCCTACAAATTTTCTTCACACATTAATGACTTTAAAGATTTCCTTAGTTAAAGCTACACTTTAACCATGCACCTTTGATGTGAACCTTGAAGTGTTGTATTTATTTTCATATGTTTCTGAATGATGATATTGTGGAACATGAGTTGTAACTTCTTACAAGTCTATGAAACTTTAAAATGAACTTGAAAGTGCTTCCATCTTAGCTTTTGTAAAAGGATTCAAGTTTGGCTTGAACACTATCCTCCTAACTTTATATTTCTTTCTTTAGAGTTGTTTCTTTGTGCATTTGATTCTAAAAGTATAGTATATGGTACCTCAAATGTTTCTTGATTCCATGAGATCTTTGTACCTTGTATGTGGCATTCACATGGGAAAGTTGAAAATAGTTTCTCATTCTGTTTTGCTTTACTTTGTTATGTATTTTCAAGTTGAAAATAGTTGGAATTTGAAACATGCACTTTGGTATGCAATTCTCTTTTTTGTTATGTACTACAACTTCTTTTATTTCTAGCATAGCTGCTGAACTTTGAGTTACATTATTCCTTCATTCTAATATGTACTTGGTCACTCATATGCTTTATGTACCATAGGATAAAAGCTATTGAACTCTGCAATCTTTATCCATAGTGAAGATTGTAAGATATGATTTATTTCTTCTTGACTGCAACCTATTCCTGCACACTTGAGAAAATAGTTAGAAAATATTTAGGCTTTTTGGCCTCTCTAATGTCCATGTTTTCTTTTCATCTCTTGATTTCCTTCTAAGTGAGTAAATCATCTATACTTTTGATCTTCAAGTAATCTAAATCTCCTATTATTAGAGATACATGTGCATGAATTAGAACAGTATAGGAATATGGATTGTACCTTGAGCTCATAACTTATAGTTCCTCTTTTCTATTTTAAGGTGTAGTGCTTTCAGTGATGAATATGAAGAGAGAACAATGCTGAAGATGAGGATGTATCAACTAAAGGAGAAACCTCAAGGAAATGATGGGTTCATTGATACTCCTTTATTTTATCTTTCATGCATGTGTACCTCTAATTTCAGTAGTTGTACTTTACTTTCCAGTTACATCCCACGGCTTGTGTGGGAACATTTGAAATTCCTTATGAATAAAACATTGAATTATGAAATTGAGTTGTGTATTTATTTCTACATTTCTTCTTCTGATAGATGGATTGTATGATCAAATAAACAATCCAATAATCTTTAATAATGAAGGAAAGAACATTAAAGAATACCTGTAACATCTAGTAATGAACTCTTATTTCTATAATCTGCAGTTTTGAATGCTACTTCAACACCTAACACTTCATCTATTATGCAATTTGTTTTCTTTATCAAAAAAATAGATTTATCCTTCGGGGCCTTGTGTTGTTTTGTTTAAGATAGCATGAAATTGCAAGATATGTGATATGTTATGTTTTTTAAGAACACACATAGCTGTAGATTTCATGTAATCATTAATTAATTCAACTATAACAATATTGTCTAAAAGAAATCACCTAGCTTAGGTATACTTCACTAATGCTATCCATTGTAAAAACGTTTTGAGTTGCCCATTTTTTTACAAGTACAAAAAATTTCAACAATAACATCTCACGATAACACTTCCCAAGGAAAAACATCAATTATAGTTTTATTATAGCTATGCTCCAACAATTAGTTAAGGTTTCAAAGGCACTTAACATGGAAACATACTTCCTTTTTTTTTTTTCTAGATTAGGTTTCCTGAGTATTACTTTACGTATAACTTACGAGGGTGCCTCCCTAACTAGGTTCATTTACCTTTCGTAATGAATTATGTAACATATTCGCTAATAGAGAATTTCTATCCTCATGAGACTAATAGTCCATGCCTTAGGGGATTTATCTCTAAGAACATGATCACATAGTTTTGCATCATACATCCATTACATAATAGGACAAGTGAGAGAGAAAGATGTAATCCATAATTTAAAGGGTTAAGGTTCACATTATAGTTTACACAACATGGATCCCTTATCTCACCAAAAATTGGTTTAAACATGGAATATGAACGATATAAATTCACCTTTCTCCAAGAACATTATCTTCTCATTACATTTTTAGCAACTAATCATAAATTAAAATGTTGTTAAGTTTCATAATTAACTCTTAGTATTTCACCATCAATCCTAAATAGTAATTGAGAGTGGGTATCGAGTTCATTTATGATTGCAATTCTTAAAGGTGACTTTCAAGGGTGGTTGGTGACCTATTCCACCTAAGACCCTTTACTTAACATTTGTTTCGATCCAAGGGAGTTTTACACTATGTTTAATGTTGGTTTGACGTGGAGTAATAGCTTAAGAGAAAACATTCTCACTACACTACACACATGATTACCAAACCTATGAGGGGACCACATTCTTAAAAAAATTTAACCATGTCATTCCTAACTTTGAGGTCACAACGATGTCGCTAAATATACAAAGCTATGATGATAAACTAAAATTTAGGCTCTTATGTAATTAAGCTAGAAGGTGCCATCGAGTGGAAATATTTAATTTCATCCTAAGGTTTTAGTTTTCTATGTTAAAAAGAATCACACAAGAAGGGTACTTTATCACATTTTTAAGGTAAGGAACACAACACACCAATTTTTTATCATTAATTGCACACATTAAATTCACTATAAGATATTAAATTCAATTTAAGTTAACATATATATCCAACCTTTTTTTACCATATGTAGATTTGAATCCAAATGACATATATGGTTGAATTCACATTTCCCAAAGAACCCCTAAAACTAGCATCTCATACATATTACCAAATTTCAATAATAAGTCTTTTAATACATCACATAATGTTGGTTCATCCTCTACAATTACATTGTTTAAAATAACATGCAAAAATGATATTTTTATCGTCACTTCAACTCCTCTAAGGCTTGGTACCTATAATGACCGTGTCGTCAACAAATGTTGGCATGGAATGCACTGAAACATAGCGTAATTAACATTATAGGTTTTCCATTTACATAATAATAATAATGCACACACAACAAGAGTGGGTTAGGTCATATATTCATTTCATTCCATTTCATTTCTACCTAATGGAGGAGATAGAAAGAGATAGAGAGAGAGAGAGAGAAAATATTTTCCCAAAATAAAAATTTCATGTAACAAGCCACAAGATAGAGTTTCATATAGTTATTTATAAGTGTCAATAAGTTTACAAGATGGTTTGCTAACTTGATTGGGGTCCTACAACTTTATTTTTACAATTTCCTACTAGTTGCAAAAACACCCAATTTAGGCTCGGAGGATAAGAAACCACGTTCAAAACCTTCCTTTCTATGCAAAATACATAAGGAATAAATTATTGTGTATCCTCCTACATAGAATGAATTCACAAGTACTAACAGAATTCAAAGATGGAGAATGGTTTTCAATTGCGGCTAGAATTCCAAAGCCACTAGTCTGTAATTGGAAAATTTGCAAACACAACCAAATTTAGCTCGAGAGCTAAGAAACCACGTCAAAAACTAACTTCCCATAAATGAGTTCTCAAATAAAAATTTCGTACATGCTCTCCTCTTTATCGATAATTCACCTGAGTCAACGCAACTAGGAATTAGCAAACAGTTCACAAATGACAACCGGTTTTCTGTAGTTGCCGGTTGTAATGGATCTAATTTGACTTAGTCAACAAAGACGAGAGGCCTACAAAACCCCCTTACAAAACTAGCTAGGAATGTGTTTTTCCAAAAATGAAGGTTCTGAAAATTGTCTAGTAAGGATACTAGAGGTTTGCAAAGGAAGACACACTTTTCATTTCTCAGGGTCCAAATGATGAGCTGATACAAACCCAACTTTTCAGTTTTAACAACTTCGTAAAAGTGCAAAATAAGGTAACCAAGATCCTCGAAGGGTGGAAAAGAGAGAACCAAAAATCGATTAGGGTTGATCTAAGGCTTAATACCACTCCCCACATAACAAGGAACAAAGAAAAAACATGATTTCACCTTTCTGGGGTACAGAAGGTCTTTTTTGAGTCATTGAATATTACATTTTTTTCTAAATTTGCACAATAAAAAAATGGTTATTTTTGTGACGAATCATCTAACACTCGCCAACACTAGTGGATGCAAGCACCTAATATTGGTACCATAAATAGCAACATATAAGGTTGTGGTAGCAACACGAGATGAAAGTCCAATTGTAAGTTGCTAATGTAAATCATAAGGAGAGTTTTGTTGTTTTGTGCTAATAGTCGGTTAAATATCAAATTATTTAAGTATCCAATGGTTTAATATTTTAATTCATTGAAAATGAAGAACCAAATTATGCAAAAATTATAAAATATGAAGGTAAGGAGACTATGCTTGGAATTAGATGAGTTGGTCTTAGATGCTCTCACCCTCTAATCAACCACTCCTCGAAAAACCTTAAAGTTGCTACCCCAAATGAATGTCCAACCTTGATCCATTACACAAAACTGATCACATTATTTTCATAAAGGTCCTAATGGAATTTTTATAAGACATTTCAATACATTTCCAACAGTCAATGCATATGAAGTATTGTCAAACCACATCCACCAATGTCAAACATCTATACAAGTTTAGTTAATCATAAATGTATCCACCACATGGAGTGCCCAATAAAAGATTGATACTCAGACCATTTTTCTCTTTCATTATGGGAAGAGGATTAATAAATTTAGATGTATCTTTGATATTTATCTTATAGAGCATATCAACCGGATGGCGCCTGCAGTTGTATAAAAATGCATATTATGAGCCATACTTGTTCCTTTCAATGACAATTCAAGCTTCGCCGATGGCTTACAAGATACTCTATGGTCCATGTTTTCTGAGGTAGAATATGGAAGGCTTGTCAAAGGTGTATTTTTATATGATTTAGGACAGATATCTCAACTTTTTCTACTCATGCCATCACCTTTCCATCTAGCACAGTGTGCTTTCTTTCCAGTACAATTTTTCTATTTGATCTCACTAATACCAGATCCTTTGAACAAATCTCCTGTCCCCCAAAAATAATTCATGTGTTGCATTTTTTTATATAAAGAAACCCACACTACTCCATATCCATTGCTATAGCCAAGGTGAAGCAAGAAAAAGGTTGATTTCCTGCATTTACATTTTACCTCCTTCCCCGAAGTAAAATATATTGTTTTACTTCCATTCTTGGTGCAAGAAAGAAGCTTCTGTTAATTGTTATGGTGTTTATCTCTTCTCCTTCCATTTAGGTGCCTATTCCTTTACTTAAGCTTCCATTTTGGAATGAATTGGAGAGGTCTGGGAATGGATACAGATTGGGCATTTAGCATGCCATTTTTTAAGCTTTAAAGTTCAAAATTCGTCTCACAAATAAATATTTTTGTACATACCTAGCGATCAATGAATTCCATGAAACCACTCATTTGAGGGTGGTTACAAAGGTTAAAGTGCATGTAGCTAGGATGATGATAAGAAAATGAATCAAAATGAATACGACAATAAATTACGCCTGAATAATGCTACTCAAAATTCTCAATCCTGTTCTTCTTCTCTTACATACTATAGAAAAAACGGTGGCAATAACATATTCCTCTCTCTCAGAGACAAATTAACCTTAAAAAAATACAAATCCAGCTTCAATCAATTTGTATATATAAAGTTGTGGAGATATTAGGAACATGCTTTATTAAAATCATAATGGTAAATATTTGGAAGAGCTAGTAGCGAGACCTCTATTTAAAACTGTTCTCTCTAATATTACATATACGCTGCAACTATCTAATTGCTGCTATATTTTCAACGTTGACTTAGGTTTTAGTGTGGTCTACATCGTTGGATCTGAACTAAAGTGTATGTATTATGCTGCAAGGAATATGACAAGTCTAAAGGATGTTTATAGAAGCCCATGCCCTCTCAAAACTCCTACAATGCGCCACCAATTGCCACCAATTTTCCCTCCCACATAAACTATTCTATGTGCCTTCACATGGAGTTATCTATTCCATTCACCGAAATTTCCCTCTTATATTTTTTTCCTTTTATTAATTGTTTTAATCTTTATTTTATTTTATGTTTTATGTTATATATATATATATATATATATATATATATATATATATTATATATATTTATCATTAGTCATTAGTCTTAATAGCTCTTATTATTATTATTATTATAGTTTTAAACAGTAAATTATTCTATATAATATATGTATTATATATAAAAGGATGTTAATACGATTACTATCCAACCAAAAAAAAAAAGAGAAAATAGATTAACTTTGAGTTAAGGTTAAAGTTTAGTATCTAGAGAGGTAACAAAGTGACCCTAATAGGAGTTTGAATCTCCTTGTAAGTGTCAATGGGACAAGTGTGGAGGTGGTACCCTAACCTCGAAGAAGGTGGGAACTATGGAGCGGGAATTACATTCCCCTCACATTATGAAAGCATCGTCCTCGATGTGACTCAAGGTGTCCTTATGCTCATAAATCAACAACAACAAATCTTGCCTAGGAAACAAACTATGTCACAAAAACGTGACCACAAAATATAATGAAATTCATGATGATTTTTAATGTTACGTGAAGATTCGTAGTTCAAGTTTACATCATTACCTATTTTATATTTACTCTTTTCCCTTAACAATATTTATTAATCTCAAGCTCTTAATATTTGATTGTTTAATATTTTTGTTTATGTATTTATTTGTGGGTACCAAACAGTAAACCGACATCATGGTACCACACAAGGTGCAAACACAACACTAGTAGTTCAAAAGACATATAACTACATACCTACACAATTGTATCACATCAAAAGAACTTAAACAAACCATGGAAGGGAGCATACACAATCCACATAACATAGTATTTTCTCACACATATGCTTGACATAATAGTAATCATAACATAAACATACAATAATAACATGGATTATTAGAATGCACATATAGGGTTTCACACAAATCGAAACCATAATTTAAATTACATTGAGTTGAAATGTGATCAACATCAAACCAATAATGAGGAGTAACAAGACTCAACAACACAAAACATAAATGTTATCAAATTTTTTCCCTCGGGCAAAATTGATCAAACAAAATCTTACACAGGATAGATGGAGAGGTTGGTTCAGTGGTGTGAGTTCACATTCAATCCCCAAAAATCAAGTTGAAGGTGGGATCGACAATGGAGAATGATAGATTTTTTTGTTTTTTCTATTTTTGGCACTTCGGAGAAAATAGGGCAAAAAATGGGTCGGAAATGTTCGAAACCCAAAATCCCAAAAGTCTAAAATTTCAGAATTTTCGATTTTGGGATTTTAGAACTCTCAAGAAGTGTGTGGAAATGGAGCAGAAATATATTACATCCCGAAATCTGAAATTTTGAAATTTCATACTTTCGGTGTTTCAAAAATATTGGGAATTGTACCAGAAAAGTTGCAAGCAAAAATCTCAAAAATCATGAATGTCTGAATTTTTTGAATTTCAAACTTTGGGGTTTTGGGGTTTCAGAATTTGGAGTTTCAAAAGTCTTGAGCCCCAAAAACATGAAAATATGAAACTCTAAAAGTCTGAATTTTTAGACTTTCTAGTTTTCGGGTTTCAGACTTTCGGAACTCTTAGGTCTTATTGAGTGATGAACAGTGTTTCAAATTCCTAAAAGGAAATGTCTGAAAATCTAAATTTCAGGATTTTGAGGTTGCATGCATTTCGGACTTTCATATTTTTGGAACTCCTAGTTCGCCATTTTTGCATAATAATACCTTGACGTTAAGACTGCCATAAATTTTGACTAGAAGCTTGGATTTGAGTAAGAGAGGATTTTTTCGAAAGCTCTCGGCGTCTGCTACAAGACTACAACTAGATATCTATAAATTAGTTGACGAAGTTCTTAAAATTTAAAAATACGATCTGTCATTTTTTAGGCTGTCGATTTCTCACCTACCACCATTAATGAAGTATGGGCTTCTTTTCTTAACCTACAAGATACAACACATGGAGGTATGGGTTTTTAATAGAACCCATCACCTTTGTAGGAAAATTCATTACTCTTTTGGGGTAGTTAAAGAAAGAATTCATATTTCTCCTCTCTCCTTCCTCTCATATTCTTCCTATATATTGTAAGGAGGGGCATTTTTCTAAATTTGGATAGTTTTTTGGTTTTGTACCCTCCCTTCTACTCTTGTCTACAAGTGAATTTTTGGAGTTCAAACCTCCTGTCTAAACTGTAAATGTAATCTTTCCTCTTGGCCATTGTGATGCAATGTATCAAATTTTGGAGCAACGATAAAAATTTTGTGGATGATTTTCAATCCTCTCTTTTGTTATTACATCTTCATGATCTCTCATTGCAATCCTAGTTATCTCGTACATGGTGTTTGTATTTCATTTTAACAATTTGTAATTAATGGAAAAGGGTGTTCAAAGCATTCCTTGGTGCATCAACTTTGTTAGTTAGGTTTACTTTTTGTATCTTCTTAACCCTGTCTCCTTGGCAAGTTAGAGTAGGTTTTAGAGTAGATCCTCTGCAAATTATATGTGTGCACTTGAACAGAGGAATAGGAACCGGCCTTCATTCGGAGATCTTTCCCAATTGTAAATTCCCACACTTTGGGAAAATCTCCATGTTATGTAATCACACTGAGAGTCTCAACCCATCAAGTTGCAGACATTCAGGGGTGTTGTGATTACACATCAACAATAACCGAACTCACATGAGTACTCATGAATCATTAACAAAACTCCATATACTTCTCAATATCCATAAGTATCCCTAAACAACTCCATATACCTCCCAAAGAATCACAAAATTACTTCATATACGTTCTAAGCATCACAAAAAGACTCCATATACCTCCCCAAACATAAAACAATACTCCATATAATTCCAAATCATCACAAAAAAACTCCATGTACCTCCTAAAGCATCTCAAAACAACTACATATACCTCCAAACATCACAAAACACTTTATATTATACCTCCCAAGCATCACAAAATAACTAACTATACCTCCCAAGAATAACAAAACAACTAAATATACCTCCAAAGCATCATAAAACAACTCCATATACCTCCTAAGTAATAAAATAAAAATAAATTTTCCTTTTATTTCCACCAAAGAGGTCAGTCACCATATGCGGCTAGGCACATAGATTCTAGACACCTATAACCAAAGTGATATAATAACTCATGGTTCAACAACCCACTAGTTAGTTGTAAGTTCTTGGGGCATATCCCATACAAGGAAGAGGGCCCATAGGTACCACCTGAGTCCGGTGAACTCATGTCCCTAGCACAAAACATAAAACATTAGAACCAACATACCAAAAGAATAACAAAAACTATTAAGTGACATCAAATTGAATTGCTTTGGGCAAGCAAGGAAATAGTTAAAAATACAAGGAATATTTTTGACTTAAATTTAAATTTTAATAAAATCGGAACAAGTGGCTAATTGGATGTAGTTAGTGCAAAAATTCACATGTTAGTGAAATAACCAAATAAAATTCCCAAAATGGAAACAAATTAATCAAAAGTTAAAGAAAACAATTTGTTTGTTCGTAAAAGGAAGAGAAAAGAAAATTCAAATTTACTTATACACTACATATAGAGAAATTTCACATCACAATCACTATATGGCCTTATACAGTCACCAAAGGGGTACTCATCAAGTTTATAGCACTTAGACCCCATGCCTCAACTCTCAAATAGCATATCAAATAATAAAACTGTTATAATATTTGTATGAATCATCCCTCCATACTCCCACAAGGCTCAACATAGTCTCAACATAGTCTGAGAGGGAAGGGTACAAGTCACCATCTACTGAGCCTAAGGTGTTCATGATACACAATATACATGGTGCCCATTGGGCAAGTTCCATGCATACCTAACAAATAGACTTGGGTTTCAAGTATATGTAAGACTACATCCCTATCTTGTACTCAGCTTGAGTGATGGATCAACGGTACACCAATGCATAGGTACACATAGGTCATCTATACAACAACCATATAGGGAGAGAGAAAGGTATAACTCGCCATCCATCTACTGAGCCTAAGGTGTTCGTGAAACACAATATATATGATGCCCATTGGGTAATGTGCCATACATACCAAACGAACAAAAGTGGATTTTTAGTCTATGTAAGACTCCACTCCCTATCTCATACTCATCTTTAGTGAACGGTCAATGGTACTCATTTCCTCTCTCCACACATTAATTTTTACCGATTTCTTCCCTTAGGGTTGGTTAGTGTAAGGTTCACAACATAACACAATATATATCACAAATACAATGTTGTTCATGTCACAATATATATCACATTATTCTTTTCAAATCCACCACCACCATGAAAAATCATCACTACTCCAATCTATCATAGAGATTCGAGAGCATGAACCTATGATCTAATACCAAATGCAACGCCCACATTTTACGCACATAAGTAAAACAATAAAAATAACAAAATATTATTTTTATTTACATTTGATTATACACGACACTATAACAGATCACTTAGGACAATACACAACACATGAATGGTTTTCCTAAACATTAACCCACATATATAAAATGAAAACATGTGATGCACTCAAGGCCACTTTTTTTTCCAAGTGACATGGCCCAATATAACAATTCAACTACAATATAAAGTTATAGGTAAGATCTTCCCATGACACGATATTTTAAGGATTACACATCTATTACAATCATGTTTCAATATATAGCTTAAGTTCTAGAAAAGCTCATAATATGTGAATAATAAATTCCTTTTCCTTTTTCTAGATTTCCTTTATACCGTTTAATATTTAACTTATGGCCTATCTCGTTGAATAAGGATATTCTACATTATTGCAATTAATTTTTTAATTTTCTCATTGGTTAATAGGGTATTTAGTTACACACAAGGATATTTACATACACACAAGGCTACTAGGTCTTATCCCTATGATTCACTCCTAAGGGCATGCATCTTGATCCAAAGGAGGTGAATATCACTTTTTTAATGATTTATGATCACATTTCTTTCATTCATTTATAAATTTATAATTAATTTAGTACACAATAAGTATTATACAAATTAGGTTCTTTATCCATGCCAAGAGGGTTTAATCACATTACAAGGAAGATCATGTTTCACTTTACCTCGTGGAATAACATCTCACAATTACACTTCCCAAGGACAAGCGTCAATTATAGTTTTATTATAGTTATTCTCCAATAATTACTTAAGGTTTCAAAAGAACTTAACATGAAAACATACTTCCTTATTTTTGTTTCTAGATTAGGTTTCTCGAGTATTGTTTTACATCCAAATTAATAGGGTGCTTCCCTAAGTAGGTTCAAATGCCTTTCCTAATGATTTTTAACCTATTGTATAATAGGGAATTTTTATCCTCATGACATAGTAGTTCCTACCTTAAGGGATTTATGTCCGAGAACATGATCACATAGTTTCACATACATCCATTACATACTAGGACAAGTGGGAGAGCAAGATGGAGTAGTCCATCGTTTAAAGGGTTTAGGGTCACAAGATGGTTTTAAAACGTTATATGAACAATCTAAAATTCACCTTTCTCCAAGTACATTATCTTCTAGTTACATTTTCACTAACTAATCATAAATTACAATGTTACTAAGTTTCACAATTAACTCTTAGTATTGCACCATAAAACACAAATGGTAAATGAGATTGGGTATCGAGTTCATTTATGATCCAATTATTAAAGATGAATTTCAAGGAAGTTAGCGATCTATGCAACCTAACACCCTCCACTCAAAGCATGCATTTCGATCCAAGAGGGGTTTACACAATGTTTAATGTTGGTTTCCCATGGAGTACTAGCTTAAGAGAACACATTCTCCTTACTACACACATGATTACCAAACCTATGAGGGAACCACATACTCAAGAAAAATTTTTAACCATGTCATTCCTAGCTCATCGTGGTCATGACGATGTCGTTAAGCATACAAGGTATGACGATAAAATAAAACTTGGGATCTTATTTAATTATGCTAGAATGTGCCATCAAGTGGAAATATTTAATTTCATTCAAAGGTTTTAGTTTTCTATGCTAAAAATAATCAACCAAGAAGGGTAGTTTTGCATGAATTTTATACTAAGTTTGACTATTTTGGTTAGATTTCTTTATTACCTTTTTAATGTAAAGAACACAACATACCACTTATTTAATCATCAATTACATACTAGAAATACACTATATGATATTAGATTCAATTTCATTTAACATATATATTTAAAAACAATTTACCATATGTAAATCTAAATCAAAATGACACCTATGGTTGAATGCACATTTCCCAAAGAACCCCTAAAACTAGCATCTCATACATATGATAAAATATCAATAGTAAATATTTCAAGTACATCACAAACTTTGTATTCAACATCTATAATTAAATTGTTTCAAATACCATGCAAAATAGTATTTTTAGTGTCACTTCACCTCTTCCAAGCCTTGGTACCTGTAACCACCGCATGGTCAGAAAATGATGGCATGGATTCCACCTAAATCTAGAATAATTAACATTATTTTTTCCACTTACATAATAGTAACAATGCGCACACAATGAAATAGGGTCATGGGATATATTCATTTCATTTCATTTATTTTCATTTTTAACTAAGGTAGGAGAGAGAAAGAGATAGGGAAGAGAGAGGAACAATATTTTCTCAAAATTCAAATTTCACACAAGTCACAAGATAGATTTTCATACTGTTATTTATAAGTGTCAATAAGATTCCAAGATGGTTTCCTAACTTGACTGGGTCTTACAAATTTCTTTTTACATTTTCCCGCTAGTTACAAAAACACCCAATTTAGGCTCAGAGGCTAAGAAACCATGTTCAAAAACTACCATCTATCGGGTGATGTACTTTGGGTAAATTATCGTATGTGTCTTCCTATATAATAGGAATTAACAGGAATTGATAGAATTCAAAAGCTGTGGAATGGTTTTTAATTGGCGCTAGATTTCTAGATCCACTAGTCATAATTGGCCTAGTTGCGAAACATAACTAAATTTGGCTCAACAGATAAAAACCATGTCCAAAAATGGCTTCCATAAATGAGCACTAAACAAAAAAACTTCGTACATGCTCTCCTATATATCAAGAATTCACAGAGTCAACGAAATGGGAATTGGAAAATGGGTTACAAGCGATGACTTTTTTCTAAAGTAATCGATTGTAATTGGTCTAATTTGACTTTTTCAAGAATGACCAGAGGCATACAAAACCCCCTTACAAAACTATCCAGAACGTGTTTTTCCCAAAATTGAATTTTCCAGGTAATTTTGTAGTAAAGATACTAGAGGTTTGCGAAGGTGGACAAACATTTCATTGCTCAAGGTACAAACGACGAGATGATATAAAATCCAAATTTTCAATTTTAACAGCTTCCCAAAAGTGCAAAATAAGGTAACGGAGATCCTAGAATGGCGGTGAAGAGAGCACCAACATTTCATAGGGGTAGATCTAATTCTTAATTCCACTCCTCACATAACAAGGAATAAAGATAAAACTTCACTTCTCTTTTCCGAGGTCTAGAAGGTCTTTTTGCGAGTCATTGAATATTGCTTTTTTTAACTTTGCAAGGTAGACAAAATGGTTATTTTATTGATGACTCATCTAACACTCGCCAACACCAGTGAACACGAGAACCTAATTTTGGTACCCTAGATAACAACGTATAACGTTGTGGTAGCAACACGGATGACAGTCAAATTGCAAGTCGGTAATGTAAATCATAAGGTGGAGTTTTGTTGTTTTACGCTAATAGTCTGGTTAAATAACCAATTATTTAAGTATCTAGTGGTTAATATGTTTATTTGATTTCAAACTAAGAACCAAATTATACGAAATTTATAAAAGTTGAAGGTAAGGAGACCATGTCTTGAAAAAATGAGTTGGTCTTAGATGCTCTTTCTCTTCTAATCAACCACTCCATGACAACCTTAAAGTTTGTTACCCCCACATGAATGTCCTTCCTTGATTCATTATATAGAACTGATCGCATTGTTTGGATAAGGGTCCCAATGGATTTTTTATAAGACATTTATCTACATTTCCAATAGTCAATGAAAATAAAGTATTCTCAAACCACATCCACCAATGTTGCGCATCTATATGAGTTGAGCTAATCATAAATATAACCACCACATGGAGATCCCAATAAACGAGTTGTACTCACACTTTTTTCTCTTTCTTTATGGGAAGAGGCTTAAGAAATTCATATCTCTTTGAGATTTATCTTATAGAGGAGATCAACCGGAAGGCTCTTGCAGCTGTCTAAAACTGCATATTCTGATCCATACTTATTCATTTCAATGGAAATTCAATCTTCGTTGATGGCTTACAAGATACTCTATGGTCCATGCTTTTGAGGCAGAAGATGGATGGCTTGTGAAAGGTGTATTTGTCAATGATTTAGAACAGAAATCTCAACTTTCGTTACTCAGGCCATCGCCTTTCCATCTAGCACAGTGTGCTTTCATTCATATGCCATTTTTTCCTCCAATCTCTTTGATATCAGATCCTTTGAACAAATATCCTATCCCCCGATGAACAATGCATGTGTTACATGTCTTATATAAATAAACCCACATAACTCCATAGTCATAGCTAAGGCGAAGAAAGACAAAGGTTGACTTCGTGCATTTACATTTTACTTCCTTCCTTGAAGTAAACTATATTGTTATCCTTCCATTATTGGCACGGGAAAGAAGATTCTGGCATTGGTTATGGTGTTTGGATCTGCTCCTGCCCTCTAGGTGCCTATACCTTTCCCTAAACTCCTATTTTGGCACAAATTTGTAGAGGTCTGGGAATGGCTACAGATTGGGCATTTAGCCTGCCATTTTTTTTAGGTTGAATGTTCAAAAGGCATCTCACAAAAAGAACATTTTTGTACATACCCAGTGATCAATGCATTCCATGAGACCACTCCTTTGAGGGCAGATGCAAAGGTTAAAATGCACGTAGCCAAGATGATCAGAATAAGAAGAAGAAAAATCAACAAGGCTATAAATTACGCCCAAAAAATGCTCCTCCAAATCCTCAATCTTGTTCTTCTTCTCCTACTTACTATACACAAAACAATGGAAAAAACGTTGTGCTTTCTCTCTCAGAGACAAATTAACCTACTTAAAAACAGATACAGATCTAGATTCAATCAATTTATATATATAAAGGTGTGGAATTATTAGGCGCAGTTTTGATTAAACTCATAATGGAAATGATTTTGAACATCTAGTAGCGACACCTCTGTTTAGCACCGTTCCCTCTAATCTTCTGTATACGCTGCAACTATCTAATTACTGCTAAATTTTAAACGTTGAATTGGATTTGAGTGTGGTCTATGAATTTTGATCTGAAAAAAGTGCATGTATTATTATACAAGGAATTTAAAAGGTTTGAAAGAACGTTGATGGAATCCCATGCCCTGTCCAAACTCTTGCCACACACCACCACCTACCACCAATTTTCCCTTCCACACAAACCAGTCCGTGTGCCTTCAAATGGAGTTATTTACTCCATTCACCAACCTTGCCCTCTTATATTATTTTCTTTTTATTAATTTGTTTTAATCTTTGTTATATATATATATATATATATATTTTTCTTATGTTATCATTAGTCTTAAAATTTTTATTATCATTATTATAATTTTAAACAATACATTATCCTATACAATTTACGTATTATATATAGAACAATTTTCATATGATTACTATCCAACCAAAAATAATAAGGAAAATAGATTAACCTAAGTCAAGGGCGACGTTCAAAGTGTTTGGAGAGGTAATAGTGACCCCCGATTTGAGTTTGAGTTTCCTTGTAAGTACCGACCAGACAAGCGTAGAGGTGGTACCCTAACCTCAACGGCTATGAGCTATGGAGTGTGGCATTACATATTGTATTATTGTAACTTCTAAGGCACCCTACTTCGATGAGTTAACAAAGATGAGGTTCCCCTTATCTTAGACGAAGTATTTAGGGGCACTTATAGTGGCCATTATTTGCGGTCATTCTATTGCACACAAGTTTCTACGTATGGATTATTATTGGTCTACACTACATTATGACACTCACATATTTACAAAAATGTTTCTACCTTGTCAATATCACAATGATTTGATTCACTCGCTCCCGGTTGAGTTACATTCCATTGTAACTCGTTGGCCCTTCGATCTATGGAGATTCGATTACATCAAGAAATTTCTTTGATCTCAAGATGATCATGTCATCATCATTACATCCACAGAATAATTTACTAAGTGGGTTGAAGCCATGCCTCTCACCAATATGTCTATCCTTATTACATATAAATTCATCCTTAACCAAAACATTAGACATTTTGTAATTCCCCATACCATCATATCTCGATAATGGTGGGAGATTCAAGTGCAAATAAATGAAGTATCTTTGAACTAAATTATAAATAAAACATCGATTCTCAACATTGTATCATTTGTAGTGTAATGGAAAAATCAAGTTTACAAATAAAATTCTCAATAAGATAATGTAGAATACAATCCATGAATTACACATAGATTTTCATACAAATCTATATCCTACATCATGTGCATACCACACTACCGTCTACTACATAGCCACTACGACAATGCCATTATCACTTACCTATGGACATGAGGAATTGCTTCTGTTTCGCTAAGAATGTTTCAGCTTTTGGGAAAAGAGTTGCTTCTATCCTTTCATTCCTTTTAGAAACAGATAAGGGTTAGGGCTAGGAGGAATACCTGTTGAATGTCGAGATGGTGTGCGCGTACCGTAGAGAGAGATCAGGTCGATTGCGAAGAACCCCTTTTTGTCTTGGAAGGACTACCTGCAAATAAGAACACAAGACCACAAGATTTTGATTAGACAATAAATGAGGGAACTGCCTTGGGCCTAGGAAATATAAAACTTCCTTTCGAAGGTGGTCAGTTCCCCTGCTAATATGAATTAACACAGAAGATTGTAAAATAACAGTTTAATTACCTCGTTGAAACAAGTAGGGGGAAAGGCTGGTTTTTGGTTGTAGTCAGGATAACCGATACCGGTTTCTGCTAACCGATATCGGTAGGGGCTATGTTTGTAAAGGGGGTTGTAAGGTGGTTGTGTTGTTTGTAAGGCTGGTATATGAATGGGATTAGGTAATGGGGTGATGAGAGGTAAGTGGATGATAGTTAGGTAAAATGTGTTGCTGGGTAGTAGATCTAGGAATAGATTTATGACGGCTGTGATTAAAAAGTCTAAGAAATATTAAAATGAGAACACACAAGATGCAACTTATCTTTGGTTTCGATTGTGAGGATGCAGGTCCAAGAACTATGATGACAAAGGCAGAACTCAAGTAGTATGGCCTGATACCCAGAAGATGAGATGTCTCCCTCCCAATGATCAGATGAGTGTCACAGGGCTCGGCTGTTCAGTGGCAGTCTTGGGCTTGATCTCCTTTTGCTGCAAACTCTTCTTGTTTCTTCACTTGTCTCTGCTCAGCCAAGTAAAGATCCGGATTCTCTTGATCACTTCTGATGATCCTGATTGATCCAAAAATCCTTTTTTTTTTATTTTTGATTAGGGAAGGTCATTTACAGGGAACCGATGGCGGTTACGTAACCGACGGCGGTCGAGTAGGAACCGGTATCGGTTAGGAAAAAGTGGGCTATTTTTAGTAAAATAGCCAACTTTCCCTACTTTTCTCCCGAGGGATTAGTTGCGGGCTTGGTCAAGTAGCTACAAGGTCGGTTTTGGGTGCGAGTAAGGAGGCATTAGTCATGGGTGTGGATGTAAACCAAGTTTTAGGTCTTAATTAGGTTAGTTTAGGGTTAGGGCTAGGTCATGATGAGGTGGCAAAATGAGGTGGCAGGTAAGGCGACGTGGATTTATTAATTATAAAGTAATTAATAAATAATTGTGTAAGGTTTAGGTGATGGGGTTAGGTTGCGAAATGAGATGCGGGTCACGGGGTTGCAAGACACAAATTTGGTGTCTACATTAGCCCCTTATTGTCATGTAGCTTGTTTTGTAGAGTGGACGGACAATAATATGAAGTGGTTACTCCTGTTAAGGGTATAGGTAATCTCCCTCAAATCTATCATAGATTGAGGTAGCGTGAAATCAGGGATAGGGTTGATAAAGGGTAAATGGTGTTGAGATGAGGGTGAGTAGGTGGGGTAGGTCCAAAGAAGCAAATGCATGTTGAAATGCAGTAGTGCGACCAGGGTACATGATTTGAATAGCAAACAAGCAATTCATAGGCAAAGGTCGAGAGTTTATCCAAACAAGGGTGATATAATCCTGGTATCCAAGGCATAGGAAGTAGCTCCAGGGGATATAACGGGTAAGGTACAGGAACGTTTAGGCATGTTCGGCAGTACCAAATGGTTGGTTTGGTTGAGATAAACATGACGGTCTTGGTCTAGGCAAAGTTGGTCGACTGATCAAGTCAAGTACCCTAATCATGCTAAAGCACGAACAGGTAAGCTTGATTGAACAAAAAGCTACAGGGTGGGTGAGCAAAATTGTACTTTGTGGGGTGTAGGTGAGGTAGTTGAGTGGTGCGGCCTTGGGTTGGGCCAAATGGTTGGGTTGCGGTCTTGGGTCGGGCCGGATGGTTTGGTTGCGGCCTTGGGTCGGGCCGGATGAATTGGTTGCGGCCTTGGGTCGGGCCGGATGAATTGGTTGCGGCCTTGGGTCGGGCCGGATGGTTGGTTGCGGCCTTGGGTCGGGCCAAATGGTGGGGGTGAGGCCTTGGGTCGGGCCAAAGGGTTGTGGTGAGGCCTGGGGTCGGGCCAAAGGGTTGTGGTGAGGCCTGGGGTCGGGCCGGATGGTTTGGTTGCGGCCTTGGGTCGGGCAAATGGTTGGTTGCGGCCTTGGGTCGGGCCTGTGAAGTTAAAAATGGCTAAAGAGCCATGGAGGGTACAGGCGATGTGGTGAATAGGCAACGTGGTGAGAAAGGGAGATTAGTGAACAAGGGCAAAAATTTGGGTGAATAAGGACAAAACCGATATCGGTTAGCAATGACCGGTATCGGTAGGTAACCGATGCCGGTTTCTTAGGGCACGATATGACCGGTATCGGTTATAGGTTAAAAACCTATAAAAAGAAAAATACGGCCTGTCATTGTCACATTTGTAATTTGAAAACCGATTTGAGTTGTCTGAGGTGGAATATTGATATTGGTGCATTTGTTGGCTGAGGTGGCACGATTTGAGTTTCGCTAAGAATGTTTCACTTTTGGGAATAAAGTTGCTTCTATCCTTTCATTCCTTTTAGAAACAGAGATAAGGGTTAGGGCTAGGAGGAATACCTATTGAATGTCGAGATGGTGTGTGCGTACGTAGAGAGAGATCGGTCGATTGCGAAGAACCCTTTTTGTCTTGGAAGGACTACTGCAAATAAGAACACAAGACCACAAGATTTTGATTAGACAATAAATGAGGGCGCCTTGGGCCCAGGAAATATAAAACTTCCTTTCGAAGGTGGTCGGTTCCCTGCTAATATGAATTAACACAAAATATTGTAAAATAACAGTTTAATTACCTCATTGAAACAAGTAGGGGAAAGGTTGGTTTTGGTTGTAGTCGGAATAACCGATACTGGTTTCGCTAACCGATATCGCAGACGGGCTATGTTTATAAAGGGGGTTGTAAGGTGGTTGTGTTGTTTGTAAGGCTGGTATATGAACGGGATTAGGTAATGGGGTGATGAGAGGTAAGTGGATGATAGTTAGGTAAAATGTGTTGCTGGGTAGTAGATCTAGGAATAGATTTATGACGGCTGTGATTAAAAAGTCTAAGAAATATTAAAATGAGAACACACAAGATGCAACTTACTGGTTATTGACGAGGATGCAGGCCCAAGAACTATGATGACAAAGGCAGAACTCAAGTAGTATGGCCTGATACCCAGAAGATGAGATGTCTCCCTCCCAATGATCAGATGAGTGTCACAGGGCTCTGGCTGTTCAGTGGCAGTCTTGGGCTTGATCTCCTTTTGCTGCAAACTCTTCTTGTTTCTTCACTTGTCTCTGCTCGGCCAAGTAAAGATCCAGATTCTCTTGATCGCTTCTGATGATCCTGATTGATCCAAAAATCCTTCTTTTTTTTTTTGTTTCGATTAGGGAAGGTCATTTGAGGAACCGATGGCGGTTATGTAATCGACGGCAATCAGTAGGAACCGGTATCGGTTAGGAAAAAAGTGGGCTATTTTTAGTTAAATAGCCAACTTTCCTCGCTTTCCCAGGGATTAGTTGCGGGCTTGGTCAAGTAGCTACAAGGTCGGTTTTGGGTGCGAGTAAGGAGGCATTAGTCATGGGTGTGGATGTAAACCAAGTTTTAGGTCTTAATTAGGTTAGTTTAGGGTTAGGGCTAGGTCATGATGAGGTGGCAAAATGAGGTGGCAGGTAAGGCGACGTGGATTTATTAATTATAAAGTAATTAATAAATAATTGTGTAAGGTTTAGGTGATGGGGTTAGGTTGCGAAATGAGATGCGGGTCACAGGGGGTCGTAAGACACAAATTTGGTGTCTGACTTCCACTTTGGAGGTAGAAGTCCCTTTCCTCCACATTTCCCTTCGTGGTATCATTCTAGATAAAGAACTCTGTCAATCTCGTCTCCATGACCTTGACCTATTAGATGAACGATCTGAAATATAATATACTTGTAATCGTAAACATTAAAAATGCATTTCCAAAAATATAATAAAATCATTCATTCGCATTCTTTACATACGGGTGACCTTGTCCTTAAACTTCATTATACAAGTGATAAAGAAGGAAAGTATGCTAATTAATGGTGGGGTGTCTAACTCATTAAAGATATCATAGGTCTTAATACATATCGTCTTCAAACCAATGAAGGCCACATCTTTAAAGAACCAATTAATGCTCAACTCCTCAAAAGGTTTCGTGCGGGAAGGAACTAGGAGTTTTAGAACTTAGATACTATCTTTTGTCCTTCTCAAATTCACTTTTTCATCAACCTTCTCTTTGACACTAATAACATTATCAACATTATGACTTTGTATGCCCATGTCATTCCCATTTCATCGCCATGGTATTATGCACATCCTTGCCTAGGCTTATGGCCTTTCTTATGTTTATGTACCTATTTAAAAACCTTAATCTTATATTATCTACCTAATGGTTTTTGTGTTTTTAGCATTTCTATCCACCCTTTGGGATAGTCATCCATCTTATCTTTATTTACACCTTTGTTTTTATGAGAAATTTCTTCTTATAGCTTCAACCATATGGTGTTTGGCACTTTTTAGCTTTGTTTTCTACCGCTTGGATATGACACTATGAAATTATGACATCATGAAATCTCAACACTATGCCATGAAATTCGTCCCATGGGTCCCTAGCTAGGTAATTTATGTCTTATTTTGCTAATGATCTTCTAGTTTTTCTTTCATTTTTGCTTCTCCAATGTTCTTGTAGCATTGATTACACTGCACATGTCATGATGAGAAAAACTATAAGGTATCCATTAGTGTATATATTTCATTTCAACTAGTTCTTTCTTACATTTAGTATCTTCTTTCGATATCGATGTTACGCACTATTTCTTTTCGATAACCAACCCATGTTTATTTATTAGGATATACAATGATCAATGGATGGGGCACATGTATAAACCTAATTTTTCACGTTTTATCTTTCATACATGTTACTTAAAATTTCCTTTGTGTAGATAAGGGTCACCGATGCATCTATTTCATGAGTAGGTTCCTTAAGGGACTTCATGGGAATGGGGTATGACTATTCACATGGTCATTATGGGTTAGAAATAGTACATAAAAAGAGTTTCATTATGTGGTCCCAATATTATGTTGTCCTTACATTACCTATCCTTGTCCCTTTATGTCTCATCTGATTACAATCCTAACACCTTTCTTGCATCTTACCATTTAACAACTTGTTAATTCATATTCTTGATCCATGACACCTCTTTTTCACTTTGCATGACATTTAGCATCCTTGGATGATGTAATCAATCATGTGCAATGGTGCGAGTGTTATTTTTTTCCTTATTTAACACCATCACCCATGTGAAATGGTGTCATATATACACACACCACACCTAGACATTATGAAGGAAACAATCCAAAATCATAGGAACTGTCATCTAGTCTTCTCTTTTGCACCAACTTCACATCTATTCACTCATCCCTTGGTTCATCTTGCCCTTGACTTGGATTGGATTGGACACTCTTTTTCTTGGCTGGATCACTTGCATTACTGGGTCATTTATAGTGAGTCTAAGAAAGGAATGTTGGTCCCCTTCTCCACCCAATAGTAATTCTCTCTCAAAGTGTGCTTTATGTCTATGGATAGATACATACATCAACAACCACCCCATGTAAGTAATTTATGTAAATCTCTTTGTCATTATGCATATATTAATTCATTTCCCTTCCCAATTGTTCTATGTTAACTTACTATTATATCTACTTTGATACTAGTTAGCATAATACTCTCATTTGATCATCTCTTTAGCTTTCCCTTATTTACATTTTAGTTATATTGTGCATTTTTTTCCTTATCCACTATCGATATATACTTCTCACCCATTTACGGATATTGTAGGAGGATACTCTCCTCTAACTTGATTGTGGGCCTTGTAAACCCTAGGTTGACCTAGTTTAGGGATTACTAACCTCTTGATATGCGACATTGCAGTCATCATATCCCCTTTAAATTAACTCATTGTATGTGAGTTAATGTACATCTCCTATTCATTGCCTCAATACCCCTGTAGAACGGAATAATTAGGAGTGCAAGTCATTGAGACACATTCTTGGCTAACCATACATGGTGAAATGTTTTCTCAATAAAAAGAAGTAATTTTTGAGTGGTTTTTTCTTTGAAAGGTTTTCTCCCACTTAAATCTTGTGTGTTATTTTCATGTAATTTCTTGTTTATGTATGCAATCAAATATCCAACTATCATAATTTATTAGGAGTGCCTTATTATAGGTTAGGAGTGCCTACTTAAAGCTTAGGAGTGCCTAAAATCAACTTTTTCATTGGTTATTACAAAACTCCATGAATAAATGGATGCTTATAGGAATACACGGGAGGGATTTTGGGCTACCGAGATTTTTGGTGAGGCTAATAGAGAGACTATTAGGCTCTCACCCTCCTAGCATGAGTATGAACCGTTGTTAGAGATTCATGCATTTGTTCTTGATAAGGAAAATTCCATACTCGGTTATAGGATCATTGAAAAGTTTGTAGGGAAAAGGCCCAACATTGACTCTGTCACGACCTGAAGTGAAAGAAAATGGGGGTGTAAAGTAGATGTGAGAGCCCTAGTTAGAGATTGCTTATTTTTCGACTTTTAGAATGAGCAAGATCTGAAAAACATTTTTCATGGTTCTCTGTGGTTATTTGGAAAGTCGGCTTTGATTTTTTGGTGGTGGGAACCAAAATTACAAAAAAACCATGTCTTTAAGGATCTTCTTGTGTGGATCCGATTGCTAGTGCTTCTCTTCAAGTTACGGGAATCATAAATTTTCATCAGGATAGCCAGATCTATGGGGGCTCTTATAGCTCTTGATATGGCTACAAAATCAAAATCAATATTCATTTTTTCTCATCTCTGCATATTGATTTTGGAGGTATCTGTAATCCCCAAGAGAATATTTTTGAACTCTCCAACAGGATGTAGGGAGAAGAGGATCGACATCAATGATTCGAAACTCTTTTGTAGAGAGTGCCAAGTTGTTAGAAATGATTTGCCTAGTTGTTATAGAGGGACGGGGACGTTTATTAAACATGTGTCCATGGATAATGGAGTGGAGACTAGGGATCTCAAAGAAGAAGCAGCTGATCTGAACGCCAAATATGTTACTCCTCTATCGGTGACTGAACACCCTGAAATTGAAAGAATCGAAGGTGGAAGTAAGGCCAAGATCAACTTAGGAAGTGAGGTTTACCGGCTATCATAAGTCATTAGCAGGAAATGAATTCAAATTCCTCAACAAATGTCTCGTTGACCACGGATTGTGGAGGCCACGTCAGAAAAAATCAGACTTGGAGAATGAACAATGATCGTGAAATGGAATTGTATGTGGAGCTTGGGAATAGTGTTTCATTGGTCAAAGAAGGGAAACAATATGAGGCTTTACGTAATGAGGAAGGGTGATCAAAATTCCACACTAAAAAGAAGGAAAATACCCTCCTTTTTCGATGAGCTTTCGATCTCTTAGTGGGAAATATCAAGGTAGTTAGGCGCTCCTTAGATTGTCAAGGTGTTTTGACCTTTCAAGTAGGGTTTCCTCTCTTTATCATTTCTTCGGTTTGGGTTTATTGGCTACTTGTTTTTTTCTAACTCAAGCTCGATGGGCTTTTTTTTTTCTCTCCTTTGTGATCTATTATCTACCTTCCACCTGCATACGGGGTTCCCGATCCCTTCAAAATATAATTTTTACCTTATCTAATAAAAACATATATCATAATTTTTTGTTCAAACATAAACTATAATGTTCGACAATTTAATATGGTGGATAATTAAATATGTGAAATTATTTATCCTCGGTTTCCCTAACAAACTTGAACATCAATTAAAGTTTTTATCAAGCAATGGAGGAGCTTAGCTAATAAATTCATGCATAAAATATTATATTGTGGATCCTATCTTCATGTGGTGGATCCTATCTCATATGGGATGGATTTTTACCAATAGGTTTATGGGGCGGTTTTGGCCCATGGTTTTTTGTACCCACGGTATTCTAAAAATAATTAAGGAGTTACATATTAATGTACTTTTGATAGGTGAGACATATCATTGTAGGTGTGTGTGAGTTCTAGTGTGAATTTAGGAGAGTTTGGTGAGTATAGGTCCAAATTAATGTGGGCATTGTATTGAGAGAGAGATGGTTTGTAATAAAATCTAAGAAATTGATTTACGGTGGACATAGCCCAAATTGTGTGAACCACGTTAAATACTTTGTCTCTATATTGTGTTATTTTATTGTCTACGCTTTTATTACAAAGTGTACTATTTTATGCATATTATTTTCTATTATTGTGATTTTGAGTGTGATTGTTCTACAAATTTAATCCCTTATTTCCTAACATATAATGTTATAATGACACCATCTACTAGACCAAAATTGTAACCAGATATGGTTAATGTGATGAAACTATTAGTCTACACTTACATAAGAGATGTAATGTGTCTTGTGAATCTAAAGATATATGAACCTTTTCTTTTGAATTTCAAATGCGCTATAATCTAATATCAATTATATATAAATTTCATATAATTGAATATAATTTCAATAGTGAGGATGATGGTATGTAGGGTGTTGTGTATCCATCTACAAAAAAACAAATGCTAGAAGATACCAATATAAAAGGATGAGACCGAGATTATACCTTAAAAATATTTGTTGGAATGTAATACTCCTAATTGCACTATTAAAATTTCAATCAAAAAAATCATATTAATAATGTTGAATTGAAAATACCTTTAAAAAATTGTTGGAATAAATATTACATAAGGCATGCAATGTATCTTTTGTCCTTAAAGTCACGAAGATTTTATTTACTTTCATGATGTTTAGAGTGTTTATTCTTAAATAACTAAAATTTATTTCTAGAACAAGTCTCACATAGGATATGATTTTTCTCGAGTGTGATTTGGTAGTGGGTCCCGAGTGCTCACTAGCCAACCACTAAGGTTCTAATCCACTAGGCCGCAGGGGATTGGATAGACTTACATTTACATAGCCACAAGCGGGACTCACTTTGTATTCTTGGGCCACGAAGTCTGCTAGGTCGCAGGATCATTCACTCCTAAAATATCGAAAAAACAATTATTTCTATCTCTTTAAAAAAATTTATTTTACCCATATAACTACTTAAAACTTTTAAATGCAAAACCCTAGTTTATAGAAATATGTAGAATTGTTAATCTAATTTTTTTGAGAGGAAGGAAATGATCACAATGACAACATAAGAAAAAAATAATCACGTCCGAGAAAATAAGATACCCATTGAATTGTAACTTCACAACCTATCCAAACATAGAGTCAAAATTCAGATATAGTTCAATCAAATATAGTTTCACTTGATTCAACCCCAAAATTTCACATGTCAAAGTAATAAGATAACACCTCCCTTTGTGGCAAATGAGACATAATTTATTTTCGAAAAAACCCATGTAATTTTAAAATGAGAAAGAGTAAGCAATGATATACTTAGACATTAACAAATTTTAGCAAGAAAAATGTTTATTTCCACTATAAAATTAGAATTTATACAATACCTATGGTCATTAAGCTATTGATTTTAACATATATTTATTTTATATGCTCTAGAGGAATGTAACAATGTTACGTAATCAAATTATCAAAATGTTAATCCATTTGACATTTTCATGACATTCTGAATAAGTGTGTTATATATTGTAGATTTTTGGCAAAATTTAATGCCAAAACAACCAACACAGGGAAAACACAAATGAAACAAACACACACACACACATGAAGACAATATATATATATATTTGAAAAAATTCAGAAAATCCTTAGAGCTACTACTCTATCTTTTAAATTGTTTCTCTTCTTGTGTCCAAATCTATATTTCCTTCTCTTACAAAAATTTATTTCTCAAGATGTTGTTTTTTATTTTATGTATTTTTCTTCGGTGTATTCTCCCTTTTCTTCTTTTTCTATATTCCCTTTATTTCTTTGAATTATTTGAGTGTGTCTCTCTATCTTTTTTAAAAATCTTGTTATGTTACATGTAAATAATATATATATATATATATATATATATATATTCTTAGGCCCACACATAAAAATAAGGCCAACAAACAAAGGTGGACATGAAATTATCTTCAAACGCAATTAATTTTGGGAGTTTCACATTTGTAGGGAGGAAAAACTTAGAGGGCTCATGGAATTAAGTCACATGGAAAGTCCAGGTGGTTGGGGTAAAAAATTTCAATGTCAAAAAATTTAATTCCTTTAAAAAGAAGACTCGATAGTTTATAAGAACTGGAACATTCTAAGGAACACACATCTATACGAGGCAAGAGGTTGGATAATTCATGGAAAGCTGCCATGTGATAAGTACTAGGAAGTTTTAAAAAATAGTAAAAATAATTAATATATGCCAACGAGGTATCGAGGAGTAAGAGAGAAGAGGTTTGAATTGAGTAAGGGGATGCAGATTATCCTTAACATTAAATGATGACACACCTTGTTAATCATGAGCCAAACCAAAAATTTATACAAAGACCGATAATTAATTTCTAGAGCTGGACTTTAGTGCCCACTTCCCTTTGAAACCTTTTTGATTATTGGTTTTGATAATATCGACTGCACTTATGGATCTATTATAGCTTCTTTGATTTAGCATGCTAGTAGATATTAGAGATATTGAAATATTATGGATTTGATTCTTAGATGATGCATATGGACTACTGGAGATAGATAAGTTTCATGACCTCCGTCAAGTAGCGATGACTTTAGCCAAGTATGAGAGTCAATTTTGGACCCAATCTAGTACGTTGACTATATGCGGGATGAGCGGTATGGATTCACAAGTTCATCTGGGGCCTGAACTTGGATTTGGGTTCCATAGTGCGCATTCACTACCCATAGACATTAGCAGAGGCCGTGGAGAAGGCCTATATTGCAAAGGAGACATGGGGGTACGCGCAGAGGCTTGAGATAGAGTTCGAGCCATATCCAACGGATGCGGGATGGTAGGTCGAAGGGGTCAATTCCTTCTCCATGGGGTGGACAAAGTTCGGGATAGGCTTCACTCAACCCACCACAATAAAGGCAACGATAAAGAATAAACCCACCCACCTTATATACCTCCTTAGATATTTGATGCACGAGAGAGGGACGTAGTATGGGGCCTCCTCCACAGGGGTCCCACTAAGACATAGGGTGCACCGAGAGATTAGTCAATAGGAGCTTGTCAGCAGAGACCTCAGCGAGTCCATAGCCGGATCGTCAAGATCCACACCTTAGACATAAAGAGTACTGGCTAGAGTTGCATCCCACTGGAGAGGACTAGGTAGCTGTTATGGTTGTGGTGTTATTGGAAATCATTGGAGAGATTACCCAAAAAACCCTAACAAGGGTAAGATGCAAATCTCAGAGCCTATTGTTGGAGATATGGCATGGAGCCATCGGATATACACAAAGCATTTTAGAACCACCAACCCGAGCACCGAGTACCCTGGTTGAGATGACAGGTAGTATTGGTGGTATTTCTGCCTTTATATTATTTGAATCTAGATCTTCTGATTCATTTATTACACCATCCTTAGTAGAGCGTTGCAAGCTAGTGACAGTTAGGCAGGGTCATAGTTGGGATGTTGAGATGGCTTCGGAGAAAAAAATTTCATAGACTCCTTAGTTAAGGAGAGTGTAGTATTTGGGACCCTTCACCACTACCTCGGATCATCGAATCCTTCCATTAGGATATTATGGTGTCATATTGAGCATGGACTCGTTGTCTACTCATAGAGATAGAGTGGACTGTTACCATAAGACTTTTGCTTTTATAGATGATCTTGGGGTGGAGTCGGTGATATCAAGAATTAGGAGGCCCGTTTCCCTTTGTACCATCTATACTATGTAGCTTAAGTAGTGTGCACAATGGGGTTGTCGGTTATATGCTGTTACGGTTAGTGATGATCGGAGGATGAGTCTAGTGGACCATCCCTTGATGACCATCACATCTTGAGAGAGTTTGCTAATGTGTTTCTAGGGGAGCTACTGCGGTTACCTCCCCCACGTGAGATAGATTTCCACATAGATTTGGTTCCTGGGCACAGAGCCTATCTCATGAGCACCTTATCGGATGACTACTCCTGAGCTATGTGAGCTCAAGTTACAGCTTGAGGTCCTTCTACAAAAGGGCCTAATCCTTCCTAGTGTATCCCCTTAGGGTGCACCAAAGTGATCTTCATGAAGAAGAAGGATCGATCTCTATGGTTTTTTATTGATTACCATTAGCTGAACAAGGTAACGATCAATAATCATTACCCCCTTCCATTCATTGATGATTTATTTGATCAGTTGAAGGGGGCTACAATTTTCTCCAAGATAGATCTTAAGTCAGGTTACCAACAGCTCAGGATTACGGAGGTGGATATTCATAAGACTACATTCTGTACAAGATATGGCCACTATGAGTTCACAGTGGTACCTTTTGGTTTGACGAATGCCCCTGCAGTTTTTATGATTTTGATGAATGGGGTATTTAAGAATTTCCTAGATTGCTTCGTGCTCATCTTCCTTGATGAAATTCTGATTTACTCACGTATGCATGACAAGCACGAGGAGCACCTTCACCAGGTTATTAAGTGTCTTCATGAGCAACACCTTTACGGGAACTTGGAGAAGTGTGCGTTATTTCAGATAGAGGTTTAGTATTTGGGCCACATAATTTTTGGGGATGGTATCACTCTCGATACTTACAAGACTCGAGCCTTCATGGATTGGCCAACACCCACTAATGTGACCGAGGTGTGCAACTTCATGGATTTAGTAGGATATTACAGGATATTTTTTTAGGAATTTTCTAGGATTGCGCACCCCATCACTTCCCTTCAACGGAAAGGGAAGAAGTTTTTTTGGTCAGATAGGTGTGAGCAGGCTTTAAGTACACTTAAGGAATGCCTCAAGATAGTACCTATTCTTGCAGTACTAGATCCTCAGGGTGAGTTCTACGTTTGTACAGATGCTTCTTCGGAAGGGCTTGGAGGTATGTTGATGCAGGAACGCAGAGTAGTTGATTTTGCGTCTCACAAACTCAAAGATTATGAGATCAATTATTTGACTCATGATCTTGAGATTGTAGCAGTTGTGCATGCCTTAGTGTAGTGGAGACATTTTCTTCTTGGCCAAGGATTTACACTCAGGACTGATCACTTGAGTCTTCGCCACCTCTTCAGACAGCCCAATCTCAACGCTCATCAGCGGCGTTGGATGTAGTTGCTTTGTGAGTATGACATGGAGATAGAGCATGTGAAGGGGAAGGAGAATCTGGTTGTAGAAAATTTGAGTAGATGAAGACATGTGGCTATGGCCACTTCAGTGGGCACAGATTTATGGAGCAAGATTTTGTAGCAGCTTCCTCAAGAAAGTTTCTACCTTGCAGAAAGAGCAGAGATTGAGTCACAGAGACCCCCGAGGGGAGATTTGATGGATTTTCATTAAAGGCAGAGGGCCTTCTTAGACACACAAGTTAGATATATGTTCCTAGAGATGGAGGCTTGAGATAGGACATTTTTTTAGAGGCTCATCGTGTGCCTTATTCAGCCCATCCTGGGGTGAAGAAGATGCACGCCACCTTGAGACAATTATATTTCTAGAGAGGACTTTCGAGAGACATGGCCTTGTTTGTGTCACGCTACTTAGAGTTCCAGAGGGTGAAGGCTGAGCATCGCATCCAGCTGGCCTTCTCTATCCTCACACCATACCGGTGTGGAAGTTTAACACCATTTCCATGGACTTCATCATTGGGTTACCTACATTGAGATACCACGACAACGCCATCATGGTCACAGTGGATAAATTTAAGAAAGTAGCTGATTTTTCTCTCGGTGAAGACCACCTATATGTTATGTTTGTGGAGCCTATTTTCATGCTAGAGTGTGGTACACCTTCTATGTGTTACACTTGGGTATTTTACGGCGGTCCCACTCGCCGGTGAGCGAGTCATGGGGGTTTGGGGGGAAGCCCCCCGATCGAAGGGGCTCGGGGTGAAGCTCTCGAAGCAAATTTTCATGGGTGGTTTATTAACCCATGGGTAATGGTAAGTAGCTTGTTATTGGCTGTTTTGGGCCCATGGTTTTTCAAAGTACCCATTTTTTTGTAAACTGCCTCTTGACTACCCATAGGTTTATGGGACGGTTTTATTTTTGCCCATTGTTTGATACCCATTTGTTTTGTAAAATTGCTTGAGCAATTGTCTATTTATATGGTGTTATGCATATGATAGATGTACAAGAAAATGTATTGCGAGATGTGTTTTGAATTCGGGTGTGAATTCTTTAGAGTTTGTTGAGCATAGCTCTAAAAAAATCTCGGTATTGTATTGAGAGAGTGGAGGCTTGTAATAAAATATGAGCAAGTGATTCTTGGTGGATGTAGCCCAAATTGGGTGAACCATGTTAAATCTTGTCTCTACGTGTTGTGTTATTTATTACGCACTTTTATTTGAGATCTGTAATATTTTCTACGTATTAGTTTCTACTGTTGTGATTCTATAAAGGATTATTCCGCATATTTTATCTCTTATTTCCTAACAATTGGTATCAGAGCCTGGTTTGGTTTACTAAAGTGTTGAATCGTAGGGAAAGTTTTATCTTGAGTGGGAGTTATGGCAGATGATGGAATATCTAGGGTTGATAAATTCAACAGAAGAATTTTAGTCTTTGGAAGATGCAGATGGAAGATTACCTTTATCGAAGGTTCTTTATACTCCGTTGTCTCGAGAAGGTGAACAAACCCTTGAGTATGATGAGATGCGAGAATGGAATTTTTTGGATCGAAGGCACTTGGAATGATCGGATGTGTCTTGCATCTTTGGTATTATTTAATGTTTCAAAGGAAAAGACTACAAAAGATCTAATGGATGCATTAGGAAGTTATATGAAAAACCCTCGCCTCTAACAAGATATTTTTAATGAAAAAGTTGTTTAATATGAATATGTCCGAGAATAGTTCGGTAGTAGATCATTTAAATGATTTGATGACGGTTGTGAATATGCTAGCTTCGGTTACAATAGAATTTGATGAAGAAGTTAGGGCTTTATTAATTATGTGCTCTTTACATGAAAGTTGGAATAGCACAGTAATGGCGGTAAGCAACTCGGTTCTAGTTGACTCGAAGTTGAAGTTTGAGGATGTTGTAGGAGTGATTCTAAGTGAGGAAATGAAAAGAAAAATCTCGAGGAATATTCTACTTTAGGGAATAGAGGAAGCGTGGAAAGCCCTGGGCATGCAAAGAAGGATTGTTGGGAGCTTCGGGACAAGAAGAAACAACGGGAAGAAAACAAGGAGGCAAATGTGGCATCGGGTAATGTATGTCGAGGATGATTTGATTCTTTCTTTGCATAATATTAATGAATCTTGGGTTTTAGATTCAGGGCTTCTTTTCATGCTACTCCACATAGGCATTATTTTGTTGACTATGTTCAAGGGATTTTGGGCATGTTTTTCTTGGTGATGATGAACCTTACGGTATAGTTGGAAAAGGTTATGTTCGGAGTTAAGATGCGAGTGGGAATACATGGCTATTGAAGGATGTCGGACATGTACCTACATTAAGGAGAAATTTTATATCGGCGGGGCAATTGGGAAGTGATGGTTGTCTTGTGATATTTACAACTAACTCTTGGAAGGTTACCAAGGGTGCTCTTGTCTTTGGCAAGAGGTAAGAAAGTTAGAACCTTGTATTTAACCACCGATAGTAATAATGATTGTAATCTTGTGGCTTCGGATGTAGATACAACATTATGGCACTATAGGCTCGGTCATATGAGCCATAAGGGCATGAACATCATAAAGAAGAAGTTACCCGGATATACGAGAAATAGGTTTGGATTTCTATGAGAAGTGCATATATGGGAAAGCAGTGAGTAAGGTTTCTCAAGGTTGGACCTACAAAGAAAGAGAGTAAGTTAGATCGGGTACATTCGATGTGTGGGGGTCGGCTTAGGTATCATATCTTAGGGGTTCAAGTTATTATGTTACTTTTATTGATGATGCAACAAGGAAATTTTGGGTTTATTCTATTAGAAACAAATCTGATGTATTTGACACTTTTGTTAAATGGAAAGCCCTAGTAGAAAATGAAACAGATTTAAGCTAAAATGACTTAGGTTAGATAATGGAGGGGAGTATTGCAGCAATGAATTTAATGATTATTGTTCTAAGAATGGAATCCGTAGGCAAAAGATGGTTCCAAGAACTCCACAGTAGAATGGGGTATCAGAAAGGATGAATAGAACAATAATGGAACATGCTAGGAGCATGAGGTTACATGCAGGACTGCCTCTTTCTTTTTGGGTAGAAGTGGTGAGCACAGTTGTGTACTTGATAAATAGAGGACCCTCAAGTGCCTTGGATGGAGGCATACCTGAGGAGGCATGGTATGGTAAGAAATTTGATTATTCATTTCTTAGAGTCTTTAGATGTGAGGTGTTTGTTCATATAGACAAGGATGATAGGACCAAGCTAGAGGCTAAATCAGAAAAATATACTTTCATTAGTTATGGTGGTGATGACTTTGGGTTTAAATGTTGGAGTATTAACGACAAGAAAATCATTCGTTCTAGGGATGTGGTCTTTAATGAGAAAGTCATGTATAAGAAAGCTTGATTTAGGAAAACAGGAATAATCCAAGAAATAATATGCGGTGGTAAAGGATCTTCCGGATGGAAAAGTGACCCATTAATCAGTTCAGAACCTACTCAACGGGAACCCCAAACTCCTACGGTGAGGAGGTCTTCTAGGGTAAGAAAAGAACCTAAATGTTTTCTCCTTCTCTTTATTATTTATTACTCACCGATAGTGGAGAGCTAGAGAGCTTTGATGAAGCGATGCGGGTAGATGCCGAGTAGAAGTGGGAGAAAGCCATGGATGAGGAGAATAAGTCTCTCATAGAGAACCGGACTTGGGATTTGGTGAAGCTACGGAAGGCAAAAAAACATTGCAGAACAAGTGGGTGTACAGAGTTAAAAACGAAGGAGGAGGAAAGAAAAGATATAACACCCGGTTGGTGGTCAAGGGGTTTGCTGAGAAACAAGGTATAGATTTTGATGAGATATTTTCTCTGTAGTAAAAATGACTTCTATTAGAAGCATTCTTGGAATAGTGGCGGCAGAAGACTTGCACTTAGAAACGATCAGATGTAAAGACCTGCATTTCTCCATGGTGATTTGGAGGAGGAACTATATATGCAACAACCGAGAGGGCTATGAAGTCAAAGGTAAAGAGGATATGGTGTGTAAAGGCGAAGAAGAGCTTGTATGGCTTGAAACAAGCTCCACGTCAATGGTATAAGAAGTTTGATAGCTTCATGATGGAGTAAGGTTATATTAGATGTCATTCTAACCATTGCATGTATACAAAAAAATTTGAGGATGGAAGTTATATTATCCTGTGTTTTTATGTTGATGACATGTTGGTTGCAAGTAAAAACATGCATGAAATAAAAGTACTCAAGAAATGACTAAGTGAATCCTTTGATATGAAGGATTTTGGGGCAGCCAAACAAATCCTTGGTATAAGGATAACTCGGGATAGGAAGGAATGAAAGTTGAATTTATCTTAGGAATAGTACATTAAGAAGGTATTGGATAGGTTTAACATGCGGGATGCTAAACCGGTTGGGAATCCTTTGCGAGGCCATTTTAAGTTATCAAAGGAGCAAGTGTGTCAAGACAGAGAGCAGAAATAAACCAGATGTCCAAGGTACCTTACTTATTAGCTTGAGTTGGTAGTTTGATGTATGCTATGGTGTGCAGTAGGCCTGATATTACCCATGAGTGGGAGCGTGAGCAGATTTATGAGTGATCCAGGTAAAGAGCATTGGCAAGCAATAAATTGGATCCTTCGGTATTTGAGAGAACCATGAGGACAGTTTTGTGCTATAGTGGATCGGAGACACCACTTTACGTGGTTATGTAGATTCAAACATGGTTAGAGATGTAGATAGTAGGAGGATCACGACAGTTATATTTATACTATAGGTGGGACATCGGTGAGTGGATTTCACACTACGTAAGCCGGTGGCTTTGTCAACCATGGAGGATGAGTATGTTTCGCCATGAGGCAAGAAAAGAGAAGATTTAGTTACAACAATTACTTGAGGAGTTAGGGCATAAGCGGGAGGAATGTAATCTACATAGTGATAGTCGAGTGCTATACACGTAGCTAATAACTCCTCTTTCCACTGGACGAAGCATATACGGTTGAGATATCACTTCATCGGGACAGGTTTGGAGGAATATAAGTTGAAGTTGGAGAAGATTCATACCACTCAGAATCCTACTGGACATGATGACCAAGGTGGTCACAATGAATAAACTAAAGCTATGTTCAACTTTGGTTAGCCTTCACAAATGACAATGAAGGGTTGAGAATTTTCTCGGTGGAAATCAGTCTCCATGTGGGAGATTGTTATGTTTGTGGAGCCTATTTTCATGTTAGAGTGTGGTACACCTTCTATGCATTACACTCGGGTATTTTTACGGTGGTCCCGCTCATTTGGTGAGAAGGTCGGGGGGTTCGGGAGGTTGAAGCCCCCCTGATCGAAGTGGGCTCGGGCGAAGCCCCCAAAGAAAATTTTTCATGGGTGGTTTATTAACCCATGGGTAATGGGTAACCATTTTGGGCTATTTTTGAGCCAATGGTTTTCGGTACCCATTGTTTTGTAAAACCGCCTCGTTGGCTACCCATAGGTTTATGGGACGGTTTTGTTTTTTGCCCATTGTTTGATACCCACTGTTTTGTAAAACTACTTAAGCAATTGTCTATTTATATGGTCTTATGCATATGATAGATGTACAAGAAAATGTATTGTAGATGTGTTTCGAATTCGGGTGTGAATTCTGTAGAGTTTGTTGAGAATAGCTCCAAACGGATCTAGGTATTGTATTGAGAGAGTGGAGGCTTGCAATAAAATCTAAGCAAGTGATTCTTGGTTGACATAACCCAAATTGGGTGAACCACGTTAAATCTTGTCTCTCTCTGTTGTGTTATTTATTACGCACTTTTATTTGAGATCGAAATATTTTTGCATATTAGTTTCTCTTGTTGTGATTACGTAATGGATTATTCCACATATTTTATCTCTTATTTCCTAACACTATACAAACCCTAGTGTAGTGGTATAGGTATATCTTGATGAGATTGTCAAAGTACATGGGATTCCACGGAATATCATTTGTAACCACTATCCTTTGTACACTTCCCATTTACGGACCACCATGCAACATGCTATCCGGATGAGGATCAATTTAAGCACAAAATATCACCCTGATACAAATGGACAGACTTAGTGGGTGAATTAGATCCGAGAGGACATGCTTAGGATGTACATTTTGACCACCGATTGAGATGGGAGGAGTATCTTTATTTGGAGGAGTTTGCCTACAATAATAGTTTCTAGAGTTTAATAGGCATGGATCCTTTTTAGGCACTATATGGCAGAGAGTGCAAGACACCTCTTAGTTAGGACAAGATTGAGGATAGGGTTTCCTTCGGGCCAAAGCATTATTACAGGATATGGAGCAGCAGATTACCTTCATGCAGATAGAGATTGCAAGATATGGGCTATTGGAGACATTTGATGTTGATATTAATATACCTTGTACATGGTTATTTATTTAAAATTTGACATATGATATATTTAGTCATATTGAGTATATGTTGCTAATTGGATTACTATGATAATTGTTTTGACATGAATGAGATGCGGAATAGAAATGTGCTAGAAATTATAAGTGATATCGTGTTTGCATAGATGATATTAATTCATATATAGTTTATTTTAAATTTATATTACATATTTGGCATCAATGTTGTAATGTTTGCATGAGGGAAGAGGTGTTCTCTATTTTGCGGGTATATTACATTCACAACAACATCGGGATTGGAGATGAAACCACGTCGTAATTCGAGAAGAATTCAACTAGGGTGGCCATGGAAACATGTAATTGTGTGTGTGTTATAATTTTTAGTCTGGAGATAATTGTGACTTAGGGGTCATCTGTTGTTTTGTTTTAATTTCCTTTTCTATTATGTTAATATGTTTTTTTCTTTTAGTAATGAAATTTTACTTGTTCCATTATTTAGATTTTTTTATTTGTGTTTACCCATTTATTAGTCAAGGGTTGTAGTGTCTCAATTAAGGTAATTTGAATTGTCTTAAAGTAATTAACGATGTGACCAAAAAGGAGTTCATTTATTAAACTTGATTTACTCTTGGATTTTTGTTGATGAAGTGTGTTTGAATTTTGAGTGTAACACACTCTACCCTTCATGGAAAACTCGAATTTGGCCATAGTGGCCAAATTTGGAAGCTTGTGGGACAAGTCAAACTTGTCCCACACCTCTTAAATTCCCATGCCAACCCCACCTATGAGTTGGGGGTCAAATTTAGGACCTTTTAGGTCTTTTTTGGGGGATAAAAAGGTGAAATGTTAATTGCACTTTCTTTCAAATATTTAATTTTGTCCTTTAGGGGAGTCGGCTTAGATGGAGTATGTAAGGTTCTTGTCATTCCTCCAACCACTTATTAGTTTTACATTGGAATATGAGGTTGACCAAGTGATATGGAGTGGAGAGGAAATGAGGTGGCATCCTACTTGAAGCCACATCAATGCTCCCTCTCCTTTCTCTATTTCTTGAATTCTTATATTGCTTGTTTTTGGGTTGGATGATCTTTTTTAGTCCTCTTAATTTTTGGAGAGTGAGAGGATTTTGAGAGAGTTGTGGATTTTTGGAGCTTTTTGGATGCTTGCTTGATCTTTGGAGAAGCTTGGAACTTCATACTTTGAACAAGATCTACCATGGAGAGGTAGGAGCTTCACCTTAGTTTAAAATATATTCTTTTATTTTGTATTCCTATGTTGTGTTGTATGTTTGTTTTTCCATTTTTAATGTTGTTTAGGTATGGGTACATTGCCTAAGTGTTGGAGTGGGAGAAGACTATGGGGAGTTTTATGTAAGGAGGCATAATATTTTACCTTTCATTGAGGGAGTTTGGGGTGGGTGGCCCACCTTGTTTGAGGGATGCTTGCATTTCCTTTTTGTTCTTGTTATGAGGGAGACATAAGAGATGTAGGGAGGTATAGGAGTTGTAAGGGAAATTTTTATTTGCATTGGAGGCTTTTCGGTGGGCACACATTCCCAATGGAATAAATAAGTGGCCTCCCATAGGTCTTACTCTTTTGGATTTCTTGATAAGCCTTGTTATATTGTTGTTTTGATTGATTTTCTTCTTGTGGAGTTGTTATGTTTTGTATGTAAATGGAATGAATGTGAAATTACATGTTAAGTATTGTGGAAGCTAGTAGTTACCATGAGTTGAGATCTTCTCAATTGAGAGGCCAATGGAGAGGATGACTTCTCTCCTCCATTGGGTATCTTGGTTGGGTGAAGAGCGTTGTCTCTCCTGTTATTTTGTTGTGAATCGAGAAAATTCTTGGAAAAGCTACTTGGTTGGAATTTGGAGTTTGGAGTCTTGTTGGAAATCATGTGAAACTACCTTTTATTTTAGCCGATTAGGGTGGAAGAAATTTTAATAGTGTATTTCATTCTTGTATGTACTTTTGTATGACTTCCCACATCAAGTGGAGAACATTTTCGTAATCTTGTGGAAAAGAATTCACATAGAATATTTGTATATTGAAAATAGAAAGAAATATTTATATGGTTTAGTTAGGAAATGGAAAAAGGAAGTTTTCTTCATTGTGAATATTATAGAGTTAGTTTTGCAAATGTAAAAGAAAGTATCTTCTCCTTGTTGAAACCTTATATGCATTGTGAGAAAAAAAGTGCTTGTGTTAAAAGATTAGCTATTTTTACAATGGAAAATAAAGTATATTTTCATTGAGTTGTTATTTTATAGTAAATGTGAGAAGAGGAGAAAAAGAGAGAAATTGTTAGAAGTTGAGCTTGTTATTATACTAAATTTGAATGGAAAAATAAAGTTATTTTAGTTATTTTGAATGTATGAATATTATAGTAGAATGAAAGAGAGAACAAGTTAGATTATATAGCATTTGGAAAGTTGATTTTATATGAGGAAATGACAAGTAATGAAATAGATTTACATTCCGTTGCTCTTGTAATGGAAGGAAGAAACTAGTTAAACAAATGGAAATTATTCTTGTAAGTAGATGAATTTTAATAGAGTACATACCACTTTAAAATGAGTAGATTTAACCAAGAAATGAGTAAAAGAACAATAAACCTCAAATATGGAACTTGAAATGAATAAAACAAACTTAGAATGCATTTATGAACCCTTGTATAAATTTTAGTTTTTACAAAAATCTCGGCATTATGGTTCTGTTTTTCATAAATAGGACTGCCACCCGTGCAGAGTGGTGGTCCCATAACCGCCGCTCAGGCTAAGGTGGTAGTCTCAAAACCACCACCCAAAGTAAGGTGGCAGTCCTGTGTTTGTCTCCCGGAGGGCAGAGGTCCATTGTTGGTCACCCTAGTAGGAAGTGGTCCCGAGATCATCCCGGTCACTGTGAGCAGCAATCCTATCACTTTTGTGACTCTGAGACCCGCGCACTTTGTGCGTGAAATTTAACCGTTTTCACTAATTCCTAAGTTGTAAAATTTAACCTTTTTCTACTAGCAAGTACAATAAAGATAAATTCGAGACAAAAATTTAATCTTGTAGAATCCCTAAAATCCTAGGATTCCCAACTCATCCCTAAGATCCCTGGTGGCTAAGATGGATTTGATCCAATGGTGGAGAATTGACTCTACCTTTAATAAGAAGAAATGCATTTTAAATCTTTTAATTTAAAATCCTTAAGGGTATGTCTAGAGGGGTGAGTAAGGCCATTTAATTGCTTAGGGTGTGATGTCCCTTTTTGAATCCTTAATATGTGTAAAATTTAATAAATGATCGTCTAAGCTACTAAGGTAATGAATTTAATGATTTAGCATATCGTTAATCTTGTTAGGATTGAACTTAATTGAAAAGAAGAAAATATCTAATTAAGTGAATTTAAACCTTGTTATCTTCCTATAGAACTATCGATTATTGTACCCTAGAGATAATGGTGTTAACATGTAACTTTCAACTCGACTGATTCTTCAATCATAAAACTGAGCTAAGTAGTGTAAGTAAATTAATGAACCCTAAGGGTTAAGCACCCTTGTAACATCCTTGTATCGTAACCTCTCTTTTAACTTAAACAAAAAAATTAGTCACATTTTCGGGTTAAGTGTTTGGTTGAAGTGAGTTCCTAGAACATCTTTTTTTCTTTTTTGTGGGTGTTACATGGATGGTCCATCTATGACACCCACATTGTCTCTCAAATGTTCAAATATTTCCTTTGACAAAGGTTTGGGGAAATTGTCAACTAGCTGCTACTCTAAAGTGCAAACTTTTAGCTCAATTTCTCCTTTCTCAACCACTTTATGAATTAAACAATACTCGATTGCAATGTGTTTGTTTCTCGCCATAAAAATTTCTACTATTTTTAATTTTCTAATATAAGTAAACTCTTTAATTCAAAACAATTTTTTTATATTATATTAATAATAGTATTTTACTATGGTTTGACAAATCAAAATATACTTTTAAAATTATTATTGTAAAATAATAATTTTTTGTAGCTAATAAGATTATAGTGTAGGATGAATCCATCATGCCTACAGTCAAAACATTTACAATTCATGGGACCTTATAAAAATATTATAGCTGTGATAAGATAATTTATAATGCAACTTATATATATGTCTACTACATGCTTTTTTTGAAGTAAAGTACATTGAAACTATTTTTGGTCCTTCTAAGGTTAAGTAAAGTAATTAGTATAAGGTGATTAGTTTTGGGGATAACTACACAAATTAATTATTTGTTGTGCTTTTGACTATGGGAATAATGTAGAAAAGAATTTTTTTGAAATAAATTACAATTGATTATAAATAAGAGCAAATATTTATAGGGTACATATTATATGAAAGTCCACAAAGATGGATTTTAAAGTCTATTTAAAAAAATAATATTTAAAACTTTATTAGGAAGTGATATTATCTTGGATCTTGGTCCATTTTGGGTAAAGTTACAAATACAAATTTTGTTGTGTGGTGATGATTGTGTCGATAAGTAATAGATAATGGTGGCGGGGGTGGTAGTAGGGAGTTGTGATGTTTTCAAATAAACACTTAATTACAATATTAAATTTTATATCTATTTAACCATCATAAGATATTTTAAACCTTAAATTAGACATCTTCCTTATTGTCTCTTCCAAGTTTATTATGTTACTTTTAGAATTCAATATAAAAATAGAGATATCTTGGTCATAAGGTGGAGTTTAGAATCCATTTTTTTATACATATATTTACGAGCTCTAAGAATTACTTCAGCTAAATTAGTGTTATTTATCATTAGTTAGTTATAAATTTTAAGAGAAGGTAATAAATTTATTAATCAATGTGATATATAAAAACTAATATAAAAATTATCCATGCACAACTAATGCCAATCATGTGGCCTTCATTTGACATAAGACCAATATTTCAAAGCATGACTTAAACTCTATTAAACATTGTTTATTTCATCCTTGGAAGAATTAGAATATCCCATCATAAGATTTAATACGAAAAACCACTCTATAATTTTAGAATGCATGTTCTAATTGAATTTTGTCTTATTTTCTAAGGGGACATAAGTTTTTATGGACTGGATTTGATTCCTTCAAATCCAAGGATAATTTAAGATAAAAAAATTCCAATTAGATTTCACTATTTACCAAAGGATACATGCTAATTCCACTTCTATAGGTATTCAGGGTAAATTTAAATTTCAAAACATCCTCTATGAAGGAAAATATATGATTACATTGAACCCCTAATTTCTCAGTGTTGGATCATTTTTCTCCTTTTATGTAAATTGTATCAGACTTCAAGCGGACTTCCTAATGAATCACATTTTGTCACAAATCACATAGTATAGTAAGCTTACTCAAAAATATGTTTAGCCTAGTGATAAAATCTATAACAAGATGATGCACATATATAATGGGTCTAAACCTACAAATCTGAAATTTTAGGTATCCAACCATTTATATTATGAGCATATATCATTGACATCTTCCACAAACATGATTACAGAGGTTTTTAAGTGATAAAATTGTGCAAGTCTTCTAATTTTTTGAATATTCATTTAGAATGTTATTTACTTTATTTATTTGTAATTTATTGAACTTGTTTTATAGAAAATATTTTACATCCTACCCAAAAACATGCTATGAAACCTTCAACGAATGGGTGAAGAAGTGGGTAACCATAAATTAGTTAAGAAATTCTCACACATTCCATATTCTATTTTAATGACACATTATCCTTGGATTTCTCTAAAAATTTAAATTCCATCCACTATATTAAATATGGGATGAGCTTCCTATCCCCTTTGGAAGAAAATATAAATGCCATCCACTACATTTAAAATGTCTTGGCATAGACCATCTATAATCGCAACAACTCCTTTGTGATCATCTGATATTACTCGTCCTTCATAAGAACAATATGTGTGCTTTCCTATCATTGATCAATCTTTTCCGTATCATCCCTTCATTTTCTTGTATACGCCTTTTGGCTATAAATATATATAGGAAGAGTCATGTTAAACAACAAGCATGTGGCTTGAGAGTGCTGCGTATAGGTATTCAAAAAAAATCATTAATGTATTATCATGGCTAGTTCCAAAGTGCAACACTTCCCAAGTACATTGTGTTTAAAGGAGATAACAAAAATTATTTGGGGTCGACATGGGTAGAAGGACACCCATATAAATAGTTCTTCTTAGCTGAAAATTCTAGCGAGTGCGTGAGATTCCAAGTGATGCCCATGAGTAATGGAGAGGGACCTAGGGAGGGAATTGTGAAGATCAATTCCTTATACCATAATAATTTCGGAGGTGCGATCGAAATGAATTTGGGTAGACATCCCCACTAAGGGGTTGGAAACCTCAAACAAGGACTTGATATTTCTTCTTGTGCAAGTGGATCTCAAAGAAATCGGGTTGCGATTCTTGAGAAATGATGTTTTTTACAAAAAGGTCACCACCGAGGTTAAAACAAACTACCTCAATGCCCTCTCTCGGATGTTATAAATCCCTACTTTGTTTAATGTGGAGGTGTATATGCTCCACCGTAGTGTGTGCTCCATCATGTACAATGTGAAAAGTGATGACATCCACAAAGGGTAGACATTAGCTGTGGCCACCAACACTGCTAGCATCATAAATTGTAGAATAAAAAAGATAGCTTGTAACTGCTACTTCCTCAAGTTAAGAAGCTATTACATAAGGATATTTGTATAAGGGATTGGAATATTATTCCCATCAAAAGAAATACGAAGATGATAATTCATATTAAACTTTAAATATCTACTGAGATATTTTGTATTTATAAAAATCTTGAAGATGCTAAAAATGGATTCTAAATCTAGTCTTGGGTGTAATATAAGGTATCCAAAATCATACTTTATACTTCTCTCCTTAGTTTTACAAAATCAACAATTTATATGGATCTTTGTTGAGCATGTTTCACATAGTTGTTGATTTCCTTCAACATTTGTAAAATACCACATACATGTAATAATGTCTCTAAATATATTAAGTGATACAATAGTTCTTCATCGCGTTTTCCACTTCTCTTTGATGTTTGAACATATACTGTTAAGGATCTATATTCATAAAAACCCTGCAAGATGGTTCATATAATGATATCTATCTTGTGTCAAAATATTTTAGATTTATGTTACCATTTTTATTCCAATAGAAAATATTTGAAACTCCAAAAATATTTTAGGACTGCTTGACATATATAAATGTAATTCCTGTATCGTCGGATCCTCCACTTTTGAAACATTTTTAAAATTCCATACAATCTTGTAATCCAGATTCATTCAAATGAGCCATATAATGAATATGTGTCATGTAAGGGGCTATGTTTGTTTGCAGATAGATACAAAGTTTGGTTTTGTGACCTTCGCATGACATATGCACTATCAACTCCTACACAAATTAGATTTGAGATAGTGATTGATCATCCATATAATATATTTCCTTCAAATTTTTAATAACAAGTTCATACATGTTCTCAACATTGTAGTTTGTCAGCATTTTGTGCATAAATAGTAAATAATTTCCTTTAAATGGTTATTGAAACTAAAAGTGTAGACATGCATCCATACCCATGATGTATTATCTATAATTGTGACCTCATCAATCGAAAATGTAATAAAATTTTCATCTTTTACCGTCTCTCTCAAATTAGTGATTTCAATTTCTCCCATTTACTTTTCCATTTCCCATGCACCGGTATTTGACCAATGTGTTGTTAGAATATTTGGAAACCCCTTATATTAAAATAATATATTATAATCAATTACATCTAAAATTGGTCTACCCTTCTTTAAAATGGGAAATATTGTTCTAAATTTAATGAGTTTTTCCTTAAGATTTACATCAGTAGCTTTTTAAAATTTAGTCTTTATTGTTCCACCTTTCTCAACTAGATGCTGAAGATGTTTATGATGATTATCATATTCTACAATATATCTTATATGTAAAAATATTCCTCAATTTTCTATCTACTTGTATTTATTATTGTTCCATCATCTTTCTTTTCGTAATCATATACCTTCCCACAGTCTTCTCTATTGTGTTCAAATTCACTTGTATTTTTTGGTCTCTACCTAGTTTCCAACTACATATAGTACATTTACATTTTGTAGGAGTATCAGTACTATTCTTTGTTTCAACATGTTCAATGATTGGCTATTTGGTTGACCATTGAAATTTATAAGTACTTCCCATAGTTCACTTCCCACTCTTACATTTATGATGTGTGTCTCTGGAATGTTTATCATAAGTTTGAGTTGGATTGGAAATGGGATTATAAATACTATCAATTTGAATTGAATTACTTTACTAATTGGGAATTTAATCTGGAGTAAGGTCACTACTATGGTTTTCTACATTTTAAAGAAATTGGTTTGCTTACAACATTCGTAAGTAAATTAAAAAATAAAATAATATTATCATAGTAAAAGTAAAAAGTACCTCTTTCCACTGGGGTTATTGTTAGATGACTAAAATATTTTGAAATGTCAATATCAAATTTTTTTCTTCAATTATTTTCTCATTTGTAACAATGACCATCAAATGGGTGATTTCGAAGTTTGCACATGCAGCTTGAATATGGAAGTTTAAAAGTGTGATGGAAATATAGTTTTATCATACTTTACAACAACACAAATTAATATTGATGAACGACAACACAAAGTAAAAGTAAAATCGTAAATTAGGCTGTCGGATAGAAACATAAAGAAATGTTAATGGATGGTAACACAAATAAAATTGTTATCTCATTTTTGAGTTTACGCCAAAAATAAGATAACCCTAAAAAAATTTGAGCTATTTTTCTAAGAATCACCTTTCGGAGAGATAATCAGGTTTTCGGGTTTCACAAGCAAGAAAACATGTGTTTTGGACGCTTCATGTCGTGTGTTCCTCGAAACCCAAAACCCGCATCAAGTAAGGCGAGTCAGGTTCATGCGGACCTTCCAAGCATCGAACATGCCTTCATCGAAACATGCTTCATGTCGCATGTCTTCCGATCTCCGAAGCTTGATTTACCCCTTTGTTTCGAAGTTTGGGGCCATCAAGCATGATGCTTCATGTCTCTTGTTTCCCGTAACCCAAAACCCGAATTGCTCTAAAACCTTTGTGTCGGGTTTCCGGATATCCCAAGCATGCTGACATGGCATTAATGCCGAGTTGTCGGGTAGTTGGCACATGTCAACTGAAGTGTATTAAATGTGAATTTTCTTATATATATTCAGATTTCCACATCATTTTTACCAGACGTACTTTTTACCTTGTGGATTTTCGTGCATGCATCTTCGACCCAGAAACCCGACTCACCTTTGTGCCTGATTGCATTGCTCGTTTTTGATCATTTCTTGTTCTAGTTGAAGGTATTTTTCTTCATTCTTTGTTTGTGGTTTTTGTGGAATAATTGTGTAAAGAATTCTTCCAAGTTTCTTATCAGGATTATTGGGGCTTTATCTTTTCCATTTTAGGGGTTGTTTTCTAAATCGGGTTTGTGTTTTAGGGTTCCCCCTTTGGAAGGATACTTTATTTTATTCCTTAAGATGACATTGTAATTAAAAATATATTGGGGATATCAATAGTGAAGAAAAACTTGCATGTTTTAACTCAACAATTACCCCATTCTCTCTTCTCGGGTTTCGCGGGGTGCTTTGCAGTGTTCAAAACCCACAGCATATCAAAAAGTTTAAAGTATCGGACATTCCAAACTCTCTGGCATCCTCCCAGTGTGTCAGGTTTTCTGAAATCTCCAGCATCCTCCCACTGTGTCGGGTTATTTCATCTTTCTCGACACTCTCCTCGCTTGAAATTCCTCATGTTGGACCCTGGTCCATCACAAGATAAGACCTGAAAAATCGGGAGGATGAAGTACAAATTCGGGAAGGTGGAGTCTCCTCCTACATTGACCTGTAATTACGACATCCAGGATACGAGCTCGAAAACATAGATATGGAGGATTTTCGGAATAGGATCAAGAGCTCTTCTCAAACTCCATGGATGAAATCAATAGTTGATGAGTGGTCTACCTCTTGTAGCGAGTTTCCCTATGTCCTGCTTAGTGCCTCGAGTTCATCTTAGCCTATGCTTCGATTTATGAATCTACTTCTCGTTACGCCTCGTGAAAAACCATGCAGAGAAGTTGTAATCAAGTTGGACGAGGGTTACTTTGATGACCTTCTCAAGATGCCTAATTTTGGGGAATATGGAGATGTGCATATCAAGTCAGCCCAAAAATCTTGGGACAATGATCCGGAAGATTGCATCAAGCATGTAAATAAGAAGTTCCTAATCAAAGCAAAACCAGCTATTTCCGATTCCAAAGACTTGTTCCGAAGTGATTTCATTTAGGAAATCAATGATATCATTACTCGTTGATTCGGGTTTTGGTTTCCCAAATCAAATTTTTTCCAAGGATGGATGTACCAGTTCATGATCATTATTAAGAAGAATCAACAGGGAATTGATTGGGGTACTCTTATCAGTAACAAGATAGATTCTCAAATGACAACAGTCCTATCTACGGGAAAGTTTTATATGTCCTCGTATGTCACCTATGCAGCAGCTGACATGAGGAACTATCCCGGGTTGGACACCAAGGGGAACAAGACAGTGGAGCATGTTTATCAGTATTTTCCTCAGCTGACAAGAAAAGGGTCTGAAGACCAATTCAGAAGGGTAAATGATGCCTTCTTTTACGAGAACATCTGCAAGTTAAACCCGAACTGAGGAAAATGAGAGTCTTTGATGAGGCATGGGCTGAAGTTTCAAAATGGGGTTGTGTCTTCTTACAATTTAAGAAGTTCACATATCTTCGAGTAGTCATGTACCCAAGGGATCCTTTCCATTTTCCCAGATATCCAGGGGACAAACTAATCTTGATGGAGTTGGTCAGAAATTGTTGGATTTTCACAAGTTCCAACAGAGTAAACACAAGGCCGATGTATCTTTCCCAATTTCTATTGGAAGGTATACTTGTTCAATGGTGGTGAAAGCCAAGAACGTTGTCCATGAGCTTCAAGATAATTTGAAGAAGCACATGAATCCCCGAGATGGGTTTGATTTTTGAGGAGTCCTTAAGGCTTATGGAACTCTGCACTTGCACGTGCCAAGCGTAGAAGACATCTAGATTGATTTACGTGATGAAGTTGTTGTCCGAAGAAAAGATCATAGCAGGTTGACACTTGCTGAAATTTAGACACTTGAGCTCACTGACATACCAGAAGGTACTAGTGATAATGAAAGTGTTCTGGATCCTTCCTATGATGGATTGAATGAAGATCAATATGTTTTCCCACCTATTGATTGGTCTATCGGTGAAAAAGCCTCCATTACAGATAGATCAACCCTGATTCTTGCATGCACCAAAGCATGACTCACCTCTTAGGGAATGAGTTTTAAAGATGATAATTTTTCAAAGTTGGTTGCTACAAAGGCGGGGCCCTTCAAAAAGGGAAAAGATAAAATATCTTCTAAGGGACCTATAAAGGTCAAGTTTGTCAAGAAGAGAAGAGAACGAGAAATATCTTCGATTGTTTCTCCAGTTGAAATGGTGAATGTGCCAGAATCACCAACACCACCAGAAATAGGAGAAATTTCTTTGGAAGAAGAAGTAAGCCAGCCTCTAGTTTCACCATTTGTTGACTACCCAATGAAGTGACCTTATGTCTACGCTTCCTCCTTCACAACCACTTCTACCTCCTCTTTCCCCATCTACTTCTTCATTCATGGCCAACATTTTCTCCGGAATCTCACCCCTCTCTCTGGGACCAAAATAACTACCAACATGCCCCCTCCTATGCCTCTTTTTATTAAATCTGCTACCACATTGGTAATCTGTCCCCACTCCACCAGTGGATCCTTCTCTACATGAAAGTATGATACCAACTTCTACAATAGTGGAAAATCCATCCGAAATGCCTCAATGGCTACTTGAGCAAACTCAAGGAAGAGGAAGGTGATTGTACCCATACCAGCCTTTGATTTTAGTTCACTTAAGGCTTCTACTGCTAAATCAGCCAAGAAACCCAAAATAGTTTCAAGGGTTTTGGTGGACGATTTGGGGCATAAGTTTGCAAAGATTTCCACTCCCGCGAGTGACAAAACCAAAGAGGACATAACAGCCTTTGATTAGCAGATAACCAGGGTGGCTCTAGGAGAAGTGACAATGTAAGGAGCATAACAAGATGCACGGGATGGTATAACCATGCTATGCCAGAAATTGAAGGAAACAAAGGAAAACAAATATGAGCTTAAAGAAAAGTTCAAGCAGTTAACTAAAGCATTACTTAAGCTCTCAAAACCCCTTGAATCTGTACCATCTTCCTCTATCCCCTCACAGTTCGATTTCTCATCGAGTGCCTATAATTGAGAAGATTAATGAAAAAGGAAGGGTGGTCGATGAATGGACCCAAAGGCTGCTCCAACAGGGGAATGAAGTGATTCAAGACACCATAGAAGTTTATCAATATTTGGGGAATATACAGAGTGATGGAGAAAATATGGATGATTATTTCTCCCATGAAATAGGACGTCTTGATTTGACTTTCGAAGTTCTCCAAGTATTAAAGAAAATTCCATCACGCATCTTGGTAGAAGAAGGCATCATTCCACATGCGGATAAGCATTTCTAGCTGACCAAAGCCATCAGGTTCAGGGTAAAAATTCTCAATGAAGCCTGTGGTAAATTGAGATAATCAAGAGATCAATTGATTGATGGCAAAAGTGACCTAGAAGAAGAATTGCTGAAATTTTTGCAAAAGTGTCAGTTGGAAACTCGGGCATCGTCATTTGATGATCTTTTCAAACAAGTATAAGAATCTATTCAGTATAAACCAACTCATGGATTTGGTATTGAAATCATTGACAAGTTTGTAAAGATTGAACATTCTTTGGAGGCCCTAAGAAAACTCAACAAAAGATTGAGAAAACTTCCCGGTAGTTCCAGTGACACTCATGAAACATGTGAAGTCTTGAGTGATCATTCCACTGCACTGATGAAAATGAGATGCAAGGTATAATCCGGAAGTTCCAAGAATTTCGGAACAAACAGCCTCAGTTGGAGGAAGAGAAATATGACGAAGCAAAAGATGACAATTCAGACTAAGTCTTGATGCGACATGCCTTTTCAATCTTGAAATTGACATGTCTTTTTCATTTCTGTTTCATCACATTTTGAATCATATTGTGACTTGGTCTCCTGCGTGAGAGCCAACCAAAATAGGACTCTTTTTAAAAGACTATTTTATAGGGTTTGTCCTATTTTCTCTCAACTATTTTTATTATAAATAAGGGATGTGTGTACATTCCAAAGGGTTGAGATTTTTGGATTATTGAGGACTATTGTGAAGAAGAAAAACTTTGTGTTTTCTTTTAATCATTTGAGGAATAGAAGCTGATGCTATTTTGAAAACTTTGTGTTGTGAGATGTATCTTTCTTACGATATTGTTCTTATGTTCATAATCTTAAGTTATTCTTTGTTTAGTATCTTGATGATTCTAATCATTTCAAACATTACATTTGTTATCTAAAGCTTGTATGATTATTTCGTGCTCTGTGTTTACTCGAAAGAAAATACGTTCCTCTCATTTCCTTTCCATTGTGTTTCTTCCATTGTAATAATTTCCGACCCTGTCCATTTATAAAAATGACATCTTCCCAAAGTGTGGATATGGATTTTGGGATTCTATCCCAACCCCAATGGTTAGATTAGTGTGAATACTGTATATATTGTTTCTGCTATGTTTTAGATTAGTAATAAACAGGCAGCCTCACCTATCTTTGAGGAGGGATTTAATCCCATGTAATGTGGTTGAACCTCATATTTTGGATTGAAAAAATATCCAACCAACAGTTTTTGGTGACTCCGTTGGGAATATGGATTAACACAGTGTAAAGCTTATGCTCTTGGTGCCTAAGCGACTCCGTATTTGCCTTATTTTCAACAAGATCTCTTTCTTGGTTCAAGCTGGCGAAAGATCTTCACTCGGTCCCCTTGAGCCTGCGATGAAATTGATCCACTCTTTGAATTTCTACAAAGGTATAATTTCGGTCTTTCCCCAATAGTGTTATTTCTAACAGAACTAGAAGTTCTTCACCTGTTCGAGCGGATCCCCGTAGAGCACGGGAAGCATCTCTGCAACTTGTCGTGCGTTATTCTTGTCCGATACTCGGATCCCTATACGCACTATTTTCAGAAGGATGGCAGCACAACCTGTGCCCTGGGGCACAACTATTGGTCCTCTTTCTTTAACTCCACCATTGCACGAGTTACCACATGGATCATGTAAAAACATTCCCAAGTTCAATGGGGATGGGAAGTAGCATCCTGAATAAAATATTACATCTTTCTTTGTAGCATGTAGTGTCCTTGGAGTAGCTCATAAAGATGTCTCTGTTCGGCTCTCCATCGAAACATTACACGGTGCAATAGCTGAATGGTTTTACCACCTTCTAAATACATGCATCACAAATTGGGCTACCATGAGGACCAGATTCGAAGCATGTTTCAAGCCAGCCGAAGATTCTCATGCTTTTTTAGCACAACTTACCCATATGAAGAAGGAATCACATGAACCCATGCGGGACTTCGTGGTAAAGTTTAACAAGCTGATCCGAAAGATTCCAGAAATAGATGTACCTACTCCAGAAAATCAGAAATGCTTCTTCATTAACGCTCAGCCTCCCGATGTGAGCTTTCTATTAAGAATTTTGGCTATCCCAGATTTGGCTATTGCTCAGTCAACAGCTATTGAAATAGAGGATGATCTCATTTTGGCCAAAAGAATCAGGAAAGATGTAACCAAACCTAAAAATCAAGGTTCTTCTCAAGGTAATACTAACCCTATGATCCAAAAAATGGCTAATGATTTGATTGCTTTAAAAAAGCAAATGTCCCAGCAGGTGAGCAATGTTCCGTATTGGGATATCCCTAGATGGAATTTCAATAACACCAATGGTGCGCCTGTAAGAGATAGGCCGCGGTTAACCCCTATTCAACCAAGGCTGGAAATCAAAGCTCCTCCCGTCAATGCAATAGTAGAAACAGTCGAACAAGAGGAGGAACCCAAAGAACAAGATTCTCTCGAGGATTTTGAAGCTTCAAGATACGCTAATGAGTCTTATGACGATTCGGCTGGCGACTCCAGCATTGGGTATTTGGAATATGAAGAGGATGAATGTGCACTGGATGGTTAGTCATTTGTTTTCTTCACTCGATCCCAATCTCAGAATCCAGAAAACATCTTGAAATCCCCAAGGAGAAGAAAAAGGAACCTCCCATAGCCATAGTTAAGAGAGGTGCTCCTATTTCAGCACAAACTAAAAGAGAAGTCACCAAATAGGTAACAACTTCTCCTCATTCTCTTTCTCCTAAGGTCAACGCCCCAGCTCAAGCTCACGTGATCAGAACTAAGCCTACCATCACCCCTTCTTATACTGCTTTTGACATTATCGATCATGCAAAAATAACCAAGATCCAAATGTCAGAAGAGAATACCTTCATCAAATCTGAAAAGTTTAAAAACTCACCAAATTCATTAGAAGTAAAGCATCCATTCTCCCACCTCCAAAATGTCTTTTGCTAAATCCTACTCAATCCCCACCTTAGAATAATCGGCCTCTTCTTCTTCTTGGGAAAGATTAAACCATTTTATTTGTCTTTGCTAATAAATGGGTTTAAGCTCGATAATTACATCATCGACTCAGAGCCTCCGACAACGTTATTCCTACAAAAGTAGCCCATGCCCTTGGGCTTACTTTGACTAAGTCATATGGACGATGTTACTCCATGGAAACCAAGCAAGTTCCTTGATTGGTAAAATCAAAGATGCACAGTTTGCATTCATTGCCTTCCCGAGAAGAGAGTAAAAATTACTATTCTAGTTGCCGACATCTCTGCACTTACGGTATCCTCTTGGGTAGAGGTTTTTGTAAAGACGTCGGAGGAGAGATTAATATGGATTGGACCAAGGAAAGGATTCCAGTCAATGGGGTTTATCATTTTCTCCATCCCGAGCCTTAGGCGAGGTATTTGGTAACTAAATCAGATGACCCTAAGGCTCAAATTCTTTTCGAAGATGCTAGCTTTGGAAATTATTTCATGACATCGAGATACCGGTGGTCGATGTTAAGAAATAAGATTCTAATGCTATTTGGACCCTCAAATTCGATGGTAGCTATTTAGCCATTGGATCGAACCTTTGGTGTAGTTATTATATCTCCTAATTCTGAGGTTTTTCCCTATGCTTTCAAATTGCAGTTTGATAATACTAATAACACGGCTGAATATGAAGCTCTGTTACTAGGATTAGAAATGGCCAGACAGAAGGGAATTTTAAATCTCAAAGTTCAAGGGGATGCAGAGCTGATTGTCAATCGAGTCAAGGGAATCTATCAAGTAAAAATGATCACTTGAGACATTACGAACAAAGTTTGGGATGATATAGAATGCTTTGATGCATTCTCCATCAAGGCGATTTGAGAGATTATAATGACAAGGATGATTCTTTGGCCATGTATGCATCCCTCCTTCTCCCTCACCCTTTGATTCAAACAAGATACATAAAACATTGAGATCATGTATCATACCAGTATCTTGGATAATGTGGCTCATTGGCAAGTGTTCAATGATGATCAACAAGTGTTGAATTTTCTAGAAAAAGATGATAATTTTAGTGAGCTGTACTTTAAAGGTTTGGAATCATCTTTCCATGAATCTATTTCAGATCCATATCAAGAGGTTGATGGTGAGTTTATTCAGCTTAAAGGCAACAAGATACCCAATGGTCTAGTTTCTCTCGGAGGGTTTGTTTGATAAGCATGATCGTTTTATTCAAAAAAAAAAGACAAGTTGAAGGAGATTCTTCCTAGAAGTAGATCAAGTCAATCTAGGTTCGTCCGATCAACCTCGGATGGTGAATATTGGGAAATGTTGTTCCCCGAGGAGAAAGCGAAATTAACCTCACTCTTGAAGAAATACATGGATGTCTTAGTCTGGTCTTATGTAGATTTAAAATCCTTCAAGCCCAAAGACGTACAACACAAGTATCCCCTCAAGCCTGATGTAAAACCTTACAGGCGAAGTGAAGACATTACAATTCCAAGATCTTGGGGACTATCCTTACAGAAATTTAGAAAATTTTAGATGCTAGAATTATTTTTCCAATCCATCACTCCACTTGGATTGCTAACATCGTCCCTGTCAGGAAGAAGAATGGTGAAATCTGAATTTGTGTTGATTTCCAGAACCTAAATCAGTCTTCATTAAAAGAAAATTATCCCTTGCCTATTATGGATCAAGTGTTACAGACCGTTACGGGATCAAAAATGCTATCCATGCTCAATGGATTTTTAGGATATAATCAAGTTGAGGTTGCTGCGGAGGATCAACACAAGACGGCCTTCATAACCCCATGGGGGACCTTTGCTTATAAGAGGATGCCTTTCGGCTTGATCAATGCCAGAGCCACCTTTCATAGAGCTATGGACTTGGCATTCATAGACACGATGGGCAAAGTCATAGAGGTATATTTGGATGACTTGACCATCTTCTCTAAAAATGGAGTGATCATTATGATAATTTAGACCAAGTACTCTTGAGATGCAGGCGTCATGGGATTTCATTAAATCCCAAGAATTCCATGTTTGGAGTGACCGAAGGAAAGCTGCTGGGTCATATCGTGACTAGAGAAGGAATCAAAATCGACCTAGAGAGGGTAAAATCCATTCAGAGCCTTACCCTACCCACAAGTAAAACTGGGGTTCATTCGTTCTTCGGAAAGGTCAATTTCCTAAGAAGGTTCGTACCTAATTTTGTTGATAAAACTAAGGATATCCTTGGGATGATGAAAGGAAAAATTCCATTTCGATGGAGTACCAAAGGGAAGCTTGCATTTGATGAAGTCAAAAGGAATCTGCTTGTGCTCCTATCCTAGTATGTCCAAATTTCAAAAAAGATTTCATCATGTACAGCTACGCCTCTGCTCACACAGTGTCGGCCATCCTGATGCAGGAAAACGGGGAGGGCATTGAAGCTCCCATCACTTTTATGAGTTGTCCATTAAAGGAACATGAGCTAAAAATGTCACAAATTGAAAAGCATGCTTATGTAGTGGTACGAGTGGTGAAACATTTTAGGTACTATGTGTTGAACTCCCATACCCTCATTCTTGTTCCCGACACCACCGTTAAATCCATTTTGACTCAACAAGAGCTGGGGAGTCAACGAGGTAACTGGATAGCTAAATTTCAGGAGTATGACTTGGACATTAGACCTACCAAGTTGGTACGAGGAAGGGGCTTGTGCCAATTGATCATGGAAAACGATGCTAAAGCGAGTGTAAAAGACCGAAGACACTTCTTCAAAGTTTCCCATGGTTCTTTTCGTGACTACAACTAATGAATGGTACATAGACATTGCTTTTTTCTAATTTATGGTGAATGCCCCCACATTTAAGCCAAAAGGAGAAGAGGACAGTCAAATTAAGATCTGCAAGATACCTCCGTGGGATAACAAAATATATAAGAAAGGTATTGATGGTGTTTTCTGCTATTTGTGTTGATAAATCACTTGATTAAAGTTGTTAGAATCCTTCCATATCCTAGCATCCGAATGACATTTCTCATCCTCTGTAACAACTTATAAGATCCTATGGGCTAGGTACTATTGGCCTACTCTCTTTCAGGATTCAACAAAGTGGGTATCCAAATGTGAAGCTTGTCAACATTTCGTTGGTTGTCCTAAGTTAGTAGCTCTTCCCCGAAGCCCGTAGTGATTGAAGAACCTTTCGCCGCTGGGGAATTGACTTCATTGGAGCGTTGAATCCCGCCTCTAGTTTGGACACAATTATGTGCTTGACCGCTACGGACTATTTTACCAAGTGGGTGGAAGCCACACCAATCAAGCAAGAAACCTAAGAAGCCATGTGCAAGTTCCTTAAAGAAAATATAATTTTCAGATTCGGTGTGCCTCACAAGATTGTTGCCGACAATGCCCCCAATTTCCCATCGCATGAGTTGACGAGAATTTTGCTATGGATTCAACATCACCCGGCTCACTCATCCGATTATTATCCCCAAGGCAATGGGCAAGCCAGTGAGTCCAAAGAACAAGAACCTGGTTACCATAATTAGAAAGCTAGTAGATGAAAACCAGAGGACATGGCACAAAGCATTGTAGGATGCATTGTGGGCTGATCGGATTACCCCAAAGAAAGCTATAGGAATGTCTCCTTTCCAAGTGTTGTATGGGATTGATGTTGAGATACCTATCTCAAGATCAGAGTTTCCAACCTTACTGGTTGGCCAAAGCAATCGAGGATGTGACCTTTCAAAATTCTATTGAAAAAAGGGTTATGTACCTAGCTAGGCTAGAAGAGGAAAAGAGCAAGGTGGTTGATTGCATTGCAGATCATCAAAGAAAAGTAAAGAATCTTTTTGACAAGAAATCAAGGCAACGTGATTTCCAAATGGAGACCCGGTGTTTCTTTGGGATAAGAGGAGGGAACAGAAAGGAATGCACGGAAAGTTTGATTCTTTATGGAAAGGATCTTTTAAGATTCATCATTTGAGTGGTGAAAATAGTTTCCATCTATCATATCTTGATGGAGAGTTACTCCCTTTGCTTTTGAAGTCAACATCCGAAGTTGTTCCATCATTAATGCAAGATGCTCTTTTGCATACATACTTTATTTTCTATCGTGTGTATGATTTTGGTCTTCTTTCTTTCCTTGTTCTGTTTTAGGTTTTCATTTTTTTGACTCGTAGCCCAATGGATAAATCCAGAGATTTTGAGTTCTCTTCCTTTGATATAAAAAAGAAAGTCCCCAACTAGAGTTGTTATCTCATTTTGAGTTTACGCCAAAAATAAGATAACCCTAAAAAAATTTAGCTAGTTTTCTAAGAATCACCTTTCAGAGAGATAATCGAGTTTTGATTTTCACAAGCAAGACAACATGTGTTTTAGACGCTTCATGTCATGTATTCCTGAAAACGAAACCCACATCAACTAAGGTGAGTCGGGTTTGTGGACCTTCCAAGCATCGGAACATGCCTTCATCAAAACATGCTTCATGTCGCATGTCTTCCGATACCCGAAGCCCAATTTACTCCTTTGTTTCGGGTTTCTAGGGCCATCAAGCATGATGCTTCATGTCACTTGTTTCCCATAACACGAAACTCCGAATTGCTCGAAACCCTTTGTGTCGGCTTTCCGATATCCCAAGCATGCTTTGACATGGCATTAATTCCGAGTTGTCGGGTAGTTGCACGTGTCAATCAAGTGTACTAAATGAAAATTTTCTTATATATATTTAGATTTCCATGTCATTTTTACTGGACGTACTTTTACCTCGTGGCTTTTTGTGCATGCATCTTCAACCTAGAAACCCGACTTGCCTCGTGCTGATTGCATTGCTCGTTTTTGATCATTTCTTGTTCTAGTTGAAGGTATTTTTCTTCATTCGTTGTTTGTAGTTTTTGTGGAATAATTGTGTAAAAAATTCTTCCAAGTTTCTTATCGGGATTGTTGGGGTTTTATCTTTTACATTTTGGGGGTTATTTTCTAAATCAGGTTTGTGTTTTAGGGTTCCCCCTTTGGAAGGATCACTTTATTTTATTCCTTAAGATGCCATTGTAATTAAAAATATATTGGGGATATCAACAATAAAGAAAAAATTGCATGTTTTAACTTAACAATTACCCCATTCCCTCTTCTCAGGTTTTGTAGGGTGCTTTGCAGTTGTTCAAAACCCATGAGATATCGTAAAGTTTAAACTATCGACATTCCAAACTCTCCGGCATCCTCCCAGTGTGTTGGGTTTTCCAAACTCTCCGGCATCCTCCCAGTGTGTCGAGTTATTTCATCTTTCCGACACTCTCCTCCTTTGAAATTCCTCATGTCGACTCTGGTCCATCATAAGATAAGACTCGAAAAATTAGGGAGGATGAAGTATAAATTCCGGAAGGTGGAGTCTCCCTCCTACATTGATTATAATTACGACATCTAGGATACGAGCTTGGAAACATAGATATGGAGGATTTTGGAATAGGGTAGAGAGCTCTTCTCAAACTCCATGGATGAAATCAATAGTTAACAATGGTCTACCTCTTGCAGCAGGTTTCCTATATATGCATTAAGTGCCCCAAGTTCATCTTGGCTTGTGCTTCAAATTATGACTCTGCTTCTCATTCTATGAAAAACCAGGCGGGAGAAGTTGTAATCAAATTGGACGGAGGTTACTTCAATGACCTTCTCAAGTGTCTAATTTTGAGGAATATGGAGATGTGGATCTCAAGTCAGCCCAAAAGCTTAGGACAATGATCAAGAGGATTGCATCAAGCACGTAAATAAGAAGTTTCTAATCAAATCCAAACCGGCTGTTTCCAGGTTCCCAAGACTTGTTCCCAGAAGTGATTTCATTCAGGAAATCAATGATATCATTACTCTGTTGAGTCAGGTTTTTGGTTTCCCGAATCAAATGTTTTCCAAGGATGGATGTAGTTCATGATCATTATTAAGAAGAATCAACAGGATGTACTCTTATCGAATGAGATAGATTCTCAAATGACAATAGTCCTGTCTACGGGAAATTTTTATATGTCCTCATATGTCACCTATGCACGTGGTTGGCATGAGGAACTATCCTAGGTTGGACATCAAGGGAATGATAAATTGGAGCATGTTTATCAAGTATTTTCCTTAGCTGAAAAGAAAAGGGTCCGAAGACCAATTCGAAGGGTAAACGATGCCTTATTTTATGAGAACATCTACAAAGTTAAACCCGAACTGCGAAAACGAGAGTTTCGATGAGGCATGGGATGAAGTTTCGACATGCAGTTGTGTCTTCTTAAAATTTAAGAAGTTAACGTATCTTCGAGTAGTCACATACCCAAGGGATCCTTTCCATTTGCCTAGATATCCAGGGGACAAACTAATCTTGATGGAGCTGGTCAGACAATTGTTGGATTTTCACAAGTTCCAACAGAGTAAACACAAGGCCGTTGTATCTTTCCCAATTTCAATTGGAAGGTATACTTGTTCAACAGTGGTGAAAGCCAAGAGTGTTGTCCATGAGCTTCAATATAAGTTGAAGAAGCACATGAATCCCCGAGACGGGTTTTATTTTCGAGGAGTCCTCAAGGCTTATGGAACTCGCACTGCACGTGCAAGTGTAGAAGACATCTAGATTGATTTACATGATGAAGTTATTATCTGAAGAAAAGATGAAAGCAGGTTGACACTTGCTGAAATTTAGACACTTGAGCTCGCTGACATAATAGAGGGTACTAGTGATAATGAAAGTGTTATGGATCCTTCCTATGATGGATTGAATGAAGATCAATATGTTTTCCCACCTATTGATTGGTCTATCAGTGAAAAATCCTCTGTTATAGATAGATCAGCCCTGATTCTTGCATGCACCAAAGCATGGCTCGCCTCTTGGGAATGAGTTTTAAAGATGATAATTTTTCAAAGTTGGTTGCTGCAGAGGCGGGGCCCTCCAAAAACGGAAAATACAAAAGATCTTCTAAGGGACCTATAAAGGTCAAGTTTTTCAAGAAGAGAAGAGAACAAGAAATCTATTCGATTGTTTCTCCAGTTAAACGATGAATGTGCTAGAATCACCAAAACCACCAGAAATAGGAGAAATTTCTTTGGAACAAGAAATAAGCCACCTCTAGTTTCACCATTTGTTGACCTGCGCAACTAAAGTGACCTTATCTCTTGCATCCTAGGCTTTGGAGACGGGATCCGCACTTCCTCCTTCACAACCACTTCTACCTCATCTTTCCCCATCTACTTCTTCGGTCATGGCCAAAATTTTCTCTGGACTCTCACCCCTCTCTACTGGGACCAAAATAACTACCAACATGCCCCCTCCCGTGCCTCTTTTTTGAATCTGCTACCACATTGGTAATGTCCCCACTCCACCCGGTGGATCCTTCTCCCCTAAAAGTATGATACCAACTTCTACAATAGTGGCAACTCCATCCGACACACCTCAATGACTACTTGAGAAAACTCGAGGAACAGGAACGTGATTGTACCCATACCGGCCTCGATTTTAGTTCACTCAAGGCTTCTATCGCTAAATCAGCCAAGAAACCCAAAATAGTTTCAAGGGTTTTGGTGGATGCTTGAGGCATAAGTTTGTACATGATTTCCACTCCCGTGATTGAAAAACAAAAGAGAGGACATAACGGCCTCTGACTATCAGATAACCAGGGTGGCTCTAGGAGAAGTGACAAACGAAGGAGCACAACATGATGCACACGATGCTATAACCGTGCTATGCAAGAAATTGAAGGAAACAAAGGACAGTAGAGATGAGCTTAAAGAAAAGTTGGAGTAGTGAACTAAAGTATTACTTAACCTCTCAAAACCCCTTGAATCCGTACCATCTTCCTCTGTCTGTCCTCACAGTTCGATTTCTCTCATTAGTGCCTATAATCGAGAAGATTAATGAAAAAGGAAGGATGGTCGATGAATGGACCCAAAGGCTGCTCCAATAGGCGAAAGAAGTGATTCAAGACACTGTAGAAGTTTAATAATATTTGGGGAATATACAGAGTGATGGAGAAAAGATGGATGATGATTTCTCCCAAGAAATTGGATATCTTGATTTGACTTTCGAAGCTCTCCAGGTATTAAAGCAAATTCCATCACGCATCTTGGTACAAGAAGGCATCATTCCACATGCGGATAAGCATTTCCAGCTGACCAAAGCCATCGAGTTCGGGGTAAAGATTCTCAACGAAGCCTCTAGTAAATTGAGCGAATCAAGAGATCAATTTATTGATGGCAAAATTTACCTAGAAAAGAATTGCTGAAAATTTGTGCAAAAGTGTCAGTTGGAAACTCGGGCATCTGTCGGTGACAATCTTTTCAAACAAGTCCAAGAATCTATTCGATATGAACCAACTCATGGATTTGGTATTGAAATCATTGACAAGTTTGTAAATATTGAACATTCTTTGGAGGCCCTAAGAAAACTCAACAAAAGATTGAGAAAACTTCTGGTAGTGCAGTGACACTCACAAAACATGTGAAGTCTTGAGTGATCATTCCACTGCGCCTGATGAAAATGAGATGCAAGGCATAATCCAGAAGTTCCAAGAATTTCAGAACTAACAGGCTGAGTTGGAGGAAGAGAAAGATGAAGAAGCAATAGATGACGATTCAGACTAAGTCTTGATGCGACATGTCATTTCAATCTTGAAATTGACATGTCTTTTTCATTTCTGTTTCGTCACATTTTGAATCATATTGTGACTTGGTCTCCTGCGTGAGAGCCAAGGAAAATAGGACTCTTTTTAAAAGACTATTTTATAGGGTTTGTCCTATTTTCTCTTAACTATTTTTATTATAAATAAGGGATGTGTGTACATTCCAAAAGGTTGAGATTTTCAGAATATTGAGAACTATTGTGAAGAAGAAAAACTTTTTGTTTTCTTTTAAACATTTGAGGAATAGAAGCTAATGCTATTTTGCAAATTTTGTGTTGTGAGATGTATCTTTCTTAAGATATTGTTCTTATGTTCATAATCTTAAGCTATTCTTTTTTAGTATCTTGATGACTCTAATCATTTCAAACATTACATTTGTTATCTAAAGCTCGTATGATTATTTCGTGCTATGTGTTTACTCGAAAGAAAATACGTTCCTCTCATTTCCTTTCCATTGTGTTTCTTCCATTGTAATAATTTTTGAACCTGTCCATTTATAAAAACGACATCTTCACATAGTGCGGATATGGATTTTTGGATTCTATCACAACCCCAATGGTTAGATTAGTGTGAATCTTTGTATATATTGTTTCGTTGTGTTTTAGATTAGTAATAAACATGCAGCCTCACCTGTCTTTGAGGAGGGATTTAATCCCATGTACTATGGTTGAACCTCATATTTTAGATTGACAAAATATCCAACCAACAAAGTTACCAAATGGTAACATATATAGATATTTCTTGTCATTAACACATATAACTATTACAACCTGGTAACATATAGTTATTACTATCTAACACTACGCATTTACCTTGCCACTGACATTGTAGATTTTTATTGTCGGAGGGTAATGCAAATAATTGTTACCATGTACTAACACAAAAACTTAGTCTAAAGAAAATTTCTCTTTTCGCTTACCTCTTGAGATTTCACTTATTTGTGAATCCTCATATTTATGTATTATACTTTCATCTTTTCACATGCTTACAATGTAAATAGTATGACTATATTATGGAGAATTAATCCTATATAAAGTAGAATGTTATAACATGATGGGAAATATACAAACATCGATCATCCCTTAGTGGAAACACGAAGGAAAAATTTTATTCAAATATTTTGGGACACGTAAAATTTTGGTGAACACACTACCGTATGGCAAGTACACAATTCTTCAAATTCAGAATTTAAAGTTCCTAATAGTAACCTATTTAAGAATATTCACCCCTTAAATTTACCCTTCTCTAACCCTCTTCACAATGGGTGCTTGACCTTATTGGTCCCATCAACCCTCATATATCACAATGACTTAATTCCATCATCACAATGAATGAATATTTCACTAAGTGAGTAGAAGATATCCCATTCATCTCCACTAAATTAGATAAAATCATTAACTTCATCCATTATTACATTATTTTTCACAATGGTATTCCTCACAAAATCATCATAGATAATGGCATGTCCTTCAAAAACAAGAAAGTTAAAAAACTTTGTGATATTTACAAACAAAAATTATTTGTTCATCACCTTATTATATATAATATAATTTGATCAAGAATCATAATATATAAAACAAAACATCAAAAGGAATTCAAAAATTTCAAAATCAAAATGACAAACTTTGTGTCAATTTTTTTTTCGAGAATGTAATATGTTTGCTTCTCATCCTCCAATAGAATTTTTGCCTAAAAATGTTGTCAAAAATATTTATGCATTCATTTGCAATGATTAATAATAACATTACTAGTGATGAAACTAAAATTATTATGTGTTTAGTCTTATGTTTTTAATAACCTACAATTCTCATTAACAATCAATGAGAGTAAATTTTAGAAATGACATAAATATTTTTTTTTTCGTGATATAGTATTCATCATCGAACATATTCAATTAAAATAAAGAAGAAATATTCTAGGAATGATATTATAAATATTATGTATTTAGTGATAGTATTCTAAGACTACATTGTTTTATTCATGTGATGGACATAAAAACATTAAAACTTATCTTTGGAAGTGGAATTATTAGAACAAAGATACAAATATATAGAAGTGAGAAAATAAAATATTAAACATGTAAATTCAAATATATATAATGGAAGATCTGATCATGCAATAGAATTACATAAGGCAAGCAAAAATAAAACATATATAGATGGAATACATTACTTTTAAATTTTTATAACAAGGTCTCTAAAATGGATGCATCTAATCGACTATTTACAATAGTTCCTAAATATTTTTGTACTAGATATAAGTATTATGTTATCTCTAGAGATAAATAGTAGGAATAATATTATACATAAAAAAATACATAGTGAATGATGTATTAGTTCATGCTTTTGTAGAGGCCATTTTTATTGTTGATCATAACCATATTTTTAATGGTAAGAACATTTTATATTCATAGGACAATTTCATATCACACTTTTGTTGGGTTCACATATACATGGAAGTTTCATTTTTTCCTATCCATTTTTCCTTACAAGAGAGTTGTTTAAGAATGTAGTAATATCATTAGGAGTAGGTGTTTGAATAGACCGAGCTTTATCCCTATATGTTATCATATAATTATAGTCTCACATATGGCCAAATGTCCAATGTTAATAAATTTATTCTAACAAATACAAGGGAAAAGAAATGTGGCTATAACTAGAAATCACACGTGAATTGTGCAATGGAGATGATGAAAGGGATTCATTGAAGTTAAATTGGATGGGGAAAAATAGAAAGTTAGGAAGATGGTTGATGAACAAGGTGTTTGATGGATGAGAAGTCAATGGGTAGGGAAATGATGAGGGAAACCAAACTTATGTTTTTTGGGTGGCACATAAGAACCACAGACATTGTTTGTCAATTGTGTAAAAGAGAATTTATTCCATATCATCAATTCCACAAATTCTTGGTGTCACATATCCTTAAGGCATTTTAGGAAAATGAAAAGTAATTCCATGGATACAAAAATACCTATTAGAATAAACAATGTTTATGGCATTGAGAATAGAGTGAAAAAGTATGACGGTAAAACCTTTGACTATAAGTTTTTGAATGTGGCTTTATTACCTGCTGAAATCATTGTACATTAGAGCAGTAAATTTTTAATTGGAATGAGACCATTTTTTGAGTAAGACTAGGATGTCATTAATTTTTCTTATGATTAAAAGAACAATATGCAAAGAAATTTTTTTATTATTATATATTTGAAATATTTTTGTTTTTGTAGTGTAACAAAAACAATAATAAACTATAGTGGGTGCATTAATTGCAAAAAGTGTGTAATGAGAGATGATGTTCAAATGTGTGGAACACAAGTAAAGGGATTATGCCATAACATGAAAAATGAACCACTAAATTAGATATCAACATTGCATTGATATGATAGTTGCTTCATATAGTGTGATTCATTGTTCAAGCCCACATCATCTAGTTTTTAAGGCCTAGATCTAGGTTTATTTTAAGCCATGTTTAATATTTTACAAGATTTTGAAATGAAAAATATAAAACAATATTTTATAAATGAAAAATATTTTCCATCAAAGTTAAGAAAAAGGAAGAAAGTGTTAGAGATGTTGTGATATGATTAGTTGTAGAAATTTTCCCAGATTATCGAAGTGGGTAATTATGGATAGTTAAGGTGCACTTTTTAATGGTTTTGATTTGTAGTGCTAAATTGAAAGGGAAAAGAAGAGAAATTTAATTTTTTCGGTGTTTTATGTGAATTAATTTTTGTAGATAAGGAAGAAAAATTGTCAATGAGCTAAGAAGGAATTTCGGGTACTATTGTAGGTAATGTTTTGAGGTTTGTAGTCACCACTCCTCTTCGACATTGATCTTACTTGGATTTTCCTTACTTTGGATTAGAAACCTAGACATTGTAATCATATTTGATTATTAGACATTGGTAGATGGACATTATTATATTTAATTACTATTTTTATAGACTATATGGATGTTTTTGACTTTTGACATGATGTGACTTATATGATGGATTACATGCATGGATTAAAATTTTAGTATTGATGATATAGAGTTACTACTTCAAAGATCTAAGATCACACATTAGATTTTGATACACGTATTTTTTAGATGACCTAGCTAGCCTTTTGATCTCATTGTTGTCGATGAAATGGAAGAATTGGAATATCTTAAATTTAAAACAAGTGGGGAAATTTATTGATTCTAGCATTGATAAAGTTGTGTTAATTGTGATGATATATTGTATATATAATTAATATATATATATATATGAATTTATATATATATGTATATATATATATGTATGTATATATGTGTGTGTGTGTGTGTGTGTATATATATTATATATTGTTTTGATTTACATTGATGTTTTGATATCATTGAGGCCATGAGGGAGAGAGTATTGCTTTTATCTTGCAGGAAATTATAGCACAACAAACAAAAGTGAGATAATAGACCAAAAATGAAAGAATTTTGGGTATTGCAACTGGTCACCTTGGAAACTTGTGTTTTTGTATGATGTTTTTTGTTGATAAATTCTTAGAGGTTCCTTTTTGGGAGGGTGGCTTCGATGTGACAAAGGAAAAATGTTGTTCCCCTTTTATTTTAATTATTTTTGTGAGTATGTAATTTATTATTGTATTGTGCTCCACTTTATTATTGTTGGTTAGTATACTCCATTTAAGTTGATTAATCTTGATTAATTATTTTAATGTGAGATGTGACCAAAGAGGGTATTTAATTTTTCTAGATGGTCCTTGATTTTATGTTGTATTTGAAAGCATTTTATTTATTTTAAATGTTGTGTACTCAACCTTATATGTCAAATTCTTATACTGGGCTAAAGGGCCATTTTTGGAGGCTTGTGGGACAAGTTAAACTTTTCCCACACCTCTTAATTTCACCTACCAACTACCCCTATGGGTTAAGGGGTCAAAAATAGACCCCATTATGTGATTTGGAAGACAAAAGGTGATATTTATTGCACTTTCTTATATGAGATTTTAAATTTTGTCCTTTTGAGGTGAGGGTTTGGGTTTGTGTGTGTAAGAGGCTTGTCATTTCTCAACCATAAGTTTAATGAGATTTGGATTTAGGGTTTGACCATGTGATGTGGAGTGGAGGGGGAATGATGTGGCATCCCATGGAGGCACATCACCTATCTCTCCTCTCTTTTCTATTTATTTAAGTTTTTTGATGATTTTGGGGTTAGATGTTTTATTTTTCTCTCTTGTATTTTGGAGGAGCTTGCTTTGGAGTTCTTTTTCTAAGCTTGAGAATTGTTTGGTGCTTGATTGGGACTTGGAAAATCTTCGAGCTTGTATTTTTATTGGATCCTATTGCAATGTAAAGGTAGGGACTTCACCCATATATTATTTTATATGTGGTTGTGTGTATTTTAATAATCAATATATATATATATATATATATATATATATATATATATATATATATATATATATATAGGGTAAATGCAAATAAAATACACACTTGTGTATATATGATCAAACTATTTAAATAGAATCCATCCATCCTTGAGCTTAAGAAAAATTCCATGCCTTCCATCCTCCTCTTTCTCCCAAACCTACAAAATAAAATGAGGGAATAGGTAAGGAAAAATTATAAAAGAGAATTCATAAATATTTCTAGGGTTTTTAGCCTAACCTAGATCCAATGGCAAAGATAGAATTAATCTAATGGATGGGAATCAATCCTACAATTTTTAGGTGAGGATATTTGTGGGAATATGTTTTTAAATTAATTGTATGTGTATCTAATGAATGGGGCCACTTAATGGCCTATGATAAGTTGAGATCCTTGGTTAGAAATTTAAATTAAAAAATGGTATTGGTAGAGTATGGGTAATTTAAATAACTCGGTAAAAAAGGTGGCTTAAATAATGAATTATACAAAATAAATTTAGAGGAACCTAAATATATGTAGGAAAATATAATAAGGAATTTGGTTAAATCAAAATATAGAATAATAGACCCTTACGATTTTGAGTGAAATTTTAAATGTGGGAACATTAACGAGAATAACTTGGCTAGGTATTTTAAATGCGAATTAATGATAATCCTGAAGGGATTTGAAGCCAAAATGGTTGAACGGAGTTATAATAATTAGTTGTTAATTTATTTACGACAACCTTAGATTAAGATGAAATTATTAATCATGAAATAAGTAAATCTTTTTGGTGAATACAATGTAGTAACCCTCTAAACAAAAAATAATTATTTTGTAAATTTCCTAACTAATTGTTGAGTTTAATTTTTGGTTTTGTGCAAGAAAAATGTGGACGTTACAAGGTTGGTTCTAAATAAACATGCTTTTATTGCTGAAATGTGGGGAATATTTAGTTATTCTTGTTTTATTTGTGTTTAACTATTAATAAATATACAAAGTTTGGGGCTTCACTACTTTCGTGAAATGTTGATTAAGGATCATGAAATTTTTTACAACCATGATCATATTATTATAAGCCTTCAAAAACTTAAAATAACTTAGAATCAACGAAGAGCATGGTTAACATGAAAACACCTTTACTAATCACTTTAAAAAACAAAAAAACACGCTTCTTCCTACAATAGGAGGACTAGGTTATTACCATTAGAGATAATGATTTACAGACTGAATTTGCTAGTCTATTTGTGTTCCAAATAAAGATATAGCTAAAATTAATTGGCTTGAATTCTGGTGGCCTTGTCAGGTAGCCCACATATATAAATATAAGAGTGATATAAAATCGCTATAGCCATTGAAAAAACATTATCAAGACCCTTGTGTAACAAGGAAATATTATTATAATTTTTAAAACATATGTAATAATATTTGCATATCCACAACAAAAATTACATGCACAAGTACTAAAAAGGTGATATTATTTTCATGATATTCACTGCATCACTACTTTTTCCCTCAAAGACAAACAAAAATCTACAACTCCAAGAGAAAACACTTAACACAGTGATGGCTTCAAAACTTAAAATAGTGATGACTCCACAACTTCACGTTTTCTCTTGTCTTCCAAAACCTACAAAAAAGAAGTAAAAATGAGTTATTACAGTTTGATCAGAAATGTGACATGAAAAACAAGACAAAGTTAGTCTCCTCAAAATATTTCATCGTGCACACAAAGAAACTTTCTTGGAATGATTAAAGAACACGAAAAGTAAAGATATTATCAACATTTTGATTTATTGATATTTGATAGTTGAAAAATAAATGGCACTCTGTATATAAGAAAAATCTTGAAGTTGCTTATTTTCTTTTCCTATTTACCACTTTAGAGATTTCATTTCATGAAAAAATAATGGATGTCACCAATGTAATGAAACCCACTATCGTAGCTACATGTAACCTCACCACTCATTATTGATAGATCTATTAACTACTGCATTAAAAAATATCAATAACAAGGGGTTTTTCAGGTTTGGCCATAGTTTGAAAACTGATATGGTTAATTCAAAAAACCATTTTAGTTATCCTCTCCCTCACATTTCAAATTTATCCTCCCGAAGAAACTCAATAGAAACCAAATACATCTCATGCTCAAAGCCATCAACGACTATGATATGTCCCTTATAATAAACAAACATTTTTACTCCTAAACAAACATAATCCATGTGCTTCTCTATCATTGTTCGCTACTTTCCAATGTCATTGGGATCCGTAAAAATCATCTATCATGCCCTCAACCATTGGATTTTCAACCCATATTCCAAATAAATCACAACCCTTTATGATCTAGCATATTTCAAATTCAACCAAGGTGCACCTAATGGGATATGCCTTTCAGCTATAAATAGCAATCACACGTGGGTTGTGTAATTTATATGTAGAAAGGGATGTGATGGGGTAAGTGAATATGCAAGAATGAAAACATTTGTGAGTGAAGAATGGTGGAATAGGAGGAAAAGGGGTTTTGAGATAAGAATAATTTGAGGGAACCTATGAATAGTGAGAGGGAGTTTATGTTTGGATATATAATATGACGGAAAAACATGCAAAATAGATATTTCATAAGAGAAAATATTGATTGGAAATGTATGGAAAAGAGGGGAGGATGCAAAAATTTATTCACATTTCATAAATAGAAAAAAAAGCATCAATTGCAATAGGTTAAAACTTTGATGATGGAAAATTATTTTTTGTCATAGACATAAGAAATATCCTCTAAATGTTTGGCTCATATGGGTGACCTAGATATAAAGGAACATCCTTAACAAGTGGAAATTAGCCAAGATCACCATCAAGAATGATGCATCTATACTGAAAACATGCTTTTATGTTGATAAAAGCTTTATAGAGTTTGAAGGTCGACCTTAATAAAAATAATATCGGGTAAATTTTTTTGGTGAAGAGAAAGTAATTTGTCTCTCCACACAATTTGTGTGTGATACATTTTTAATTAGTGATAAAAGAGGGTTAAGGAGACCCTACCCCATACAAAATATGGAGAAAAATATAAGACATTGAGGAATGAGAAAATTAATCCTCTTCCAGTGACACCGAAAATAAAAAACAACAACATCAAACCAATAACATCAAACTAATAAAAAAAAAACATGAACTATCTTTAGGGGGGAGATAGTCCCTTTATTTTTCTTACACAAAAATTTCCAATCCCCTTCCATATTTGGATGTACATTTTCATTGTTATGGATTGGAATCATTACTTCAATGTGTTCCATAAGGTCATGGGATCCTAATGAGGCTTTTGAATCATTCAATTTCTATGAACATGTAACACTTCCTCCTCTTGAGGTTTAATTGATTTCAAAGATCCCAGTCAAGTTCATAGTCCACAACATCATTCACCACTAGGTGACTAGGATTAGAATTCTTCCACCAAATTATGCCTTTAGAATGTTTTTTAACCACATGCAAATATAATTATAAATGGACAAGAAAAAATCATATTCGAAACCTAAAGGGAAAACCTTCATAATCCATATTTTGATTCCAAGTTTTATCTTGACTCTCAAATGAGCGTAGCCTAGATTCTACTATAAATAACCCAAGCCCATTAGACACATAGCTCAGCCTTAGTTGAGTGCTCATCCAAAGTGTGCAAAGGCATTGGGTCCCTCTTTAAAGTTGTTTATTGAGTATGTTAGCATGATGATGCATATCTATATTAAGATCCATAGTAGTAAACAATAAACAAGTGTGTAAACCAAATCTATATCTTAGATATATATAGAAGATGAACTAAACAATGAATAGAATAAGATTTACCATTCAAGAATTAGATTCATTCATGTTCAATACCATTATCAAGTCAATATATTCCATTGTATAAAATACTGTAAAACACAAAAGCCTCTTACATTACATAGGTATCTCATGAGTCATACACATGAAAAAATTAGAAGTAAAACTCTACAATAATTAATATATATATATATATATATATATATTAAATATTAAACCCATGAGATAAAACATATTTATAGGGTGGGTACTTTCCCTTCACCACCCATGCACTTTCTCAAAATAGGTCACATGATAATAATGGCCATGCAGCTTTACAAAAGGATGCAAAACCATACAGACACTCTAATAATAGACTACTTATAGTTATCTCTAACTAGAAATAGGTATTATTAGCCTAACCTATGCATGGTTGTCAAACAATGCTTGTTCCCAAAATATGATTTGATGAGATACAAGTCTAATATATTTGTGTGCTCTGCGCTATCTCTAAAAATAGTGTGGATCCATAAAATGGTTAAGTCCTGAATTCAAAGTGTTTTAGTGTGCACTTGTTTTGATATTATTTCATGCCTTAAATGTTCCTTGTTCCCGCATGTGCATCCTTTGTGTGTCTTCTCTTTAGAGAAATATTTTATATTCTCAACATTAACCTACACTAAAGTACAGTGCCACACCGAAAATGGGTATTTCGTTCTTATTCCTGTGACCATTAAAGAATGAAGAATTGAAAATTTTAATAAATGAAGAATGAATTTTTATTCTAAAGCCTCCTCACTATAGGTAGGATCAACTCTAGATATTTAGTTTTGAGCTCGATCGCGCAAGTCTCAGGTCACTTAGTACATTCTCTGTTTTCTCTAGAATATATGTTGTTATGGAATCCAATTCATAATGAGTTATCTTTTCTTTTTCATTCTATAGCAATTAGACAACATTGGTCGTACCTAAAAATTCCTTCTATGAATTCCATCTTCTGTGCTATAAGTTTCCCAATCTCATTGAACCTATCCCTATGTGAATCTTTGGCTAGTTTGAGGGCCTCACACTTTTTTTTACCAGTGATAACCTTTATGCATGCCTAAATGTTTCATCTTTCATCACCTTCAAAACTTCATTATCTTTGGCTAAAGTTCTTATCCTTATTATTACATCCGGTTTTGTACATAAATTAAGAGCTTGATCTACTTTCTTCAGCTTATTTTTCAAAGTTTGGAGCAAAGCCTCATAACTTGAAAATTTCCTAGAAATATTGGCCTTTTCTCTTGTTTCTTCTTCTATAGAATCTTTTTGTGGGAATTCGAATGGGCCTATCATCTAACACCACATTTACCAATGTGTGCAAATAATACATTGTAGAAAGAAATTGTTGAGGTACCTAGGATTCTAAAGGAGGCCTTTACTTAAGAATATGGTCACCAAGAACCTCAGCCATTCTAAAAAAATCCTCATTTTTTTCTTCCTCTTGTTCCTTCTTTGATTTCACATGCTTTATTTTGTTAGTCTTATCCTTGTTTTCCTCCATTAGCTCTCTTATATTTACTGCGTTATCCACATTACTTAACTTTAGTGGATACCTTAATCAAGGCATTGTTAATGTGCTCATCAGACATCAAAGTAGATTTAATAGTCATACATATGAGCTTTTGTGCTTTATTTACTCTGCGTGAGACACATGATTCCTTACACACATCAAAATTTGGTTCATCCAGATGGGTTTGCATGGACCAGGAAAATTGCTTTCTTGTGTGTAAAGTAACCATCATTGGATCCATCAATTCCCATCCATATAATTCCTTTAGGCCCATGGTGCTCTAAAATTGGGTGTGTATGATTTTTCTTGGGTCCTCTACATACCCCATAGTAAGAGCCATATATTATTCACTCATTATTCCCTTCTTTGATCTTGGTCGCTAAGGAACCTAGGCACAAAGTCTAGGGTTATTCCTTCTCCTTCTCGAGTGGTATGAGGTGTGCTAAATGGATCACCCACATCTTCCTCTGTATATTTAAAACCCTTCTCATCATTTATCATCTCCTCATCATGAGGTCATCTTCATCCGTAGGTTTTGCTAGGGTTCCTAGTGCGATCTCTCTAGACCCCTCCTCCTTATCATCTTTGAGCTTCATCTTCCTTCTTTTATTCTTCTTTGGTGCTTCTTTCTAAGGGAGATTCAAGGTGACCCTCTTAAAGGTTGTGATTTTCTTAAACCCCACAGGTTACGGTTCTGTTAACACCCTTTTTAATTGGTGCTCCTCATTGACTATTTATGTTTCCAAGTCTTCACTCTCTTCTTTTTATTGTGGAGGAGTAAGTGCATGCTCAAATTCTACCTTGTTAGTGGCCTTTCATTGACCATTGTACTCCAAGACACCACTATATTTGTTGAGGTCTTCTTCTCTTCTTTTTCAAATGCCGAGGTAGGATTCTCAGCTTCCACATTCTCAATTGTATGCTTCCCCTTAGGGGTTTGGGAGCATGAACTCATTCTCTACATATTTGTTATTTTCCCGCCTATGCTTAAGGTGGATATAAATAAGCATGACCCCATTGTCACATATGGCCAATCTTACTAGCATCATGATTATATCTATTAGGGTAAACATAGTTTACCTAGGTTAATTTAGAGAGGTAAGTTGTTATAGTTTGGTATTAACCATAAATTGTTTGAATTGTATTCCCATAGAAATTTTATGTCATTATTGTAATTTTTATATGGTTATATATTGTTGAAACTATATATTTGGAGTTTTCTATACATGGGATTATATTATTGTTGCATAGTTTCAACTACCTATTTTGTCTATACATGACTGTGTAATATCTGTAAATATTGTAGTCATTTATTCTATAAATGATGCTATTAATTATTAATAAAAATATTAGTCTTCCACCCCTTTTGAAACTTTCATTTTGTACCAAAGTTGTTTGATCTAGACCTGTGAGAAGAGAAGGTTGGAGAGAGGATGTAGAAGAGAGAAAAAGTTTTTGGAGAACATTTTGCAGTCCATGAGAGCTGTTTTGCCTCGGTAGAGCTTCCTAGATACCTTACATCCCCATAACCTCGTACCATAATCCAAGTAAAAGAAAATACATTTTTTTCTTTGGTGCCCGATTAACTAGGAAAATTTCTTCTCGGAAGTTAATCATATTTTTTAAAAAATTTTTATTTCTCCCCAATCAGGGGTTTTACCTCTAAATGAAGAGGTCCTGATTAGTCTCTACTAAACTAGCAAACTACCAAATATGGAGGAAGGACTCCATAGAGTTAATCACGAGTTTTAGATTAAGTTTAGTAGTTTTGAATCATTTCTAAGCTCCTATCGAGCTTTACTACACACCAAGTGAGTTATTTTGTGAAGGAAAAAGTTCCATTGGTGAGTTGGACATATTGGATTACACAGAGTTACTTTTTCTTTGAATTGAGATTATACCAAGGTGCTTGAAGGAGTTATTTATGAATTAGTAGTTACAATGTTGAACAATCTATTTGAGTATGTTTACATTATCCGAGTTAGGATTAGTAGGCTCGTGCATGCATTGATTGAGCTAAATTGGGGATCACTCCATGAAATGATCCATTCGAGATCCTTCCCACCATGTAGACCCTACACAAAACTAAAAACAATCAAATAAAATGGTGATTGACCCACCTTTATCCCTATTTTTACCTTCACGGCCAAGCCCCGAGACCTACACATAAAATACAAAAGGTATTGAACTAAACAAGCTACGATGAAAAAAATAAGCGATGAATAATTAAACCACATAGGTGGCATATAAATATTTACAAAGTAAGATCCATATTTCATGGAAAAAACCTAAACCACCCTCCTCTCTAGTGTCCACGTGGAATCCTTACTCTTTCCACATCATTGGTTAACAAAGGTTAGTCTTGTTTTAAAATTCTTTAAATATCATTTGATTCATTTAGTATACAAACCGCACAAGCTACCAAGTTGGATAGGGCAAAAATCCTTAGGGGGAGTGGTGCATGGTTCGACCCCCATAAGAAACATTTTTTAAAACTATATGACATAATGGCCCCCACCAATTTTAGTAGACAATATAGAAGAAAATTCTCCATTAAAGCACCTAGTGCTAATTAAACCCCCCTCTACTTTTAACGAGAAAAAACCCACGAGGATGAAAAAAAAAATCTTCCAATCTACTTTTTTTGCATTATGAGAAACATTTTCCAAAGGATTGGTGGCTAAAAACTTCATTTTGAGCCATTTTTTTCATTTTTTTCTCAAAGAACTGTATAGAGCTTCAGAGACCACTAGAGTCCCAAAAATTGTTTTTTCCTGCCATTTAATTTTTTCATAATTTTGGATGTAACTAAATAGTTTAGTGTATTTTACTGATTTGTAGGTTACCATATTCAACCGCAAACCATTGTAACTACTATTAAACTAGTAGAGTTTTATACTCAAAAATATTAAAATTTGATTTTGTATCACTCACGATATCTTTGGATCTCATTCGTAGCATTTGGTATAAACAGTGCCTCTAGGAAGTGCTTATGGATAAAGTAGTTATGACTACTCGCACTTAACACCTAATATAGCTATGATAATTACGTATGAGCATCAACCCTTTTAAATAAATGGGGAGTAATAAGGACACGTAATGCACACACTTATAACCCTCCCATCTTTCTATGAATGATTACTCAACTTAAATCTAGACTCATAAGTTATTTGATTATATATCAAAGTTATGCATGCGCTGTACAAGATATTTCTTGATCGGTGTCAAATAATTACATAGACCCCTTTTAGTATTGTCTTGGTACCACATATCGATTATTTCACGTATGTTAATGCCTCTTTCACATACTACTGAGTATATAGAAAGGGAGATACTCTTCCATGTATTGATGGGTATATGGAAGGGCGTATATAGAAAGGTTTGGTATATCAGAACTTACGATATATAGATTGGGAGATCGTATACCTAGAGTGATAAGAGTCTTACCATTTATCGATTGATTCTACAAAATGGGCACCAATTCCCCTAAGTTCTTTCTTTCAGATTCTAAACTTCTAAAAGGAAATAAATATGTAGCATCGAAGACAAAAATCAAGACACAACCTAAGTTTGAAGAGATTTGGACTATTATGGATGTTACTGTAACCAGATCAGCCATTGATACAAAACAACATAAACTATTTGATATATTAGATCAGAAGGCCAAGCTAATAATCTTGTTTCTAGTTTCAAAATGCGCAACCTCACATTTGAGATGCAAAAATATCCAAATAAGCATTTGATAAGTTGAGCATAGTGTACGAGGCCAAAAACAAGAATGTCACACTGAATTTGCAGAGTCAGTTACACACACTGGAGCTTAAAAAAATAATAAAATAGAAGATTTCTTAAGAAGAGTCACATAGTTGAGGGTTTCACTTCTATCCTAGGAGAAGTGGTCACTTTTGAAGCTCCCATTCCCATTGTTTTGAGAGCCCACCCTCCTTTTATATCGCATTTTTGTTACAACACTCAGCTTGTCAAATATGAAAGTAAGTTTTTACAAGATGGTAAATATACTGCAAAAAGGGGAATCCATTTACAATAATATGATGAAGAGGAGTAGTAACTTTCTTCTCATTAGAAATGGAGAGAAAAAGGAAAAGGAAAACCACATTCCTCTCACAAACACAAAAATTAGAATCAACATCAACAAGGGGACAAGCAACAAAAGAAGAAATTTCCTATCTACAAAAGAGGACATGAGTTGAAATATTGTTGGTATAATACATACAAGAAAGGTTCATCAAGTAATTTTGGACCCCAACACCTGAATCCTACCGAGGTTATTCTAACTATAATTAAGGGAAGAAAAGGGGAAATAGAAAAGAAAACCCCATCAACAAGGAAATATTTTAAGTAAGAAGAAAAATCAGATAATGAATAATTCTTGCACACTACTCGATCAAGTGAACCTTCTACGTCATCTAGTGATGTCTTGTATGTTGATTCCAGAGCCACTAAACACATGATGCCATAGAGACTATTTTACCACAATGAGGATACACCTTTGAAAAATCATGTTTTGTTAGGTGATGATTATTCATACACAATACAAGGGATTGGAAACATTTACTTACCCCGTGTTTCACACAAATGGAGATTATTAGATGTACTATATGTCCCTGGGTTGACAAATAATTTGATATCACTCAGTCAACTCCTAGATCATAACTTGAAAATTTATTTTGATACTCATTCCAGCAAGAAAATGTGTTTTATTCAAGACAAATCACGAGTCTCGAAAATAGTTGCAAAAGCCTCTAATGTGGGACATATGTTCCACCTTGATTTTTTCCATATATATGGTCAAAAACTTGTGGCTAAGAACTCTACCTCTGCATAATTATGGCATTAGAGACTTGGTCACATCAATTTCAATTATCTCAAAACACTTTACCGGTAGAACATGGTAAATGATATACCATCCCTCTAAAAGGATGTAGAAAAGTATCATCATTGCCTCGTAAGTAAACAACACATAGATTCATTCTAGAAGATTACTTATCAAGCTCATGGGATGTTTGATTTGGTTCATATCGATATTTGTGGATCAATGTAACTAATTCATTCTTTATTCTAATACTTCATGTAATGTGTTGATGATTACTCATGAAAAATGTGGATTTTTTGTCTTCATAAAAAGTAAAGCTTTTGAAAATTTCAAAAAGTTCAAAGTGGTTTTTGAGAATGAAACTAGACATCACATCAGAACTCTCCACTAGATCAAGGGGGGAATTCATCAGTGATGATTTCAAATCCTACCTTTAAGATCACAAGATTCATCAAAAAATGTCTCCTTCACACACACTACAACATAATTGTGTTGTTGAGAGTAGAAAGAAATCGTACTATCATGGAAATTTTGTGATGTATGATGATGATTATGGACTAGCAAAGACATTCTGGAAGAAGAAGAAAAGACAACAATGTATTTTTTAAATAGAGTTCCCAAAATTTCTCTTGACGGAGTAACGACACAAGAAGCATGGTAATAAAGGAATCCATTTGTTTCACACCTCGAGTATTTGGGTGCAAAGAAAGTATGCACATACCCAAGTATAACAAAAATAAATTTGATATCAAGACACAAAAAATCATCTTCATTGGGTAGAGTGAATAAAATATTGGTTACAAATTGATGGATTTAAAGACCATGAAAGTCTACACCAATAGAGACGTTGATTTTTATGAGAAAAATGGAAGCGGAGACTCCTTGAGACTCACCTAATGTAGATTTTTCACCAATTGTAAAAAAAAGTTTATCTTCTCAAAGATGATGAAAATGATGATGGGGATGATGGTGATGATCAAAGAGAACCATGAACTAGAAGATCAGTTAAACGTATGCCCAAGTGGTATACTAGCATGGTACGAGATGCAAGATTGGATGCTCTACCAGATACATCCACTACTAGACCATGAACTCGTAGTAAAGCACGAGAATAAATAAAATTTTCTTTAATAAGTAGAGTTATTGAATCTGATGAGCCCTCTATAGTCCAAGAATCCCTATAGTCAAAATATTGGAAAAATTCCATGGATCTTTGAGTATAAACTGTGATGAAAAACACTTCCAGCATCTTGTCAATCTTCCACCAGGGAAGAAACCCATATGATGTAGATGGATATTCATAAAGAAAAATGAAAATGGGACCAGAGACAAGTACAAAGAAAAACTAGTAGAAAATGGGTATGTAAAAATAAGGCCTTGAAAATGAGGAGACATTTTTTCCCATAGCTAAGATCAAAATGATCTTTTCTCTAGTTGTAAAATTTGGTTGGAAAGTCCATCAGATAGATGTAAAAACTATCTTTCTAAACAAATATTTACAAGAGGAAGTCTACATGACTGAACCTAAGGGATATGTTGTACCTGGTAAAGAAGCAAAGGTATAGAGACTCAAATTTTTTTGGTATGGCCTTAAATAGGCACCCCAAGCTTGGTACATAAAAATTGATGAGCATCTTGTATAGCATCAATTTTTAGAAATCCATACGATCCCAATCTCTACCTCAAAAATAAAAATGGGGAGATTTTGATTGTTGTTGCCTATGTTGAAGATCTAATCATTACTAGAAGTTCGGTGAAGATTATTGATGCAATAAAAAATATCTTAAATGATCATTCGACATGACAGATGTTAGGCTTATGCATTACTATCTTGGATTGGAAGTATGAAAAAAGGAGAATCACATATTTGTTTCTAAGCTGAAAAATATGAAGACAATGCTTGAAAAATTTAGGATGATGGATTACACACCTATTGTAACACATGTGGAGACGAGAATATAGTTATCTTAGTAAGATCCATCTTCGATGGTAAATTCCACTCTCTATCGGTAGTTTATTGGGAGTCTCATTTTCCTCACATATACTACATTAGATATCAACTTTGTAATGATCTATCTTTCTAGGTTCATATAGGAACCCAAAGTTTATCATTGGAAGGAAACAAAGTGGATCTTGAGATATCTCAAGGGTACAATGAATCTCAGTATAGAATACAAGAAAAATGAAAACTCTTCTTGCCTGGATATTCAAATTCAGATCATGCAGGAAACATTGATGATAGAAAATCCACTTCAAGGTTTGTGTTTTTTTTTTGGATATGGATAGATGTTATGTGGAAGAAATAAACAACACTTTGTTTCTCTCTCTTCCATAGAAGTTGAGTATCATTATGCGGGAGAAGTTGTATTTAAAGTGATATGGCTACGTCACATACTTGAAGGACTTGGAATACCATAGGAAAAACTAACCAATTTGTCTGTTGACAATAAAGTATTCTCAAAATTGTTCCCAATCTAGTTTTTCATGAAAGAACAAAGCACATTGAGTTATAGGTATATTCCATACATGAGCATGTCTTAAAACACAATATACAGTTTCAATTTTTCCCAATAGCTGAACAATAAGTAGATATCTTCACAAAGTCACTTACACGTGACAAGTTGGATTTTTTATGAGATTTCCTCTCCTCATCCCTTGAGACAATGCAAAATTAAGTGGGGAATGTTAGGGTAAACATATTTTACTAAGGTTAATTTAGAAAAGGTAAGTTTTTATAATTTGGTTTTAACCATAAATTGTTTGAATTGTATTCCCATGGAAAGTTTATGTCATTATTGTAATTGTTATATGGTTATATATTGTTGAAACCATATATTTGGAGTTTTCTATACACGGGATTATATTATTGTTGCATAGTTACAACTCCTTGATTTTTCTATACATGACTGTGCAATATCTATAAATATTGCAGTCATTCATTTTGTAAATGATTTTATTAATTATTAATAAAAGTATTAGGCTTCCACCCTTATTCGATACTTTCAATGTCATATGACATTATCCTCTTAATGTAGGAAGATCTACCTAGGTAAACATAGGTTTTTCTCAAAGTGTGGTATTCAAAATCTATCTTATCTTCCATTGCATGGTAATTTGTGCATGTATGCAAATCTGTGAACTGCTACCTATAAGAATTACTTTATGAAGGTGTATGGAATTTTACACCAGGGACTCCATGTCCCATCTTTCATCACAAAGCACGCGATGTAAAAATGCTTGTATACCATGAATTGTACTTCCTTACCTACCACTGAGGGTAGCTCCTTAGGAATTCACCATTCCTCTTCGAAGGCTATGTGAAGTCATTCATACCACAACTCTGCCCTTTTCTTAAATGGACAACTAATAAATATCTACCATAAATACTTAAATGGACAACATAAATATTTCATAAGTATTTCTCAAACCATTCTACTAGAGACTTCTTCTCCATAGGGTATTCCCAAATTTTTTTATTTTTAGCCTATCATGAACTCCAATCTCTACAAATACAAGTGATAATAGAATAGCACCAAATCTTATTTTCTCACCTTTTCGCGCACTTCTTCAATCATGGTATCCACTATGTATCCTACTAACTTTTATATTTCTCCTTGTGACATCTTCTTGGCAATATGAAGCCACATGGTATTCACTTGTGACCATCTATCCTAGTCATTGAGCTTGATAAGTAGGTGTGTGGCCACCTACATAACAAGATACTTCCATAGTTTATATATGTCCATTCCACATGCACCCTTTGAGTAACCCAACTCCTTCTTGGTGGCCATAATAACTATCTTGTTTGTTAAGTCACTACTATTTTTTTTCTTGTACCCTTTAACCCTTTAGGCTAGTAAATAAGGGTGTTATGATCCTCACCCACCACCCAATGAAATCATAAAATAAGTCCTCATGGACTCTTCTCATAAGCCATTAGTATAGGTTCTCTAGTTTTCCAAAGTAAGTGATTTCATATAAATGATATAGCCCTACCTTCTTCAAAAAAGTATCTCCAATATCGTTGTAGAATGGTATGTCATCAAATATTCTCTTGTTGGTCTTTCTATTTAGTAGTGCATATAAATCCTCCTTTTATGAATCATGTGATGGTTATGTTGCTCACCTTACATCAAAAGACATGGGAATCCCAATATCATCTTATGATTACTCCTCCTTGGTATTACATTTCCAAAAAAATATTTCAGGGGCATCCTCAACCTCAACCTTGGTCTCGACCTTCCTCTTCTCATTTTATCCTACCTTAGGTACTCTCCTTGGTGCCATTGTAATTAAAAATGTTCCTTTTACCTATTTCTAGTTACGTGATCCAAATATTGTGCCATAGCTCGAAAACCGCATGCCCTAGCTTCTTCTCAAACCCTGACACTCTATTTCTCCTTTCTGCACACCTTTTCTTCACTCAAACCTTCTTCACTGGGAATGGAAGACAACTTTGTGCACACTTGCATTATATTTATTTGGTTTCTAAGCTCTCTACACTTCAACACATCTCGGTTGGCTTGGTTTAAAATAGCTCACTCAAATTCTCGAATTTGCAATGGTAAAATTGAACTTGCATCCCATCCTTATATATATTTCAAAAAGGTTATTGTATTTATTGTTCCACCTACCACTGAGTATCCTCTTAACTCATCATTGCACCAACCTTTCTATGCCATACATCTGCACCACATTCATAACCTTCTAGCATGCCTCTCTATTTCTTAGAAATAAACCTCCTTGTGTATGCTTTCATGCACCAAAGTACTTTGTCATTGTTCCATCCTCCAAGTAGTTTCCATGGATGCAACTTACCTCGTGTTATACTGTGCAGTTATTTTTTCTCACTTAGGGTCTTCATTAGGATAAATATCCTTTCTAGTAGCACTTTTCCATACCATCTATACTTTTCCTTATGCATACACAACTTTGGATGAAAACCACCCCACACTAAGGGTATGTGCATTCCTCTGCGCATAAAAGCACTTTAGATTATAATTATCTTCTAGCGCAAAATGTGATTATTACACAAAAAATGAACTAAATTTAAAGAGCATAGAAACAATGAATGAAAGAACATATAAAGGGAATGCATTAAGGAAACTTAATCTAGCTAGCAATAATTCCTTATTATAAACACCAATAAGTATTATCTATAGTAGGCTTCATCCTACTCCCATTGAAGTAAACTGGGAACCATGTTCCATCATTCACCTCAAGATGGAAAGCTCCGAGTCAAGTATATGAGTGATAACATACGGTCCTAATCAATGTACCTTAAGCTTTTCTAGGTGGCACAAAAAATTTAATCATAAAGAAGTACCATCTTCCCAACCTAAGCATCTTGTCCTTGATGTGCCTGTCATGCCATGCCTTCTACCTAGGTTTTCTTTCTTATGAATCCATTGTGCTATGGTGCACCTCTCATCTAGCTATATTAAGTTGTCAATTCATTCTCCCAATGTTTCTCATCAGCTAGACCTCTAGTGTATTCAATACACAAAGAAAGTAACATGAATTCCATAAGAAAAACTACTTTCACCAAAAACCAACTGAAAGGATGTTTCCTTATTAAATAGTTTGTAGGTTGTTCAATATGCCCAAAGCACAAAAAAATATTATCATCCCAATCTTTCCTTCCAACATGACAATTTTTTTTCAATGTTTCACTTAATATCTTTATTAAAACCCTCAGTAGTCCCATTTGTTTGGGGGTGATAGGGTGTTGTCTTGTGGTTTGCAACCATAAATTAATCGAATAATATCCTGATAGTCTCATTAAGGAAATGAGTGCCCCTATCACTTGTCAAACTTAAAGGACATCCATACTTGGTAAGAATATTTTCCCATAAGAACCTTGTTGTTGAAGTTGTAGACACCAAATTTGGGTCACACTCCCTTGGTCCTTTTGATTAATTAAGCACACCTTGGTCCCATTACTAATTATTATTAATATATTCACCTTCATATTATTAATTAATTTAATTATTTTAATTAAATTAACTCACCTTCACACCTCACCTCACCTGACACCTCACCCCTGAACCCATTCTAAGAGTGGGCATTTAACTCACGAGTTATAACTCCTAGTCGAGTCATCAACCTGACAACGAGTTATAACCTCTCCTAGTGTTGAGTCACGTTAAGAGGACCTAACTAACTAAGACTTATACCTAAACCTAACTGGACCACTCCTAAGTTCTTCCTTTCTTCTCTCACGTGAAATAAACTTTCCTAAGTTTCGAGAGAATCAATGAAGGAAGCATGCCAAATCTAGGAAGATCTACCTATTATTGGAGAAACCTAGACTTATCCTCCTTAATCGATCCATCATGACCTACCGAGATTATAAATGCAAGTATTCGTGATTAGATCCGGTAACATAAATGCCTTTCATTTCTTTTTATATCCAACTTTAAAACCTTTTACCTAGATTGGAAATTATAGTTTGGAGAGTTTGATTGCATTCTTTTAACTTTATTTTTGTGAATCCTATTTTAAAGCCTCTCATTGGTTTACCTAATTCTTTGTCACTTTCACCTCTTTCGAAAACATAGAATACTCAACCATAGGCCCAAATAAACCAGAGCTCCATTTATCATTTTTCTAGGCATTAGAATACTCAAACGAGAACACTCCAAGAGTACTATCGTGTCATTTACACGAGATAAAAATTAATATAGAATGTAGGATTTCTTTTATTTATCATGAAATAAAAGAAATCATACCTCTTAGGAAGTACACAGATAGACATTCCACTAACCTATATTATTAAATTTTATGGTCTTGAGGTTTCTTACAAGTCATTTCCCTAGCCAAAGGGGAGGTCATCGATTCGATAAAAAAATCATCAATGCACATATTTAACCTTTGACCTACATCTTAGAGGTATTCCTCCTAACCTATCCCCTACTCAGTTTTAACTAGTAACAAATTAGGTGAAAAATTAGCTATTTTATAGTCCTTTGTTGGTGCCAATTCTGCCCACCTTGTAATATAATTTGTACAAGTGATGATATAGATTGATCCAGTTCTATGTGTGGCTGGGGAAATAGGACCCACAAATTAAATTTCCCATTTCTCAAAGGGTTCTTCCTAGGTGATACGCCTCAAAGATATTTCATCTCTCTGCCTAGATTTTCCAAGGCACTGATAATGATCACATGCCTTACACTATTCTTTATAATCCTTGTACAAGGTTTCCCACAAAAAAACCAGCTAGTAGGGTCTTGCATGGGGTAGTGTCCCATGCATAGTGTCCACTTACAATACCATGATGAGCCTCCTCCATAATTGATTTTCACTCATACACCAGTACACATTGACTCAATACTTCATACCGGTATAGCTTGTATAAGTCACCACTAATCAACATGAAAGGTGCGGTGAAAATTGCAAGTTATTTCATTTTTAAGGTCTTCATACCCTCGGGCACCATACCTATGTGTGAGAAAACAAAAATATCCTCTAAGTCCCAAGGTACACGGTTTAGCCTTTATAATTATGCATCTGGAATTGTATCTTCAATACTTTGTATGTACTCTCCTGATTGAATCATTGGTAAATGATCTGAAATTGATTTTACCTAGCTTTAGCACAATTTGTAAAGTCAAACTCTAGAATAATAGAACCCATCCATTATGCACCCCTATAAAATGGGATTTTTCACCAAGTATTTCAATTCCATGTTCTTTGTATAGAAATAAAAAGGTGTTGCTAGAAAGAACTATCTAAACTTATATAGTGCGTAGGTTATTGACAAAGCTTTGTGCTCTGTCATTGTATAATTTTGATCAGCAGGAGTCAAATTTCTACTTTCAAATAAAATAGGATGATCTACAATAACTTCTTCAGGTTGAGCTAGAACTCGCACTAATGGCCATGTCGATTTTCCACATATACAAGAAAAGGTATATTCCATGAAGGAAAACAAAGAATAGGTATCATAGTAAGTGTTATCTATCGAAAGTGCACCCATTAGAGAGTTGTCTGCAGGTGTTCTAAGCTTGAAAATTTTATCTCTCTCTTTCGTAGATACAATAGAAACATCTTAGGTCTGTGGGTATACCTATTTTGAGGTGAGTCTCCAGTATCAAGTTTGATTCCTTATTGATGTATCCTAAACTGATTTTTTGGGGTTTAAGGGTAAAAGATGACTATAAAATGATTTAAAATTGAGGTGATACACCAAATTTGTATGATGTATTTGACTGAGTACATGCACAATTGATATGGAATGAATTTCTAATGCACAGGGACAAAATTTTCTGTAGAATATTAAAGGCAAACACTTGGATGTATTGAGGGAAAAGAATTACAACAATGTTGTTAAGTTAAACATGCACATTAATATCTAGCAGATATTATTGAAATTTTCAACAGGGTAAGATGGTTTATCGGGGAATTAACATTCATAAGATTAATGGGAACATACAAAAGATTGCAAAATAATTAGAAAGGTGAACAATACTTCACATTTAAAAGGAGAAATTGGAAGAATATTGCTTTAGCACTCCTGTATCTAAAAATTCCTCCTTTTTTCTTTGCTAAGGCACACAATATATAGAAAAACTGATTCACCCAACTTTTCTAAAAATATAATAAATTTGTACTTACCCATGCATCCTATTTTTATCCTTTATTTAATAAATAAAGGAATAACATAAAGCAAACTAAGACAAAGAGGCATTAATAGCCTTTGATTACATCATAGTCAAACTATAGTTGAGTGTTCTATTTTTGAGAAAAGCATGGGTGAATAATTTTCTAATAATATTTTTTTCTTGATGAGTAAGTCTCCTCCTAGTGCATGCAGATTCTATCCTTTTTCTTATTTGTTTTTTTGTGAAGGCAAGCAAAAATACTCTTGATGGGTGAGAAAAATAAATTATATTAATTCCAATACTTTGCAAAATAATTCATCCAAATATCCACTTGATGGGGACCACCTCCAATCTTAGGCTCTGATGTTGACATTCCTTGCCTAATCTTGTATGGTAACATTACTTCTTTTTTCCATCCTTTTAAATATATCATTTGAAAAATATAATACCTTTGTTCTCCATATGGGGACCACTCTTAGTAGGTGCACTTTTATTTGTTGAATTTTCCCTTCTTGTAGACTTGGGACATTTCCATGGTTTTAAACATATATATGGGGCACTTTGTAAGAGGACACCATGCCATACTCTGCCACCTTTGATTAATATTATATTGTATAGTTATCGGCCCCCTTTTACATTTGATTGGACATAAAACATGGTTTAACCTTACCTTTTGGGTGATCATTGCACAACATAATTTGGTCAGCTTTTGCATTATTTGAAGCTTGGACTATAGTTGATAAGTCAAGATGCAAATAATTTTGAAATAACAAGGGTTGGCCCCTTCATGACGATGAGTCACCCCTCCATGCATTTTTTGGTGGTATTTTAACCTAGGTTGAGTTTTCTTTGAAAATGGTAATGATCTCGAGTCATCGATCTATGTACTATCTGATTACAAACTATCAATATTAAACCTTGGTTAGGGTTTTAACCCCGCATTTAATATGGCTAGTGGAAACTGACCATGATGGTTTTCTTTGATATTGGAGATCAATCCTTGAGCATTGATCTTGTGTCCTTTTGATTCATGGCCATTGATCTTTTGGTTGTTCAGTTTAAACTTAACCCAACTCTTGAGCTTAGTGGTAAAGGTCATTCGACCTCAATGATCACTCCATTCTAGTTTTTGGGTCTATGGTGAAGCCTTGGAAAAAAAATTTATGCCATTGTTATCTTATGAAGCTTGGATTCCTTACCAGATCGATTCTCTTAGCTCGGTTGGCTCTACATTTTGTAGTTCTTCCTCTATTTCAAGTTTGTTGATCAAGGTAGTTTTGATTTTATCACCACTGCCATGATCTCTCTGTTAGAGCCTTTCTTTGAACTTCCGCAAGCTAATTTCTATGATTCTCCTCAATGCAGTCACCATTTTTTGTGGGTTTGAGCTTGAATTTTCCTCACAAAGATCTTTGTGTCTTGTGAAGCTTCTATGAGGATTCTATAGGTTTCACTTTCTTTGTATTTATGGGATTGAACTTCGTTTATCAGCCTCTATTTGTGGGGTCAATGAGCTCGAGCTTCTTGATTTCTTTTATGGCCATGACTTGGTCACTTACGAGCTTTCATGAGCTTTCCACCTAGAGTGGCCACCATTGTTGAATACTTTTAGTTCTAGACTGTGTAACTAGCACCATTGTTTGATAAGGATGGTAAGTTTCTTGATCTCTGAGTTTCACTATTACTTGGTCTTTTCCATTTCAAATTCCAAAATTGATACTCATTTTTCTTTGCATTTTTGTGTTCATGTGGTTCCTTTGGGATTCTTGAGGTAAAAACCATCTAGGTTTCTCCTTTTGGCTTTGAACTTGATGACCATTCGAGGGTTTTCTCATCTTTTGATTAAATAAGTAAGTTTTTGCTTCCTTCCCGATTCTTAGATGCCCATTTAGTGGGATTTTAGAAACTGTATTTTCTTCCTCATATCTGTAACTTGAAACTGATCCTCAATGCGAATCATGAATTTCTGAAATGTTTGAATCTTCTTCATCTTTGGAAATGCATGAGTACCTTTATATTTTCAAAATTTGAATGATAAAATGGTTATGTTTTCTTGTTACTGTATTCATTCCTTATAAAATTCTCCCTTGAATCTAGACTATTATACTTTATGTTCGAAAAACTCTCTTTCTTGATGATCTTTCGAGGGTTTATGACTATTGGCCATGGGTATGCATGTGTCTCTGATTCGAAGCTTGTTCTCGATTCAATCCTTGAGCCTTCTCTGGAAACCCTGGATATTCTTCATTATGTTTTGTATTCCATCTTCTTTGTACTTGTTGAATGACTTTGAATGGCTCATCCATGAACATTTTCTTGCACTCTATTTCGTTATTCAGTAGTCGGCCATCTTTTATTTGTATCATCCCGAGTTTGTACATAAGGTTTTTTTCTCCATTTGAGCTATTGTTTTCAATCTAATAATCACTTGCTACTCTTGATAGAAACCGGATATACATGTCAATGTCAAGGATGAGTAGTAACTCCATTTTTTACTGCTCCATCTATTATAGGATACAACCTTATTTTGATTAAAAACCCTCCTTTTTATTTGAAAGATATAATGGTTTCATTTTTGAATATATTCTTGAGACTTCAAAACATTTGTTCTTTATTGAGTCAATTGAATGATTAACTCTAAAAATGTGTTATAACAAATATAGTCTTCTTAAAACATGCAACACCCTGCAATAATTTTTGTATTTTTGACTGAAATTGAATGAGAGAATGTGCTTGGTCTATGTGTAAAATTGGTAGTGGAGTAGAATCATTACTTTGCATAGATTTTTCTTTAGGATTCAAACTTGTAATGATGCACTTGTATTCACGTGACCATAAAGGTATCCATTGATTTGTATTTTTAGCTTGATTTTGCAATCTTGTGTCAAGATAATGAGGCTCTATAGTTTCCATTGGTGTACTTTTGATCGATTCTGATTATTTTCCATCTTCATGAGAAATTTGTACTTTTAGAATCTTCTGCAATTCTTATTGTTCTTGATCTTGATTCAACTATGCTATGAGATACCTTTTTGTATTTTTTGATGAAATTTGGAAAATACTACCTAGAAATGTGAATTTAGTCCATTTTCCTCAGTTGTATTCAATTAAGCTACAATACTTATTTTCTTTAAGTTGGTAATTGTATCCTTCATCTATTGAATCATGGCTTATTGCTGGAAGCTGAAATATGATAAATGTTATTTTGATCATACAATGCATTATCTGTTTTTCTGCATTATTATTTGATTTACATTCATCTTTTAAAGCATGTATTAATTTAAAAAGCATCATGATGGAAATATGTAAATGTCCATTTTACATGGCAAAGCCCTATCAAAATTTTCTCAAATTTCTTTCTCATTTTGTTTTAGTTGTAATATTATCTTTCCAGTTAACTTCAGCCTTTAAATTTTGATCCTTATGCTTCATTTTTGAGTTGTATTCTAAAATATATACTTCTATTTGCATGTCTCTTCTCAATTTGTACTATAACTTCTTTTATTTCTAGAATGGTTGCTGAAATTTGAGTTGCATTCTTCCTTCATGCCATCATGTACTTATGACTTATCTGCTTCATGTACAATAGGATAGAATTCATTGAACTATGAAATCTTTACTTATAGTGAGGACTGTAAGATATGATTTATTTCTTCATGGAACTTGTACTTGCACACTTGAAAAAACAGTTAGAAAATATTTAGGCTTTTTGGCCTCTCTTATGTCCATGTTTTTCTTTTCTTCTCCTCTTCTTTCTGAGTGAGTAAATCATGTATGCTTTTTGATCTTCATGTAATTTATATCTCCTATTGTTAAGAGATCCATATGCATGAATTAGGATAGTATAGGAATATGGATTAACCCTGAGCTCTTAACTGATAGTTTTCTCTTTTCTGTTTTCAGGTATAGTGCTTTCAGCAATGAAGATGAAGAGGGAACAAAGCTGAAGATGAAGATGCATCAACCAAAGGAAAACCTCCAAGGAAATGATGGGTTCACTCATACTCCTTTATTTTCTCTTTCATGCATATGTACCTCTTATTTTAGTAGTTGTACTTTACTTTTCAGTTACATCCCATGACTTGTGTGGGAACATTTGAAATTCCTTATGAATAAAACATTGAATTCTAAAATTGAGTTGTGTATTTATTTTTGCATTTCATATTTTTGTATGGATTGTATGATGAATTAAACAACCCAATAATATAATTGAATGTTTAATCATGAAGGAAAGATCATTAAAGAATAACTATAACATCCAGTAATGAACTCTGATTATTGTGATTTGTAATTATGATTGTTGTCCCAAGACTTAACACTTCACTTTTCTGCAATTCGATGTCTTCATTGAGGCAACACATCTGTCCTTTGGGGCTTTGTGTTCTTTTGCTGAAGATAGTCATGAAATTGCAGACTATGTGATCTGTCATCTTTTGTAATAACACACATAGCTTTAAATTTCATGTAATCATTATTAAGTCAATAGTAACAATATTGTCTAAAAGAACCTCCCTTATCTTAGGTATACTTCACCAATTCTCTCCATCGTAGGAAGTTTTGAGTTGCCCATTTTTTAACAAGTGTAAAAATTGTCCATAGTAAGTCTATCCTTCAACACTTCGAATGTGTGTTGTTGAGGTTCTCCCCAATAAAACTTACCTTTACTGAGCTTAGTAATTCCTCCGGAGGCATGGTAATTGAGCATTACCTTTGATAAATTTATTTTAATACCCCTGTGTGGCCCAAGATAATGTTCACTTCTCTCTTACTAGTAGGATCCTCCTAGCCTAAAATAACCACAACTTGCTATCCAAAATTCACCCCGAGGTAATTTCAATAACATGCATCAGATTATTGAGTCCCAAGCTAGTAGATTGATGCCTAAAATCATGTTTTGGGGCCCCCCTTGGCTTCTCTCTAACTCTCTCATCCAAGGAAAAATCCCAACGAGTTAGAAAAAATTGAAAAAATGCAAAAAATGAAGTTGTAGGCTTATTTTAAAGCATTGCGGGTCTGAGGGCTGCAGTTGTACCAGTATAGATTGTGCCAAGGTTCGTCGTATCAAGTTCATGGCCAAAATACAAAGAAAATCAAATAAGTCTAAATTTTTTGTCCCAGGCAGTCCACGGGATAGTGGGGATGTTAGGACGCACAGGATGTGAAAAGCTGAAGTGGCCGCAGCGTGAAAATGGGCAAGTTTTTGTTTTTGCGCGGTTTGGGACAGCCAGGACAAAAGTACATGTGGGACATGAATCAGCTAATTTTCTCGCAAGTCAATCTATTGCGGGTGGTGCGAAGATTTTTGTTTGGAACTGCCAGGACAAAAGTACGCTTGGGATGCACAGAATGTGAAAGGACGAAAAGAGCGCAAAAGTGGACAAGGAAGCCAGAATAAGCCGATGTGGAAGAATGTGTCCCAAACAGTCGGGACACGTGGACCTGATTTTTCTGCAATACCGCAACTCAAACAAATAGTCACGTTTGACTCTCGAAACTTCAAACGGCCATAACTTTTGACTCCGAGCTTCGATTTTCACAAATTTGGAATTTCTGGAACGAGCACGACGTTAATATTTAGATAATTTAGTTAATGCTCCTTCCCATCAAATGACATAAAACACCTACGGACCTAAAATAGTTCCCCACACTCAAAAGGCCATAACTTTTGCATTTCTCAATGAAATCACACAAAATTGGTACCATTGGAATTGTGGCTCTAAGCCTGATGTAAAAGAATCAATAAATTCTATATATTTGATGAGAAATCAATGGATTTTTTTATAAAACATGGCTACGTTCATAACAAGTTGTTTTATTTGGTAGTTGGGAGTTCAATTAAGAGGCATGGTCATCATTCTTTCTCTGCTGCAAAACACGGGAAAGTATGGGAGCCTTTTACAAGTAATATACAATCATTTTGTTCCATTTAATGCCCCTTACAAGTGGTTGAAGGAAAGATTTTGGGATATCCATTTTCCTTCTCTCTCTTCATTTTTTTTCTATAAATTGGAGCGTTGGGCTCATTGTAAAAGAGGAGTGTTTTTTTAGCAAAGCTCATCAAAATTGATTTGTGAAGCCAATGTGTTAAGCCCTTGTAGTGAACTTCTTCCGTGGTGATCCGTGCCCTTATCTTGTAATAGATTGAACTGTGCATATCATGAAGCAATAAAATACAAGTTTTTAGATGCATCTTCCCTTGTCGCATTTTCTTGCATTCTTATTACCCTCAATATTTATTACAATAATATTGTGTCTATTTTTATATTATTACAGGATCCATTATCATTGTGTATGTTAGAAATGTTGTTGTGAATGCATTTTGCTAGATTGTGGAGAAGCTGTCATCACCCCTTCTAGTATGAACTTTACTCCTAGTTTTCACACATTGGAAGGCTACTCTCACACCCTCCTTTTTTGGTGTATCACCGCTTTAGTGTAGGCTTTCATTTTATGCATTCTCTCTCCTTGGTCCCTTAGAAAGTTGGATTATTATAGTTATTTTACCATGTATTAGAGTAGATTGTGAAAGGTAGTTTAGGAGCAAGAAAGCTTTTCTCTAGAGGTCTATCTCAAATAGCAAATCCCACAACTCGGAGATAGTATCCATGTTATCCAATCACACCATGAGTTCAAGTATATGCACTTATGTAGACATAAGGGTGTTGTGATTCGATGATATTGTTTTGGCATGCCGGTGGGACTTAGAGGTCTTCACTTAATCACACAGATTGATGTGCACTTGTTGTAAGTTTCCATCTCGAAGGAGATTTAAAATCACACATCTGGTGACTCCAAAAGATACATAATCCACTAGTTTCAGCAGCCCAAGCTTGGTCGATTTATGAGAAGAATATAGACCGGATAAAGAACTAGGGAGGAAGGGTTGTTTGTTTATCTACACCTATCTTCGGAGAGAAAGAAGGGGAAGAATAACTCAAAGGTCTCCATCTCCATCGAATATGACATTGGCAACACCTCCACCTAGAAGGCCTTTCATCTAATCAACAAGAGTTTTCGACCAATCAAGATGGCACAACCAAATCCATATGTCAACTTCAGCAGTGATCCACTTGCCTTGAATGCACAAAACCCTTCGGTTGCAATATTGAAGAGCATCCCGTACTTCACTCGAGAGAACCGGACTTTCCCTAGTGACCATGTCAATATATTGTGAATGTCTCAGATAATCCACGAGATCCATGATATGGACATTACAGTCAAGATTCTTGCCTCTTCATTCAAAAGGAAAGCTTCACAATGGTTCAGAGTCTTTGACAAGCTCTATCCATAATTGGAATCAACTATGCATAGGTCTTCATAACCATTTGGGGAGAAAGGTGATAACTTGTCTTTGTTGGAGCAACTAACAACAATCAAGAGAGCCTCAAATGAGTAGTTAACAAACTTCAACCTCATATTTAAATGTACTTGAGATAAGATTCCAACAATAGTAAAGTCCACTAATGAAGGTCCCTTCTTATACTATCTCAAGGCCGATATTTCTATGTTAATTCAATCCATGGGAGGTGTAAATATACCTGTAGCCTATAACATTGCCATTAGGGATGAGAATTGTTTAATTCAAGTGCAAACTAGCTCCTAGGCCTCTCATGCCCTTATACCCAAATTTGGAAAATGAAGGACTAGTCAAGCACCTACATTAGCTCCCATCCCTACACCAAGAAATCGAGTTCAACAAAAGCCTCTACCTCTTCATCTAATAACTCCAAGGAACTCCAAGAGGTTATGAAGCAATTACAAAACTTGGGTAACAAGCTAGTGACAATAAAGAGGAAACAAGCTCAAAATGTTATATCATATCAGCCTCAAACTCAACCCAATAGACCTCCATATCAACCCAATAGGCCACCCATTCAAACTACAAATCAGAATCAAGTAAAAATTCTGCTAATAGGCCATTCTAGCCTTACAATCCCAATGTTGCATCCACTTCTAGAGCTTTTCTACATGCAAAATAACATGGACCGGGAATATGATTGGTGTTTCTATGCAAATAACCACATAACCAATCAATGCACTTTAATGGTGCATTAAATCAGAGCTCGATGGTGCAAACCGTTGGTGGGCCAAAATAATCTAGTCATGAAGAATATTAGTAGCAGGAAGCACCCCACAAGGGACATCTCGAATGAAACTACACTTGTCAATTGGCAGGCTGAAGATTTCTATGGTATAAATCAAATACCTTCTCAAAGTGTAGCAGCCAATACACGCTCCAAGAAGAGAAACATTGGGGAAGGATAGTCATCCAACTCAAATGGTCCACAACCCTCTATTACTCCACAAGGTGCTTGACAATCAAAGTACAGTTCCAAATGTGTAGGGTCAGCCCAAACCACCTTCTAAACCACCTCAAGCGTCGGTTGCAATAGCTCAGGTGCTAGAGAAGAATGTGCAAGGAAAGGGGCAGCAAAGAGATAGCTCATCTCCATTCAACATCATTGAGTAGATGAAGAAAATGAATGTAAACATCTCAATGTGGGATTCATTGGCTATCCTAGGACAAAGAGACCTATTGCAGGATGCTATGGCAAATTGGTCAACATTAAATCAGCCACCCAATCAACAAAAAATTTCTAACCAATGCAGCTTAGCCCGAAGGAAATCATGGAAGACAACAAGGTAAAAATGTGAAGCCCCCTCCATTCTATGTCTCATTGATCATAGGAGATAAGTTGGTACATAATTGCATGATTGACTCAGAAGCAAGTAGCTCAGTCATGCCAAAACAAATAGTTGATCGATTAGGGCTTCAATATGAAGTCATCTCCAAGGGTGTAGTGCAATTGGATGGGACAACAATATCAATGGTTGTAGTAATCAAATATTTGAGCCTCACATTGCACATGTGTCCCAACATAAATGTGTCACAAGATGTGTCAGTCATAGACTTGCCACCACTCTTTTCATTGTGTTTGTCAAGAGACTTCACTACTACAATTGAAGGCTATCTTTTGGTAGATTGGTCACACATGTTATTTAGAATAATGTATGGAACTAAGGCTGATCAGATCTCGAATTTTCATTGCAAATTTTCACATAGAACCCCATACGCCAAGTCCAATCAATGCAAATTGTTCAACATTCGATCAAGAGGATTATCCAAGCACTCATGAAGCTGACACCAAGGTTGGATGCATTCCAGACTTGACTCTTGATGAATGGGAAAAAAAAAGACACACATTTGATCCATACAAAGAAATGGAGGAATCTGAGCTAGGAGTTTATTGTTTACATGAAGAGAATCAACCTCTCCCTAGCATCACCAAGCCAGATCACAAGGACGAGAATGAAGTATGGAAATTTTTATTTGATGGATCAAGAAGTAGACAAGGTGTAGGAGGAGGAGCTATGCTCATTTCACCATAAGGTACAAAGTATTACTCAACATTTCGTTTCTAGTTTTCTTTCTCAAACAACATAGCTGAGTATGAAGCCTTAATTAATAGATTGACTTTGGGCAAGGAAGAAAGGCATCAAGAATTTTCAAGTATTTGGTGATAGTGAGATAATCGTGAACTAGGTCGGATGACAAAATATCGCCAAGAATGATTTGTTGAAGAACTACAAGAATCAGGTATGGGATCTTATTGAAGATTTTGAAGCTTTTAGCATCAATTCCATCTCAAGAAAAAGAATGAAACAATAGAAATACTGCAATAATGGGGCTATGTTTGATGTTGTAGAAAATATCAAAAGTGAGAAATCTAAGCCTCATATTAAAGTGGTTGTGAGACTAGCTATTCTGGATAATAATACAAGTTGGCAAGTCTTCGAGAATGATCAAAAAATTGTTAATTTCCTACAAGAAGAAGCTGAATTCTCCACCAAAAATCAAGACAAGATGGAGAAATAGTATGGTGACCAAGTGCTGCAGTTGAGAACTAACAAATTTCCAAAAGTCCTCATAACCTTGGAGTCAATCTTTAACCCGAATGATCAGTTCCAGAAGAAAAAAGTGAACATTCAAGTAAAGGGTGAAGATTCAGAGCCTATTTTAGTAGATGAAGGCAAGAAATTGCAAATTGGCAAAGTAAGTACCCCACAAGAGAAATCTGATTTTGTTCATCTTTGTCACAAGTTCCTAGATGTCTTTACTTGGACTTATAGGGACTTAAGAGGTTTCAACCCAAAGTTGGCACAACATACTCTCAAGCTGGATCTAGAATCCAAGCCTATCAGGTAGAAGCAAAGGCTAGTGAATCCCCATATCAAACCCCTCATGAGAAAAGAGTTGAATAAGCTTATTGAGGCTAGTATCATCTTCCCTATCAAACACTCAAGTTGGGTTACAAACTTGGTACCAGTAAGAAAGAGAAATGGAGAAATAAGATTGTGTGTGGACTTCCGTGATATAAATAGAGCATCACTCAAGGATCATTATCCACTTCCATCAATGGAACAAATATTGTAGGTTGTAGCTAGTTCAGAAAGGTTTTCATTGCTAGATGGATACTTAGGCTATAATCAGATAATGGTGAAAGAAGAAGATCAATTCAAGATGACCTTCACTACAAAATGGGGCACATATGCTTACAAGAAGATGCCATTTGGACTATCAAATGTCGAGCAACATTTCAACGAGTTATGGATATGGTGTTCAAAGGTTTAATCAATAAGATAGTGCTAGTATACCTAGATGATATCATTGTCTTCTCAAAGAATGTAACAGACCATCTCTTTCACCTCAGACAAGTGTTTCAGAGGTGTAAAAGGTTTAGAGTGTCATTGAATCCAAAGAAGTGTGTATTCTTGGCACATGAGGGAAAATTGTTGGGGCACATTGTCTCAAGGGAAGGATTAATAATTGATCCTAAAAGGGTTGAAGCCATCCAAACACTTCCATTGCCACATCACAAGAAATCTCTCCAAAGCTTCCTAGGAAGGATAAAAATTTTCTGCATATTTGTGCCTAATTTTGCCACTCTTGTGAAGCCTTTAACAATGATGTTAAAGAAGAGTCTCACATTCAAATGAACAATAGAGGAAAGAGAGTTTTGAGAACATCAAGCACGAAATATCACAAGCTCTAACTCTTATCAACCTAGAATTCTCAAAGGATGTTGTATGCTTTTAGAGGATCGGAATACAATCTCAGCTATCTTGACACATCTGAATAGAGAAGGTTCAGAACAGCCCATAGCATTCTTCAGTCAAATCTTGGAAGATTATGAAGTAAAGTATTATTTCATTGAAAAGCATGTCCTTGTTGTCATTAGGAGTTTGAAGAAGTTCAGACACTTGGTCTCAAACAATAAGATTCAACTGCTAGTGTCTCATGCTAGTGTCAAGGACTTTCTCCTAAACAAGGATTTGAATGAGAAGAGAGTAGGTTGGATCACTTGGGTGATGGAATATGATATTGAAATCAAAGTGACCAAGCTGGTTCGTGGCAAAGGTTTGTGTGAGCAGCTCACTTCCAAACAACTGGATGGATCAAAAGGTGAAGAAGATGTTGTCCTGTTACTACAAAATGATCAAGAATAGCCAACTGATGATGCACCCATTCCATGTTGGACTCAAGACTTGGTGCATTATCTCCAAACAGGTTTGTGCCCTCTAGAATGGAACAAAGCTAAGAGGAGATACTTTAGATTACAAGCTATCCCATATGTACTCATTAATGGCATCTTGTTCAAGAAGGACATCAATGGTGTTCTATTGAGATGCATTAGAACAAGTCAAGTTGAGAAGATATTACATGAGTTCCATGACGGAGAAGCAGGAGGCCACTTTGCTCCACAGTAATAACTCTGAAAATCATGAAAGTTGGTTACTATTGGCCTACGATGTTCAATGATTTCTACTCATGGATAAAGAAATGCAAGAGATGTGCATTCTTCATAGGGAAGGAAAGGTTAGCAGTGCTTCCCCTCCATCCGATTACAATAAATTGGCCATTCATGCAATGGGGATTGGACTTCATTGGGGTTATCAATCCAAATTCAAGTCAAGGCCACAAATGGATACTTATGGCAATAGACTATTTCACCAAGTGGACCGAAGTAGTGGCACTCAAGGAGGAAAATGAATCCAACATCTTGGATTTCTATGAAGGAATAGTCACAAGATTTGGTGTCCACCGCCACTATCGTATATGACAATGTATTGGCATTCCTCAGCACAAAGATCATTGAATGGGCTATCAAGAATTGATTATACCTTAGCACTTCATCAAATTATTACCCTCAAGGTAATGGTCAAGAAGAGTCTATGAACAAGAACCTACTAAGAATCATCGAGAAAGAATCTTGATGAGAATCAAAGGACTTGGCATGAAAATCTCAAATCAGCCCTATGGGCTGATAGAATCACACCCAAGAGGTCTACAGGAAGCTCTCCATACAAGCTTGTATATGGGAAAGAAGCAATTCTACCTATATCACTCGAGTTGCTAGCATTGGAACTCATGAAATAGTTGGAACTAGCTGAGTTTGAGCCTATGGAAATTAGGTATGCAAATCTGATTGAATTAGAAGAAATAAGAGAACATGTAATGCAGACCATGGAAAAGGATCAATCATTGATCAAGAAGAGTTTTGACAAGAAAGCCAAGGCCAGGATATTACAAGTGGGATTTGGTACTGAAGTGGGATGTTGATCGTGTAAAGCTAGGAAAGCATTCCAAGTTTGATGCCATATGGAGTGGCCCATATATGATCATTGAATGCAAAGGTAGCAATGCATTTTGGTGGCTAAGTTGGATGGTGAAGAATTGTAGATTCTGTCAATGGAATCTATCTCAAACATTGCTACTAGAAAGAGAGTTTCTCACCCTTGTAAATATTAATTTAGAATTTCCATTCCTCTAAGTGCTTATGCACATTGTACTACTGTTAGAATAGTTTTTATTTCCCTAAGTGCTTGTGCACATGTCCTATTGCTTCTAGTATGTGCATGTTTATAGTTCATCAAGCTCCCAGAAAAGAATTTGCAGCCACAAGAGAGCCAAATCAGTAGTGCTTTAATGGTGAAGGATACGGGTTTGCAAATTACAAATTAGGAGAAAGATTATCATGCAGGACTCCATGCCCAATGGATTGCTACAAGTAGCTGGCCATTCTTTATCTAACATGAGATAACCTCCTTGAGTCCCCAAAATTGTTATCCAAAATTCACCACTGAGGTAATTTTGATAACATGCATCAGATTATCAACAACTCATATGTTATTTTAGCCATTTCAGAGTCAGAGAAGTAATCTCCAATGATGGCCTCTTTTAATTCACCTCCCGTCCCAATGTTCACTTTCTTAGTTTTCATAGGTTCATGGTAGGAGTGCTTCTTCTCATCCACACTGTCTAATACCTCACACGTACCCTCTAAATGATTTATGTCTAAATTTTCCACTTCATCATCATCTATCATGTAGACAATCTTTCCTTTCTCCTTCGTAGGAAAGGGTGTTCAAGCGATTCTGCATCTATCTCTTGTACTTCCTCAAAGTGCATTGCTAGGTCTAAATAACCAAGTAACTCTTGAATGATTTCTTTAGCTTTTGCAGATCTATCTACCATAGTTAAATGCTTCATAACCTATAATTCCTCATTCACCGAGGCTTAGTGGAGAAGTTGTAGAAAGTCTTCATCATACCCGTAGTCAAGTCTTTATGATTTCTAGCCTCTTTATTCAACTACGCATAAACATACCATGCACGTGTGCAACATCACAAGGCAAAATAAAGATTGTGTACCCACAACGAAGGTGGTCCAGCCTCTTACCTCCATATCTAGAGTCTCTCACACCACCTGAATGTGGTGGTGAACATGACTATTACCATGATATTAGCATATCTGAGTAGGTGCATTACTTCTAAGAAACCTTGCGATAGGAAAATCCAAAATTCTCTCCATTCTAAGAGGTTATCCCTATGAACCATCCAAAATTGTGTTGCTATCACACGCATGGTATAAACTAACATGTTTATTATTTCCATGTAATACTCCCACTATAATTCCATAGCTCATAGGAATACCTCAAGGTTCCTTCACTAGTGTACCAAGGTACGGGGTTGTTCTTTGAAGCCCTTAAAACAACATAACCTATTTATATTACAACTGTGCTCCTTACCTTACACCCAACCATTTTGTAAGTGTCATGGGCCCAATTTTCATAGGAAATACTTGTAGAATCACTGAAGGAATGTGTATCTTCCCACTAGATAATTCCTTCCTTAGATGGCTCAAGCACTTATGGGTCTCGAATGGCATACACATAAATTATTTTTAGGTCTTCTTCACTTAAGGGCTCAACATAAGGTACATATTTTCCATATTTCAAAGGGATAATAAGTCAATCGAATCCTTATTCTCAAAACTTATATATCCCTTGTTGAACCACGTATCAACATTATTTGCATAGCACCAAGGACACTCAAGTAGAGATGGGAATTTGTTTTCTTCTGCAAGCGCCAAAACTCAAAATATCTAGTGAACTTAGCCCCTGTATGGTGATTGATGTATATTTTAAGACTCCAATCAATGTAGCCTTTGTCTAATTTTCCATAAACAATACACTAGAAGATGGCTACAAGGGAGGTCTCTCCAGTTGAACCCATACATCTAAAGTAAACACATTCACTTCCATGCTTGTTTCAATCAATATATTACTCTAAATCCATCCATCCATGCATTAACATTAGAGTGATATTCTTGTCATAATCTAAGCTATGAGGAGGGAGATTAGCATGCAAAATTTTCATCCATTCTCAATACCATCATGTAGAGTATTTCCTTTAACCAACTACGTAGTAATGGAAAAAAATTCTCCTTACGTAACAACTTGTATAATTCCTTTAGATCATCAACATCCAATTGGAGAATGTTTGCTACCTTCTTCTATACCAACTTTCGTGAATTTTCCTTTAGACATTGTATTTCACCATGCGAGATCTTTGAGTACTTCCATATTTTCTTGGTAAACCTCCTTCTCATGTGTAGGGTCTAAATATTTTGCATGAAAAACCTTGTCCTTAGAAATGGTAGGATTGTTTTTGTAATTTTCTCTCGTGCATGTAGCCTCGGCATGTGTAGTTATCTTCAAAGGTACCATCTTAGATCCGATGATAACTTTGGCATCTATTAGTTTTCAATGATGTGTTGTATTCTAACCATCCCCATGCCCTTGTTTTCCTATTTATTCTTCTTTCTCAAATGTTGATACAAATCCAGGCACTCTTCATAGTTATGATTCTTTCCACAAAAAGAACAAGTAATGTTATGGGGACACTCGGATCAAGTAATGGTCGGGATATCCATAGTATAACATGTCCCATGAGGAAACTCACCTCGTCCACTACCGTGGTCTTAGCCCTTGAATCCACCATGGTATCCTTGACCTCTGCCATGACCTCTCTTAAAGCACCCTTCATTATGATTATAAAGCCCTTGAGTGTGATCACGATCATGTTTCTATCTTTTATCCTTATATTTACTTATAACTCCAATCTTTCGTACTCTAATATGAATGGCATCATGGATCTGATCAATAAACCTACAATCTTCATTATTGTGAGTTGGGGGTGGAAATTTTTGTACAAGTAGGAAATTTTCTTCCTTATCACATATTGCAATAATGGGAAGCATCTCACCTCATGGTCTAAATGACATATCTCATAATCCGACAAAAATGAGCACACCGGTCTTCAAAGATAGCTATTCTTGTTATGGCCCTCTACTTCACCATCTATGTACCAAATTCATTGTGCATCTCACGTGCTAAATTGCCTAATAATTTCTCCAATTGTTTTTCCATTGCTGTAATTTGATCTTCCATGAATGGAATTACTCTAGTGTCTATGCTTCTAACTTCCTCAGCATGTAGAGATGCTACAAGTGCCTCACATGGATCTATATGTCTTATGTGAGAGAACCCTCCTAAACAGTGTGATCAATCCTATGATGAACCATTGTACATGTTGATTGGCATGGATATCATAAGAAATTTTAGACATAAGTGTTTTGAAATGAACATCATACTCGTGAACACTCTCAGTAGAGCCCTACATGATATCCCTGACCACACTTATAATTTTTTTCTCAAACTCAAGGATATAAAAATCTTTAATGAAAACATCTCCTAATTTTGTATACTCCACACAAGTTTGATGAGGGTCCAACTTCTTGTACCAAGTATGCGTGCATCCCTGTAACATAGTTGTAAAATGACTTACCTTATGCTCTAAAGCTGTAATTAATTTTGTGTACCATAGTATCTCACACATGTGGACCTAATCAAAAATATCTTCTATTCCCATATATTCTTGGAGATGAAGTCGCATCTCCATGTAAATATATTAGGGCTCATAAAGACCATGCTGACTAAATCCCAAACCTTTTGTGGTACCGCTACCTTTAGATCCACCAAAAGAGCCGAACCCAAACCACTTATGGCTCCCGATCCTCCATTTGCAATATGAATTAAATAAGAGAATGAACTACCTTGTGTCTCAACGGTCTTTGCTAAATTGAACTCCAACAACGCAAAGTGGTACTACCCCATATGTGAGTCCAAAGTTACGTGTTACTTGTGTTCTACGCCAAAGAGGTGCTTGAAAAGGTACCTCCAAATACAAAAATATATTTCCCAAGCCATTGATGTAATTAATATTTTATTTACTCATTAACTGTTGATGAGTCAATGTTACCTCTTACTACTCTACTAGCTAAACTAGCTTGATAACTACTTGTTGTACTAGAAATTGGAAAACTAAGCACAAAGGCTAGGTCACTAGGTAGGTTTAGCTACATAAATGTGGTCCACGTTATATCTTCTAGCATGCTCTCATACGAAGCCAATTGTGATGCTGCTAAAAGCAACCCACTTGAGACCCAAGAACAACCTAGGAATAAATTTTTTGTTTAAAGAGTCTTCAACTGAGTTACAAGACAAAATTGTCATATACAATGTTCTAGATCAGCTCTAATCTACTAGAATATAATTTTCTTTTTAGAACATTTATTAGAGGTTATAAAGTCCAAAATTTATGGCAAGAAGATTCAATTAGGTTAAGAGGGTAATTCCTCACCATACCCACTCATGAATAGGCTTAAATATTCAACTTGATTTTTCTCAAAATTAATGCATTCAAAAATTTCCTAAATCATTCCCATTGGATAGTGAAATTTCCTCACTTTTCCATAGATATAAAGAAGTCCTCCTAACTCCTCATATTTTCCAAGTTATGGGCCGATGGGCCTTGGGATGAAAATTTTCCCCAAAAGTAGGCTGCGGGCCTAGGGAGAAAATTTTCCACAAGGGTGGGCTTGCGGGGTGGTGGGAGACATTTTGGAAATTTTCCCACATGGGGTGAAAAGAAAACTTTGTTCCCATGCTCCTACGAGTCCGCAAGGGACACGTGGCACATCCTAAGCCACGCAGAAAATTGGGTGGCGAGAAACATTTTGAAAATTTCTCACGTAGGGTGATAAGACAAATTTGTGTCGGCGGTCTCGTGAGTTTGCAAGGGACGTGTGGCATCTCCTAAGCCAATGCGAGGAAAGTGGGGTGGTGGGGAGAAAATTTGATTAATGCCCCAAAGGGCAAGAGAGATAAATTAACCCACACCTCTGTCAATGCCTCACGATGCCATGTGGTAACTCCGATTGGCCGTGGGATGGCACGGAAACTTAAGAAAAATTTCTAAAATTTTCCAAAACACCACAAGCAAAAAGAGACCCCTCCTCCGCTGATGTCTCGTGACGCCACGTGGCATCTCCGATTAGTTGCAGGCGGCGGGGAAAATTTAGAAAATTTTCCCATTTTTTTTTAAGTGCTAAGTTAACAAGAGATCTTCCCCACCATCAACACCTCATTGTGCCACGTGGTAGCCTCTAATTGGTGCGAGGTTGGTGGGGTGGCGGGAGTAAAATTAAGAAAATATTCTAAAGCACTAAGCTTAAAAAGGGGTCCACCCCCAATGACAACACCTTGTTGTGCCACATGATAGCCTTTAATTGGCTGTGGGGTTGTGGGGTAGTGGGGAAAATTAGGAAAAAAAATTGAAATTCTTTTGAAGCGCCAAGGGAAAAATTTGGGCCTGTGGGCCCACCAAGGAATATTTTTCCAAAAAACAATATTGGCACTAAGTGAAGAAAAACTTCAGAAGGCCATAAATTTTGATAGAGAGCTCATTTTTGGGAAAATGAGGATTTTCTTGAAATATCTCTCAACGACCTCTTTACTCAAGAATCATTAATGTTTTTTAATTTTGATAAAGTTTAAGGGGTCAATTTCAAGAATATGATCTACAGGCTTTTACAATGCAAACTAGTAAAAATGAACTTATTAAATTTGCTCAATTTGTTCTTGTTCCTCTCTCAACATGTCAAATAGACATGGATAATTATTGTTAGGTGGATTTAGGATATGTTTGTGAGGTATATCTATTTGATTGAATTCTAATTCAAAATTTTATAATTTTGACAACAAAACAATGTGAATGCTTTGAACTCGGTTTCGCCATGTTTTTAAAGATTTCCTTTAAGTATTTTTGTCTAATTGGATTTGTTTAAGGCAAACTACTTCAATTTAATCGTTTAGTTTTTTATTTCATTGTTATAGGTTTGTCTGTGGATTTTGGATTAAATAATTACTAGTTTGAAAATACAAGACAAAGATAATTTTTTTTTTAAAAGGGTTTATTTGCCATTTTCTTTTTCAAAGTATTATAATATACTCCAATTCTACTCTAATACATTTGGTAGATTCAATTCAACTACTCAAAAACTAAAATACATCTTTGATTTCCAATTTTCACATATTTAAAAAGACAAAGTATTACACTTTGTTTATACATATTTCTTCCTTTCAAACAGAGATTACAACTCACATCTAGAGGATTAAATTCAACATAATAATACAATTTGAGGAAGGTTATGCAATCCTTTATTTATTATAAAAGAAAAATTTACAAATTCCTTCATTTGATTTCAAAATACAACATACAAAATACATATCATTCTTTCACATTCCAATTTACACTTTCATAACCACTATAGCATCTTTCCATTAAAACATATACAAGTTCATCCACTTTAAGTTGGAATGGTTACAATAAGATTTCATTATATAAGGGACTATCAAACTATCTTTATCTTAGCTCCGAACAACAACATGCAGATTTCTCATTCTTCGGTTTGATCACAACAAGAGTATGGGAAAGGAACGCTCTCCACCAAACCTAAGACATCAATGAAAAGGAGAAGCCTTACTTCTTCATTCTCCACCTTATGGATCCAAAACAATAGCTTCCACAAAAACACAAGCAACACTTTCACAATAGAAAAATAGTCAAAATAGAATGTAGTTTACAACTACATTAAAGCATGAAAAAAATGCTAAGGCTTCCTCAAGCAAGCCAAAGGAGCAAGAAACTATGGCGGATGCTTCTTATGCCTCGAAAAATGGGGAAATGGGTATCACCACCTGAATTACAACCCGCAAAATGTATTATATCACACCCCTTACATTCCTTATGCCTCTCCCTAAGTACCCCTTATTCCTTACATTTCCTTATGCCTCCTAAACCTCTTATAGCACCCATAATGAGTAAAGAAATGCAAGCTATTTTTTTGTAAGGTGGAACCCAAATCCCAACTCCCTCCACCATTATACCTCCCCAAACACACTTGTGCCTCCCACAAAATGAACACCATAGTCTTCTCCTACACTATACCTAGGCCATCTACCCAACAACCCAAAAACATGACAAAACATTCATACATTAACATATACATTCATAAAAGAAGAGCATTTCAAGAGCTAAGATCCTACCTCTCCATGATGGAGTTGTTCCAAGTTCCAAAACAGTGAGCTTTATCCCAATGCAGATCAATCCAAAACAACCAAGCACAAGCATGCAAAAATTTTCCATAAACTTCTTCAAACCAAGAGCTCCAAAACAACAAAATAATTCACCCAAGAATGAAGTCTCCAAAGTGAAGCAACGCATAACAAGGTAAGGAATTTTAATTTTATAGAAGAGGTAAGAGAAGAGGATGATGTTGGATCCATGTAGGATGCCACATCACACATCCTCAACACCAACTGAAAAAGTCAACTTCATTCTCCAATTCACAATAAATAGGTGGGTGAAAAATATTACAGATTACTTACACACTCAAATCCAATCCACACCCCAAAGGACTGAAATTAAATCATGTAAGAAAAGTGCAATTAAAACCTACAATTTTCCTTCTCAAACATTTAATTATAAAATTCAAATTTAAACTCTTCAACCATAGGTATGGTTGGTAAATAAATTTAAGAGGTATGGACAAGTTTAACTTTTCCCACAAGCCTCCAAAATTAGCCTCTAAGGAAAAATTCAAATTTCCAAGAAGGTGGAGTGTTTCACACTTAAAAGTTAACTTACACATCACTTACAAATCTCTTACAACACTTTAAATCAAGGAAAAAACCTCTATTAATTAATTTCTCGTGATATCTTTTAATTAATTAATATTAACAACATGCTTACCCACAATATTAATACAACATTTAATAAATAAAGAAAGGGTAAAATGCATCAAAAATAAACACATGTAACATTAAACAAAAGGGTCAAACAAATAAATACACATAACCCCTATGGTCACATTTAAATGTGATCCCTACCATGGGAATCCATTACACGCTCACAAAAACACACAAACAAATACTAGTTACCATGGTGACCTTGTTGAATTCATCTAGAATTCCAATGTGGTTGGTCTCAATCCCCAAATGTTTGTTGTGATAATTTAACTTGAAAAACACAAATACCCCCATTTGGCACATCATGTGGCCAATATAAATACATATAAAACATCCTATATATATATATATATATATATATAAATACAAATATAATTCCAACATTATCTATATATATATGAATCACAAAAACATCTAAGAAACGAGCAACATCATTTGCAATTTTATCAACAACTATATCATTATCAAATAAATTCCATTTTTAGGTCTACTCAACATATCCAAGTATCATATGTCTGAAAATATCCATAAATATAGCCATGTCAAACAATATATCATACTCAATATATAAAGTGTCTCTAATAATCATCATGCATTATATATAACTCAAAGCCAACAATAATCCATGATCTAACATCTAACACCATATTAAATCAAAACTATAATGATGTCCATAATATAGTCAGCATTATCATGATCAATATCAAAAGTTTCAAAGGGAAGTGGGAACTACACCAATGATGATTCCCTATCATGCTTTCCCAAATATGGGAGTTCTAGATGCTCTAGCTCCATGTCCTCTACGTGAGCTCAAATCCTTCACAATCCATCTCTCTCTGGAACGCCATCTATTATGTAACCTCACGTTACTTTTCTAAATCCCTCTCATGTCCCTCATTGAACTTAAGTCACGTTTCTTCACTTTTCCTCTCTTTTTCTAGGTCTTCCATCTTTCACCAAACTTGCTCTTGCCCCCACACATGGTGGGGTTTACTTAGTCATCATTTTTCTTCCAAATTAAGGGTTACCATCAAGATCTTGATTTCTAGAGGAATTTCTTACAAATATGGTCTCCTAGTGTAACGTAAAAATTAAAACACCGCTACATCTGTACAAGAGTGAGTTGAAATTGAGTACTCCAAAATATATATATTTAGAACACCACGAAACCAAGTATCCACAATGCACGTTCAAATTAGATCAGCTTCATAGAGTGACTAAAATTATTCTTGTGTTAAAACAATTTTACAAAACCTCCAGTTCCTTTTAGATGCATAAGAAACCAGACACTTGTATAGTTTTATGGGAAAAGTATCAAAGAAGCTCTCATATAAGTAGTCATATAGACTCTGCTCAACCCATGTGCATTCGTCAAACTCAGATCTAGTTCTCAATCTCTTAGCATACTCTTCTTCCATATCTATTATTCACTTCTCAATACTTACTAAGGTCAAATGGTACATCTTCATCTACAACATCTTGAAAATAGTAGAGAAAGAGGTCGGAAATGGAACCTAATGATGTTAGCCTAGAATTTACTATAATTAACCCAATCACGTTGGCACATCACTCATCCTTAAGTTGATCACTCACCCAAAGCATGCAAAGGCACTAGATCCTCTTTAGAGTTGCTTATTAGAATGTTAGCATTATGATGCATATGTATATTAAGATCCATAATAGTAAACAATCCACATTGCGTAAACTAGATCTATATCTTAGAATATATAGAAGATGAACTAAAATATGATGAGAATGAGATCCATCCAAGAATTAGATTCACTCATGTTTAATACCATTATCCCACTAATATATTCCATTGTATCAAATCTTTGTAAAATACGTAAGCTTCTTAAATTACATAGGTATCTCCACGAGTCATACATGGGACAATATCAGAAGCACAACTCTATAATAATTTGTACTTACATATATATGAACCCCGTACAAATAAATTCATATTTATAAGGGTGGAGAATTTCCATTCACCACACATGCACTTTTTCAAAATAGGTCACATGCTAATAATAGCCATGCACCTTTACAAAAGGATAGAAAACCATGTAAGCACTCTAATCTTATACTTCTTATAGTTAACCATGACTAGAACTCATGATATTGGCCTAACCTATGCATGAAGCTCAAGCGATGATTGTTCCCAAAATAACAATGCATGAGATGAAATTCTTCTTGTCTTTGTGTGTGTTCCACACGCTATAAAAAAAATCCTGGACCCATAAAATAGCTAAGTCCTAAATTGAAAGTGTTTTGGCGCATGCTTGTTTTCCTACTCTTCCATCCCTTCAAAAGTTCCTTTTTCCATGCACACATCCTTTACGTGTCTTACGAGTAATATTCTATCTACTCAACATAGATCAATAGTGGTAGGGATATCACCGAAGTATCCATATCAACCAATATTCGAGAAAATGTTTTGTGCTCCGAATCATCAGTTTTTAGATCAATGGCTACACATTTCCCTAAGGTGTTTCTAATAGTAGTTAAGCAACACTCTCACCAAAATTAAAGAGGAAAGTATCAAAGATTAATCCATACCAGTTTAACTTAGAAAGTATCAAAAACCAAGGTAAACAAAGGAAACCACGATTTCATTAAAATCAAATGGGATTAAAAATCCCAAAATTTCCCAAAAAAATCCCTATTCAAGGGTTTACAAATGTAACTATGAAAAAACCATGAGAACTAGAAAAGACATCTAACTTTACATTTTTGTGTGATATTTCACTCCAACAATAGCTTTACATTTTCTACCATTTGATGAACTAGATTTTTCACTTTTCATCATATGATGAACTTTTATTTCCACTTCATTTTATCAAATTTTTCGTTAATGTAAATAGAATCAAGGAGTCAATGATGTCTAAAATTTGACTTCTAAGACCAATTTAAGGATTTCACAATGTATAATACTCTTTTTATACCTTAACATTCAATTTTTCAAAAAAATAATAATTATTAGTGTAGAATAATAGCACCCCGAGCGACCTCGTATCTTAGTGGGGCATCCGGTGTGATTACACAACATGGGACCACCTCTCAAGTTATGGTACTTACAAACCTAAGATGGCCCTCTGGAGAAAGCTAGTTCTTGCTTCCTAATCTACTTGCCACAAAAAACTCTAGTGTAGGAAAAATCTAATCTATCCTAATCTAACAATTCCAAGGGGACATGGAGGAGAGAGGGTGAAAGAGAGCCTACACTAAGTGGTGATACACTAGAAAAGGAAGTGGTTGATCACGGATCGACTACTGAAGTGGAGAGAGGTGAGTAGAGGAGAGGGTGGAAAAGATGCACCATGGACCATAGATAGGTTTCACATATAACACCACTTCAAACCCATTAAGCACAGCTCCCAAAACCTATAATAGACATCACAAATATGCACATATATACTCTACAAATATGAGAGGTAAGAATAGACAATAAAATGAGGAAGGATGGATAAAATACATCAAAACACATATTTTATTGCTCCATGAGTTCACACAGTACATCATTAGTGGGAAAGAGGTAATAAAATGCCATTACAAAGTCACAAGAAGAGGCTTAGACTCCATATTATACCCTAAGGAAGAAAGAGAGAGGGGTTAGAGGGGAAACAACAACCAACCATTATAAAACACCCCTCCTTTACAATATATAGGAAAAATAAGAGAGAGAAAATGAGAGGGAAAATAAAAGTCTATTCCAGCTACCCCTGCGATGCATTGAATCTTACTTTGAAACTTCAACCACCATTCCTCAATGCCCCCCGAAAATCCACCTACTGATATATCAAATTTTCCTCGATTGTCTATTTGGTGTGTTGAAGGAAGAAGAATGGCGAGATCAAATAAAATCTGATATGGTAGTTGGATCAATTAGATTCATTAATGGCCACGAAAGATGTTTTCACATTTTCCCCACCAAATCTTGTTAAAAATAATATTTCATGCTTCCAGGGCATAGAGAATGTCGAGACCTTTCTAAAATATCTTCTCACCTAAATCATAGTTTCCAGTCGAAAGATATGGTTGTCTGAAGATCAGGGTCATGAGCACACAATATTTAAAGAAATTTTTTGTACCAGATCCACATCACAGCCTCATGTATCTTGAAGATTCAACCCTTGTCTTTATCTTGTGAAATCACACTAGGCTGACACGTGGCAGCTTCCACAGGATTCTTGGGATCTTTTGTATTTTATCTGAGTCCTTGCTTGGTGGGGCATATGTCTGACCCTGGACACGTGGAGGCCTCGTGCTCATTTGGAAACTATCCCAAGACTTTACCTTTGAAGTTGCATGGTCAAGACTTGAGGAGGCTTCCACTTACCTTTTATACTTAGATGATTCGATCTTACTCCCTTTTAGGACTTGGGACACGTGGAAGGCCGACGCTCGTCGAGTCTCCATTTTGGGTCATGCCTTTGAAATTACACTAATGATACGGCGCCATGGCACATCGGCTCTCTATACTTAGTTGTTTTCAGGTTGGCTCTATCCCATTTTGGACCTGGAACACGCGGCGATCCTGCACTTGTTTGAGATTATCCCTTGGGTCATCGCTTTTGAATTTGTGCCATTGAGGCATGTGGCACCCTTTTAATGGCTCTACCCTATCTTGAATTTTCAATGGCTTGTTGAGACCTTTTCTCTGATCCCCGGCTACGTGCCTGAATGGCACTCATTTTAGGACCACTCTTTGGACCCAACTTTGGTGTTCCACTTAGATGATGTGTGGAGGCTTCCACTGGCCTTTCCCGAGCTTGGACGTTTCAATGACCATCTTCATCCTCCCTTTTTGACTCTGGATGCGTGGAGGGCTGGTGCTTATCTGGGAATTAGATTTTTCTTTCACCCTTGAAGGTGTGCTATTTGGACATGTGGAGGCTTATGCCGGTCCTCTATACTTAGTAGTTTTAGGCCCGCTCCATCCTTTTTTTGACTCTAGGAAACGTGGAAGCTTGGTGCTTGTTTGGGGTCTCCTCTTTGGACTTAACCTTTCGATAAGCACCAATGAGTCACTTGGAATCTTTTTCTGATTCTTCCATACTTAACCAATTGGGTGTGATATGGATTATTTGTAAAGCCGAAGACTTTGAGCCTTTCTCTATTTTTCTCCTATAAGCCTCTAGTTTTCTTTTATGTCTTTCATCCTCCTATTTGACCTTGATCCTCCATTGTAGAGCCCTCCCTGTAACCCAACTATTGGATTTTAAATGTAGGCTCATTCAAAGGAAACGCCTCTTAGAATTCTTCCTGTGCAGGGTCGGGTTTGATCATTTTTTCGGGGTGAAATTGAGATAACAAGTTGGTGACTCATGGGGACATACACCTGCTAGATGTAGAGACCAGTATCCTTATTTGCATCCATTGGGCATGGAGTCGTGAATAATAGCTTGGTACTGACCCTTCTCCATAAATGGACTCCCCGATTGCTTGCATTTGCTGACCCTGAGCCTATCCCAGAAATAGACTATCTTGAAAATGAGTTTAGTTGCTCTACATTTGTCTTATTTGAAATCAGAAATTGTACAGGTAACTATGGGTCTCTCTGCTACTAATTATGAAGGGCTTGGTGTATGATACCTCTGTAGCAATGTGAACAAAACTTATGTATAAAGACAAAATCATACATGCCTCAAATGAGACATGCAGAGTGTGTAAAAGCACTTCTTCTACCGAAAACAAACTTAAACCAACTCCTACACTAACAAGAGAGAAAAGGGACTTAGACAAATCCTTTGTGATAAGGAGAAGTAGCTTGCCTTCTCAAAAGTGGCTGCCATACAAATGATTTGACATTGAATATGGATTCCTGCATGAGTAAAAAACAAACTATAAGATGGTCCTCCACCCAAATCATCAAGGTATGTACATCAACAAAAATACCTCCTAAAGTTGATTGGTATTGGAATCCTTGAGGTGATGATGGTGACCCTTGGTGGTTTGAACCTCATTCTCATGCCCTGATGTGGGTATGACTTGTTTTGGCTTCTCCCTTGGTTCCAATGAAGCCAAGTACCTGATTGGGCATGGTCTGATCCTTTGGATGTGCCCATTGCTCTAAAATTCAACTCCAAATATGGATTCTTCCTGTTGACCTCCTTGGGTGGATGGTGTGAGAGAGATGATGACATCCTTTAGCTCCTTCCCTTCCTCGTAGTATAAAGAACATGGAAAATCAAGATCCTCCAACCTTGGTTCCAGAGGGCCATTGTGAGACAGTTGCTTTCTTTGAATGCTCTCATCCATGGAAGCAGACTCATGTGCTTGGAAGGTAGCCTCATGTTGTGCAATCATGCCATATGCCCCACTAAGATGCGAGGTCATTCGGGGGTGTTGTGATTCTGCACTAACAATAACAATTTATAACCTTTATCTATCTTTTATATTGTGACTCCATGTCATCCATTATTTATATAAAATTATAATATTATGTATTATTAAGATGAACACAAGATTTTAATGTGTATGAACTCAAGTAATTTATGGTCCTCAATAGTTGAAACATATATGTATTTCATTGTTTGAAAGGATTTTCTTGTAAATCTTGAAAATTTTCTAATTCCTTTTCCATATTTGATCTTTTAATATGAATCTTGATCAAGAATTTTGTAATTTTTCCTAGCATCACCTCTTACTACATATTTTTAGGTTTCTACTCTCAAGTTTTCTTTGTAGTTGATAAAAATGTCACTATAAGAAACACACTTTATTATTGCACCCTTTCATCTTCGTCTAACTCTTAGAGCAATTCTCATTCCTTATATGTGTCCTCATCAATGTCGGACCTTAAATCATGTAATCTAGCCCTTAAATCACATAATCTAGCCCTTAAGTGAGCAATCAATATTTTAGCCTCTATTGAACTTGTATCTCTCTCTCTCACACACACACACACACACACACACACACACATTCAAATCCTTGCCTTTGATATAGTATATTTTATTCACATCCATGATAAAATAAATTCTAATATTTTTATTTTCCTAAAATAAATACACACTTCAATTCAAAACAAATTTTGTTTATATAATAATAATAATAATAATAATAATATATTACTACGGTTTGAAACATCAAAATATACTTTTAAAAATTACAATTGTACAATAATATTTTTTGTAGCTAATAATATTATAGTGCAATATGCATCCATCATGCCTATAATCAAAAAGTTGCATTTCTTGTGACCTTATGAAAATATTATAGACGTGAGAAGATAATTTACAATACTGACTTATATTTGTGTCTACTATGATTTTCATTTGAAGTAAAGTAGATTGAAACTATTTGTTGGTCCTTTGAAGGTTGACTAAAGCAATTAGTATAAGGTGATTAGTTTTAGGGATAGCTACATAACTTAATTACTTGTTGTGCTTTTGGTTATGGGAATAATGTAGAAAAGAAACATAAATTGATTATAAATAAGACCAAATGTTTCTAGTGTACATGTTATATGAAAGTCCATACATATGGATTTTAAAGTCTATATAAGGAAGTGATATTTAAAATTCTATTAGGAATTGATATTATCTTGGATCTTGGGCCATTTTGGGTAAAGTTAAAAATACACATTTTGCTATGTGGTGATGATTATGTCAATAAGTAATAGACAATAATGGCAAGGGTGGTAGTAGGGAGTTGTGATGTTTGCAAATAAACACTTGAATTACAATATTAAATTTTACATCTATTTGACCATCGTAAGATTGTTTCACATTACGTTTGACATCTTGTTGATTGTGTCTTCCAAGTTTATTTTTTTGCTTTGAGAATTCAATATAAAAATGTAGATATTTTGATCATAAGGCGGAGTTTAGAATCCATTTTTTCTATAGAATTTTTGTGCCAAAAATTGCTTCAAGCTGAATAAATATTATTTACCATTAGTTAGTAATAAATTTAGAGAGAATATAATAAATGTATTTATAATCAATGGAGTTTAATAAAAAATAATATAAAAATTATGTATGCATAACTAATGCTGACAGGTGACCTTCATTAGACATAAGCCCTATATTTTAAAGCCCGACCTAAAAATTTTCAAACATAGTTTATTTCATTCTTGGAAGAATTAGAATAGACCATCATAAGATTTTATAGGACAACCACTCTAAAATTACAAATATGATGATGTACATATTTAATGGATCTACACTTACAAAGCTGAAATTTTACGGTATCCAACCATTTAATTTGTGACCATTTATCATTGGCATCTTCCATGAGACATGTTTACTGAGAGGTTTTCTAAGTGAAAAATTATGTAAGAATTGTAATTTTGAATATTCATTTAGAATATTATTTATTTAATTTATTTGTAATTTATGTAAATTGTTTTGTAACAAAGATTTTATAGCCTACACAAAAACATTCTAAGAAGCCTTTCGCGAGTGAGTGAAGAAGTGGGTAATAATAAATGAGTTATCAAAAAATTCACACACATGCCATATGTAATTCCCAAAAAAAAAAATCCACTTGAGACCCAAGAACAACCTAGGATTAGTTAGGAAAATTATGGAATATTTTTTTGTTTAAAAGAGTCTACAACCAGGTTACAAGACAACAGTTGTCACTAACGAGTTCCAACTCAATTCTAATCCACTAGAACATAATTTTATTTTATTAAAAATTATTAGAGGTCACAAGGTCCCAAAATTTAGGGTTAGAAAGTTAAATTAGGTTTAGAGGGTAATTCCTCACCATACCCACTCTCTAACATGATTTAAAGATTCAACTTGATTTTTCTTAAAATTAACGAGTTCAAAATTTCTCTAAATCACTCCCATTGGATAGGAAATTTCCTCACCTTTCTAGTGATATATAGAAGTCCTCCTAAATCCTCATATTTATCAAGTTATGGGCCGATGGCATACCTTGGGGTTTAAATTTTCCCCAAGAGTGGGCTTGCAAACCACGGGAGAAAAGTTTCCCCCGGAGGTGGGTTTACGTGCCTTGGGAGAAATATTTCCTGGAAGAGGAGTTGGGTTGACGGGTCCATGGGAGACATTTTAGAAATTTCCCACATGCGGTGAAAAGCCACCTTTGTACCCATGCTCATGCAAGTCTGCAAGTCTGCAAGGGACACATGGCACCTCCTAAGCCAATGCGGGAAAGTGGGGTGGTGGGGATAAAAACGGTTTAAAACCCCAAAGGAAAAAAAGGTAAAATTTACCCATCTCTCTCACGATGCCTCATGATGCCATGTGGCATCTAATGATTGGCTGCGTGCTAGTGGGGCGGCAGGGAAAATGTAGAAAATTTTCCCAACATACTGGAGTAAATCAAGAAATCTTCTCTCATACTCATCCAGTCTAGGAGATGCAGCCGGAGGTTAGGGAACTCATCTATCTGCTATTTTATTAACCTCCTTGACAAGTATCTTCTCCTGAAACACTCCTCAAAGAGCTCCTAAGTAACTATCTCAGAATCAACATGGAGCTTTTGCTCCTCTGTCGCCACCAGACACAAGCTACGTCCCTCATTACATGGATTATAAAAAGAGATTTCGTGTTGTTAGAACAAGGACAAAGCTTGAAGCACCTGCTCAAGCTCATTAACCAGGCCCATGCTTTGAATCCATGTGTGTCACCAGAATAATGTGATGGCTAAAGCTTTAGAATCTCCCTGATGTGATCTATAGCTATGGTCCGATGGCCTCATTGGCCTCTCTGTATGCTCATCCCTAAGCCTAGGGCTCAGAGATCTCTGTCTATGTCCCGAAACTCGGTCACCCCTGTCCCCTCTATGGTGACTCTACTCGGATGACTCTGCATGGAAGTTCTCTCCTACATGCTTCTCGTTGGGTGAGGAGATACATAACCCTCAATGGAAGTGACTCTATCATGGTGGCTACATGTCCTCTTATTGATCCTCTGCGTAGAGTGACATTAACATCCTGAAGAGTGTGAAAAATATGTGGTAAGATGGTTGCTACAACATGATCTGGTGGTGGTAAGTCTGGGTCTATGTGAAAAGACCCCTCATCCCGTCTGAGCCTCCTACACTGACGGACCAAGGTGAGAGTTAGTTTATCTTTCTAATTTTTATTGAGTTTCGTATTTACTAAAATATGTAATTTCTAAACTAAGTTGTTTTCTAGATTTAAAAGTGTGCTAGGTGTAAGGTTCATGTCTCAAGTGTTAGGTTGTGGAGCCTATTTTTCATTTGTGAAAGTGTTGAAGACTGTACACTAAGAGTACTGTACACTTTTCATGTATCCTTGCCGGGGTTTGGCCTCGAAAAATGCACCGGCATATCGGAAACGTGCTTTTCTCACATGGGTGATTTTTTGATCCATAGGTTTATGGGACGGGTTTTTCCCATGGTTTTGATACACACGGTTTTGTAAAACTACTTAAGAAGTTGTCTATTTATATGGTCTTATGAATATGATAGATGTACAAGCAAACGTATTACATGATGTGTTTTGAATTCGGTTGTGAATTCTCGTAGAGTTTGTTGAGTATATATCCAAACGGATCTAGGTATTGTATTGAGAGAGCGGTGGCTTGTAATAAAATTTGAGCAAGTGATTCTTGGTGGATGTAGCCCAAATTGGGTGAACCGCGTTAAATACTATCTGTTTGTGTTGTGTTATTTTATTATGTAATTTTATTTAAGATCTGTAATAATTTCTACATATTAGTTTCTCTTGTTGTGATTTACGTGAGGGACTATTTCGCATATTTTATCTCTTATTTCCTAACATCAAGTTTTCTAGCGTTCCCATTGGCCCAAGATATTGAACCACTACTACGATACCAAGTGTAATGCCCACTAAAACAACCCACTTGAGACTCAAGAACAACCTAGGATTAGTTAGGAAAATTATGGAATAATTTTTTTGTTTAAAAAGTCTACAACTAGGTTACAAGAAAATAGTTGTCACTAACGATAGCAGCTCAATTCTAATCCAGTAAAATATACTTTTCTTTTATTAACAATTATTAGATATCACAAGGTCCCAAAATATAGGGTTAGAAAGTTCAATTAGGTTCAAAGGTTAATTCCTCACCATACCCACTCTCGATAGGATTTAAAGATTCAACTTGATTTTTCTCAAAATAACGTTTTCAAAATTTCCCTAAATCACTCCCATTGAATAGAAAATTTCCTCACCTTTCCATTGATATAAATAATTCCTCATAACTCCTCATATTTATCAAATTATGGGCTGATGGACCTTGGGGTGAAAATTTTCCCCCAGAGCGGGCTTGCGGGCCCTGGGAGAAAATTTTCACCGGGGGGCAGGTCTGTGGGCCACAGAGAGAAATATTTCCTGGAGGAGGAGTTGGGTTAGTGGGGCCATGGGATACATTTTGGAAATTTCCTACGTGGGGTGAAAAGAGACCTTTTCACCTACTCTCCCATGAGTTCGCAAGTCCTTGAGGACACGTGGCACCTCCTAAGCCAACACAGGGAAAGCGGGGTGGTGGGGATAAAAAATTTAATGCCTAGAAGGGAAAAAAAGGGTAAAATTCACCTGCACCTCCACCGACGCCTCACGATGCCATGTGGTAGCTCCTGATTGTATCCAGTGGTGGGGTGGCGGGAAAAATGTAGAAAATTTTCCCAAACTTTTCTTAAAGTAGAAAAGGCAAAAAGGAACCCGCTCCTCCACCGATGCCTCATGACACCATGTGGTAGCTCTTGATTGGCTGCGGGGAGGCGGGGTGGTAGGTAAAATCAAGAAAATTTTCCCAAAAAAATTCTGAAGTGCTAAGTTAAAAAGGGATCCACCCCTCCGTTAATGCCTCATGGTGCCACGTGGTAGCCCCTAATTGGCTACAAGGTGATGGGGTGGCGGGAAAATTAGGAAAAATTTTCCAAAAATGTTTTGAAGCTCTAAGGAAAATTCAGCCCACGGTTCCGCCAAAGAAATTTTTCCCAAATTTTTTTACAGATTAAAATATTTTTGATGCCAATGAAGAAAACCTTGAAGGCCATAACTCTTGATTGATATCTTGATTTTGGAAAAATGAGCACTTTCGGAAATCACTCGATGTACTATTTATTCAAAAATAATTAAATTTTTATTTTGATAGAGTTTAGGAGTCAATTTAAAGAAAATGATTTGCAATATTTTACGGTGCAAGCTGGTAAATTTTAACTTATAAGATTTGTTCAAGCTGATCTTCTTCCTCTCTCAACATGTCAAATAGACATGAAGAATTGTTCATAGATGGATTTAAGAAGTATTTTAGGATTCAATTTGTCGATTGATTTGCAATTTGAAATTTTATATCTCTTGACAATAAAACAACTATAAGAGGGTTGATCCCATTTGTTGCAAGGTTTGAAGGATCTTTCCTTAAGTGATTTTGTCCAATTGCATTCACTTATAACCTAGCATGCTCAATTATAATGTTTCATTGTTATTTCTTGATTGCAGGTTCAATCTATTCATTTTTGGTAAAAGTTGCAGAGTTTAACATGAAGCAGAAATGGAAATGAAAAAATTAACTCAATGGTTCTTATTTTACTTGCCTTACAAATGAATTCATTTCATGATAGTTTCAAATAGGTTTCATTCCTTCAATCAAATGATAAAGACAAGAATGCAACTTTTATTCTTTTCAAAGCACGCACTTCACAAAATAGAGTGTTACGTTTCCTTCATGCGCATTTGTTTTTTTCAAACAAATATTGCAACTCATATTTAGATGATTAAATTCAATACAATGATGGAATTTGAGGAATGTTATGCAATCCTTTATTGATTCCAAAAGACAACTTTACAACTTCCTTCTTTATTCCTCAATTTGATAATACTAGGACACAATTTCTTGCTTTCAAAATAATAGAACAAAGAATGTCTCCTTCACATTTCAATTTACACTTCCATAACCAATATAAAATATTTCCATTAAAAACATATACAAGTTCATCCACTTCAAGTGGGAAAGGTCACAATAAGATTTCATTTCAGAAGAGATTGTCAAACTTTCTTTACTTAACTCTAGAATAGCAACATGCATATTTCTCATTCTTTCAAATTATGATCACAACAAGAGTCGGGGAAAGGCAATGCTCTCCACCTAACCAAGACATCCAATGAAGAGGAGAATCCATCCTTCATTGAGCCCCAAATACAATGCAATAAAAGACATGATCCAATGCATGGCAACAACATGCTTCCACAAACACACAAGCAACATTTTCACAATAAAAAAATACTCCAAAACATAACAAATTTTACAACTACATTACAAACATGACAAAAATTACCGAGGCTTCATCAAGCAATCCAAACGAGCAAGAAACAATGGGGATGCTTCTTATGCCTCCCAAAAGAGGAAATGGGTATCACCACTTGAATTAGAAACCACCAAAATATAGTATGTCAAAACCCGACATTCCTTATGCCTCCCTAAGTACCCCTTATTCCTCGATTTCCTTATACCTTCCCAATCTCTTATGGCACCCCATAACGAGTAAAGAAATTCAAGCTATTTCTTTTTAAGGTGGAACCCAAATCCCAACTCTCTCCACCCTTATACCTCCCTAAAACACACTTGTGCCTCCTAAAAAGTAAACCCCATAGTATTACGCCACACCATACCTAGGCCATCTACCTCACAACATACAAACATGCCAAAACATTCACAAGAATAACAATTTCATAAACAAAAGAGAATCATTTCAAGATCCAAGATCCTACCTCTCCATGATGGAGTTGTTCCAAGTTTAAAAACAGAAAGATTTATTCCAATGGAAGCAATCCAAAACTACCAAGCACAAGCATGCAAAAATCTTCCAAAAACTTCTTCAGAGCAAGATCTCCCAAAACAACAAGGGAGTCACCAAAGAATGAAGTCTAAAAAATGAAGCAAACCCAAAACAAGGCAAGGAATTTGAATTTTATAGAAAAGGGAAGGGTAGAGGATGAGGTGGGTCAATGTAGTATGTCACATCACACATCCTCAACCCTAACCCCAAAATTCAACTTCATTCTCCAATGCATAATAAATAGGTGAGTGAATAATATGACAGTTTACTTACATACTCAAATCCAACCCACACCCCAAAGGATTGAAATTAAACCATGTAAGAGAAGTGCAATTAAAACCTATAATTTGTCTTCCCAAAATTCATAATAAAACTCTAAATTCAACTCTCCAACCATAGGTATGGTTGGTAAATAAATTTAAAAGGTGTCGGAGAGGTTTAACTTGTCCCACAAGCCTCCAAACTCATCCTCCAAGGACAAATTCGAATTGCCAAGAAGGTTGAGTGTTTCACACTCAAAATTTAACTTACACTTCTCTTACAAGACTTTAATTCAAGGCCAACAACTCTATTAATTACTTTTTATGACATATATTAATTAATTAACTTAACAACATGATTACTCACAATATTACACACCATTTAATGAATAATGAAAGGGTCAATGCAATACAAAATAAATAAAGGTAAACATAAACAAAGGAACCAATAAATAAATACACATAACACCTTGGTCATATTTTAAAGGTGATCCCCTCCATGGGAATCCCTAACACACACAAACAAATACTAGTTGTGATGGTGACCTTGTTGAATTCATCTAGAATTCCAATGTGGTTGGTCTCAATCCCTCGATGTTTGTTGTGATATTTTAACCTGCAAAACACAAATATCTCCTTCGTCCTTGTGGCCATATCAGAACATCCAAAATAATATAAATATAATTCCAAATTAATCTAGATATATAAATCACAAAAATCATCAAAGCAATCAAACAATCATTTATAGTTTTATCAACAATCGTATCATCATCCAATAATTTCCATTTCTATGTCTACTCACAATATCCATAATATAACCATGTCAAACAACATGTTATCATCAACATATAAAATGTCACTAATAATCATCATGCATCATAACTGAATCAAGTCAACAATAATCCATGATCTAACATCTAACATCATACTATAATAATGTCCATAATATAATCAAGAATATCATGATAAGTATTGAAAAGGTGTCAAAGGGAAGAGGGCACTACATAACCCTCCCTTATAGTCCACTTTTCTCACGGAAGTTAGTGGAACAAATGTCAAAAATTGAACTCATAGCAAAGTAGCATCCTTCCATGGAGTGCAGTCTCAACATATTTGTCCCACGCACCCTGGACTTGATTAATCTATCTACCTTGAAGACCCAGTGGTCTGTGATCTTGGATGCGAATGGGCTCCACCATATACTACCCCTGATCTTATACCTGCAATGATGTCCAATCAAGCACATGAGAAGGATCTGCAAGATATCTCCTAAGAACTAAAACATGAAACACATCATGTACGCGAGACAAGATAGGTGGCAAAGTTAGATAGTAGGCCAAATGGCCGATACACTCCAAGATCTCAAAAGGACCCACGAATCTAGGAGCTAACTTAGAACATTTTCAATAATGGATAGGTCTCTTATGTGGCCTAACATGAAGGAACACCTTCATGCCCACATCAAAACTATGGTCAATCCTATGCTAATATAAATACTTCTTATGCTTTTCATGTGCCTTCTATAGTCTCTGTTTGATCACAACCACCTGCTGCTCCATGTCTTGTAATAAAGTTGGTCCAAGAGAAACCCTATCCTCTAACCTATCCTAACTAAGAGGTGTCTTGCACTCTCTACCATACAAATCTGAAAAGGATCAATGCCTATAAACTCTAAAAACTATTATTGTAGGCAAACTCCACCAAGTAAAGGTACTACTCCCATTTGGAATCTTTGGTCCATAACATACATCCTAAGCATGTCCTCCAAGATCGATTCACCTCGGTCCTCGGCCATTAACCTCGGGGTGGTATGCTCTACTCTAATTGAGCTTTATCTAGAGGGCATACTCCATGGTAGTCCAAAAATAGGAAGTGTACAAAGTATCGCGGTCTTTAATGATCTTCCATGGAATCTGTGTAACCTGAAAATATCATCAAGATATACCCATGCTATCGCACTAGCTATATAAGTGGCCTTCACTAAAGAAAAGTGAGCCACTTTTATCAATTTATCAACCGTGACCATCATGATGTCATGGTCATATCTCGACATCAGTATCCCAATAATGAATTCCATGGAAATGGTGTCCCATTTCCACTCCAATATAGCATGAGGCAAGAGAATGCAACCTAGATGTTGATGCTCAAACTTTAATTTCTAGAACTCTAAACATCATGACACGAAATCGGCCATGTCTCTACTAAGTCCTCCCCCGGTGATACAATTGTCTCAAAGTAGAATTCATCTTCTTCACCCCAGGGTGGGCTGAATAGGGTGCATGATGTGCTTTCACAATATGTCCTAGCTCAAGCCTCCATCTCTGGGAACATAAATATTACCTCTGTTCCTGAGAATGCCATCTTCCTCTAGCAAAAACTATCAAAATTTCCCTCGGGGGTTTCGAGACTTGATCTCTGCTTAAACTACAATGTAGAAGTTGTCAAGAGGAATCTACTAAAGAATCCTACTCTGTAAATATGTGCTCACTGAGGTGGCCATAGCCACTTGTCTCTGTCTGCTGAGAGTTTCTACCACCACATTTTCCTTCCCCTTCACATGCTTGATCTCCATATAATACTCACAAAGTAACTCCATCCAACGCTGCTAACGAGTGTTGATATTGGGTTGCACGAAGAGGTGGAAAAGACTCGGGTGATCGTCACGAATTTGAATCTCTCGACCAAGTAGAAAGTGCCTCCATAGAACCAAAGCATACACAATTGCCAAAAGATCAAGATCATGATTCGGATAACTAAGGTCATAATCTTTGAGTTTGCAAGACTCAAAAGTAACTACTCTACCCTCTGCATCTACACACCTCCAAGCCCTGCTAAAGAAGCATCCATGCAAATGAAAAACTCACCTGTGGATCCGGTACTATAAGAATAGGTGTTGTAGTAAGACATTCCTTCAATGTAATGAAGGCCTTCTTGCACCTATTTTACCAAAAAAAATCATTCCCTTTGCTTTGAATGAATGTGAAGGGGTGCACAATCTGAGAGAAGTCCTAAACAAATCTCCTGTAGTAACTTGCTAATCCCATGAAACGTGCACCTCGGTCATAGTAGTGGGTGTTGGCCAATCCATAATAGCTCTAATTTTGGAAGGATCAATGGCAATAACTTCCCCAGAAATGATATGACCCAAATAATACACCTCCATCTCGAATGAATGCACACTTCTCCGAGGTTTGCATAAATCTGCTACTCATGAAGAAGCGAAGAACCTTACGAAGGTGCCCCTCATTGCACACATCGCTTAAGCTACATAGCAAAGATGGTGCAAATAGAAATGGGTCTCCTAACCCCTAAAATTACCGGCTCAACACCCAAATCATCTGCCAAAGATATAATCATGTGGTAACAATCCACCCTGGCCATGTGTGTAGACAACCAATCCATACCAGAGATGACTCCATATGAGCCCAAATGAAGGATACAAAGATCCGAGGTAGTGGTGAAAGGTCCCAAATCCACTAAACACTCATTGACTAAGGATTTTACAAAGATCTTGGCTCCTAAAGCTATCTCAACATCCCAACTAAGACCCCGCCTAACTATCACAGCCCTGCATCGCTCTACTAGAGATGGTGAAATGAAAGAATCAAAAGAACCATAATCAAACAAAATGGAGGTAGGAATGCCATGAATACGACCCATAGTCTCAATAGCGTGCTCTAAGGCTTTTCCGACAATTTTTAACTATTGCATACATCCTATGACTACGCCCCTATATCACCAACAACGGTAGGGTTTGAGATCTCGTGTCTTACCCTTATTATTAGGGTTATGTGGGCGATCTCTCCAAAATGTCCAATAACACCACAACCAAAACAACGACCTAATCCTCTCCCCTATGTAGCAGTCCTGGTCAAGTACTTTGGAGATCTATGGTGTGGATCCCGTGATCTAGCTGCGGTCTCGAGGACTCTATTAGCGAGCTCCTACTGATTGAGCTCTCTAGGCACCCTGTGTCCTGATGGGATCCCTAGGGGGAGACCCCATACTCTGACCTCTTTGTGCATCAAACCTCTGTGGAGGTCTATAAGGTGGGTGAGATTTCTATTGTTGCTACTTTGGTCTAAAAATGACTATGTTGAACCCTTTCCACCACAAGGAAGATGTACTAACCCCCTTGATCTGCTATCCCGCATCTACATGTATGCGGCTCCAGAGCACGATCTCTAGACTACTTTGGTTCTTTCCTTGAATCACCTCTGCTATATAGGCCTTCTCAACGGCCTAAGCTAATGTCTATGGATAATGGATCTATACTACACCTCCAATGTCTACATTCAAGCCCCGAATGAACTTTGTTGATCCACACTTACTCATATTGCATGTAATCAACATACTAGAGTAGATCAATAAATCTACTCTCATAATGAGACACTTTAAGATATGCCTGTCGAGAGGTCATGGAACTCATCTATCTGTTGTTGTATGAACCTATGTGAAAAGTATCTACTCCTTAAATGCTCCTTAATGAGCTCCCTGTAACTTTCTCATAATCAACATGCAACTTATTCTCCTTTATCTACCACTAGACACAAGCTCCATCCCTCAATAGATTGATCTCAACACGATATTTCATGTTTCTAGAACAAGTACGAGCTTGAAGAACCTGCTCAAATCTCTAACCATGCCTCTATCTAAAATCCATCTATGTCACCGGAATAATGTGATGGCCGAAGCTTCAAGATCTCCCTCATGTGATCTACAGTTGTGATCTCGATGGTCTCTAGGATTCTTTGTATGCCCATCCCTAAGCCTAGGGTTCCGAGACCTCTATTTATGTCCTAAAAATCAGTCACCATGTCCCCTCATGGTGACTCTACTGGAAGAATCTGCATGGAAGTTCTCTCCTCCACTCTCCTCACTAGGTTGAGGAGATACATGACCCTCAATGGAAGTGACTCTATCATGTTTGGTTACATGTCCTCCTACTTGAATCTCCGCGTAGAGCAGTATTAACATCGAGTAAGAGTTTGTAAAATCTGTGGTAGGATGGCTACTACAACATGATCTTGTGGTCATAAGTCTAGGTCTATGTAAAAACCCCTCGTCCGTTAATTCCTCCTACATAGACTAAGGCGAGAGTTAGCTTATCTTTCTAAGCTTTATTCTCTTTCCATGTTTACTAAAATATGTGATTGCTAAACTAAGTTGTTTTCTAGATATAAAAATGTGCTAGGTTTAAGGTTCATGTCTCAAGTTTTCTAGTGTTCCCAATGGCCCAATTTTTTTAACTACTACTCGATACCAAGTGTAATTCCGATTACAAAAACCCACTTGAGACCCAAGAACAACCTAGGATTAGTTAGGAAAATTATGGAATATTTTTTTTTTTTAAAAGAGTCTCAACCAAGTTACAAGACAACGGTTGTCGATAACAAGTTCCATCTCAATTATAATCTATTAGAATATACTTTTATTTTATTAACAATTATTAGAGGTCACGGGGTCCCAAAATTTAGGGTTAGAAAGTTCAATTAGGTTCAAAGAGTAATTCCTCACCATACCCACTCTCTAATAGAATTTAAATATTCAACTACATTTTCTTTAAAATTAATGCATTCAAAATTTCCCTAAAAACTCCCATTTGTTATGAAATTCTCTCACCTTTCCATTGATATAAAGAAGTCCTCCTAACTCCTCATATTTATCAAGTTATGGGCAGCAGACCTTGGAGTGAAAATTTTCCCCAAAATCAAGCTGCGGGCCCTAGGGAGAAAATTTACCCTAGGGGTGGGTCTGCGGGCCACAGGGAGAAATATTTCCTGGAGGAGGATTCAGGTCGATGGGTGTAAGAGATATTTTTGAAATTTCCCACTTGGAGAAAAATCCACCTTTGCACCCATGCTCTTGCGAGTTTGTAAGCCGCATGAGGACATGTGGCACCTCTTACGCCAACATGGGGAAAGCGAGGTGATAGGGATAAAACAAGTTTAATGCCCTGAAGGGAAAAAACGGTAAAATTCACCGCACCTCCATCGATGCCTCATGATGCCACATGACATGGCTCCCGATTGGGTGAAGGCACTGTGGGGCGGGGAAAATGTAGAAAAAATTAACAAAATTTTTCGAAAGTGTAGAAGGTAGAAAGGAACCCGATCCTCTGCTTTGATGCCTCACGATACCATGTGGAAGCTCTGATTGGCTACGGGCCTGTGGGGCAGCGAGGGAAAATTAGTAAAATTTCCCAAAAAATTTCTGAAGCTCTAAGTTAAAAATGGATTTTCCCCTCTGCCAACGCCTTGTAGTACCACGTGGCAACCTTTGATTGGCTGTGGGCTGGTGGGGCGGAGGGAAAAATTAGGAAAATTTTCCCAAAAATTTTCCGAAGCTCTAAGGGAAAATTTGGGCCCGCTGGTCCACCAAGGAAATTTTTCCCAAATTTTTTTGATTGTTAAAGTTATTTTTGATGCCAAATGAAGAAAAACATCAGAAGGCCATAACTTTTGATAGAGAGCTTGGTTTTGGGAAAACGAGGACTTTCTAGAAATATCTCAACATCCTCTTTACTAGGAATCATTAAATTTTTATTTTAATAAAGCTTAGGGAGTCAATTTAAAGAAAAATATATGCAGGCTTTTACAGTGCAAATTGGTAAATTTTAACTTATAAGATTTGTTCAATTTGATCTTCTTCCTCTCTCAACATGTCAAATAGACATGGAGAATTGTTCTTAGATGGATTTAATAAGGGTTTAAAGATTAAATTTTTCCGATTCATTTGTAATTTGAAAATTTACATCTCTTGTGATAAAACGACTCTAAGAGTGTTGACCCCATTTTTGCAAGGTTTGAAGGATATTTCCTTAAGTGATTTTGTCCAATTGCATTCACTTATAACCTATAATTTTCAATTTTAATGTTTCATTGTTATTTCTTGATTGAATTTTCGGTCTGTTTCGTTTATGGTAAAAGTTACGAGTTTAATGTGAAGCAGAAATGGAAACGACAAAATTAACTCAATGGTTCTTATTTTACTTTCCTTACAAATGAATTCATTTCATGATACTTTCAAATAGGTTTCATTCTTTCAATCAAATCATAAATGCAAGAATGCAACTTTTATTCTATTCAAATCATGCACTTCACAAAATAGAGTGTTACATTTCCTTCATACACATTTCTTTCTTTCAAACTGATATTATAACTCACATTTAGATGATTAAATTCATTACAATGATGAAATTTAAGGAAGGTTATGCAATCCTTTATTGATTCCAAAAGAAAACTTTACAAATTCCTTATTTCATTCCTCAATTTCATCATACAGGGGACAATTTCTTTCTTTCAAAAGAACAGAATAGAGTATGTCTCTTTCACATTTCAATTTACACTTTCATAACCAATACAACATCTTTCCATGAAAAAACATATACAAGTGCATCCACCTCAACTAGGAAAGGTTACAATAATATTTCATTTCAAAAGGACTGTTAAACTATCTTTTCTCAGCTCTAGAACAACAACATGCACATTTCTCATTCTTCAAAATTGTTATCACAACAAGAGTAGGGAAAGGAAATGCTCTCTACCCAACAAAGACATCCAATGAAGAGGAGAAGCCATCCTTCTTCATTAGCCCCACATTCAAACTATAATTCAATAAAAGATGTGATTCAATGCATAGCAACAATAGGGTTCCACAATCACATAAGCAACATGTTCAAGTAAAAACATAGTCCAAAGTAGAATGTAGTTTAAAATTAAATTAAAGCATGAAAAACATTACGAGGCTTTATCAAGTAAGCCAAAGGAGCAAGAAACTATGGGGATGCTTCTTATTCCTCCCAAAATGGGAAATGGGTAAAACCACCTGAATTACAACCTGACAAAAAGATCGTATATCAAAACCCCGACATTCCTTATGCGTCCCCAAGTACCCCTTATTCCTCACATTTCATTATGCCTCCCCAACCTCTTTTGGTACACCATAACCAGTAAAGAAATGTAAGCTATTTATTTGTAAGGTGGAACCCAAATACAAACTCCTCCACCCTTATACCTCTCTAAAACACACTTGTGTCTCCCACAAAATAAACCCCACAGTCATCTCCTACACAATTCCTAGGCCATCTACCCCACAACCCACAAACATGCCAAAACATTCACAACAAGTAAAAATTTGATAAACAAAAGAAAAAAATTTCAAGAGCCAAGCTCTTATCTCTCCATGATGGAGTTATTCCAAGTTCCAAAAAAAAAAACCTTTATCCCAATGCAAGAAATTCAAAACTACCAAGCACAAGCATGCAACAATCTTCCAAACACTACTTCAAAGCAAGAGCTACCAAAATAGCAAGGAATTCTCCCAAGAATGAAGTCTCTAAAATGAACCAACCCCTAAACAAGGCAAAGAATTCGAATTTTATAGAAGAGGAAAGGGAAGAGCATGAGGTGGGTCCATGTAGGATGTCACATCACACATCCGCAACCCCAACCCCAAAATTCAATTTCATTCTCCAATGCATAATAAATAGGTGGGTGAATAATATGACATTTTACTTACATACTCAAATCTAACTTAGACCCCAAAGGATTGAAATTAAACCATGTAAGAGAAGTGTAATTAAAACTTATAATTTTTCTTCCCAAAATTCATAATGAAAGTCTAAATTCAACTCTTTAACCATAGGTATGGTTGGTAAATAAATTTCAGAGGTATGGGACAAGTTTAACTTGTCCTAGAAGCCTCCAAACTCGTCCTCCAAGGACAAATTTGAATTGTCAAGAAGGTTGAGTGTTTCACACTCAAAAGTTAACTTACACATCACTTAAAACACTTTAATTCATGGCCAACAACTCTATTAATTAATTTCTTATGACATATATTAATCAATTTACTTAACAACATGATTGCTCACAATATTACTCACCATTAGATAAATAACGAAAGGGTCAATGCACCACAAAATAAACAAATACAAACATAAACCAATGAACCAATAAATAAATACACATAACCCCTTGGTAACATTTTAAAGGTGATCCCCCATGGGAATCCCTAACACACACAAACAACGCAAAACACGCACAAAAAAACACTAGTTTCTATGGTGACCTTGTTGAATTCATCTAGAATTCCAATGTGGTTGCTCTCAATCCTCCAATTTTTGTTGTGATATTTTAACCTACAAAACAAAAATACCTCATTTGGCCTCATGACCATATTAGAACATCTAAAATAATATAAATATAATTCCAAAATCATCTAGATATATGAATCACAACAATCATCAAAGCAATCTAATAATATCATTTACAGTTCTATCAATTTGTATCATCATGCAATAAATTCCATTTCTAGGTCTACTCACAAAATCCAAATATCACATGTCTGAAAAACATCCATAATATAACCATGTCAAACATTATATCATCATCAACATATAAAATGTCCCTAATAATCATCATGCATCATAACTGAATCAAGTCACAAGTAATCCATGATCTAACATCTAAAATAATATATTAATAAAGTCCATAATCATGTCCATATTATAATCAGTAGTATCATGATTAGTATCAAAAGGGTGTCAAAGGGAAGTGGGCAGTACACCATATTCTTTTTTTACCGCACGTAACAAGGTGGTAGATTTGACAAGTGAAATTTGTTTTTTTGGTAACTGTTCACTTCACATTTTTATGACAATTTAAATTCCATCTGCTGTGTCCATGATCAAAATCATCTCACCCCAATTTTCCTTTGAAAATCTATCAATTTTTTGCCTCTATCAGCAAGCCACGAAAAAATTTGTACCCAATGTTGGCTAGTCGGTCACTAAGCCATATGGTTATCTTTGCGGCGAGAAATATCCGTATGAGCTACATTAAAATTAAACGTTTATAATATAATTTTGTGCAAAATCTTACGAGGTGAAAGGTTGGAAACATGAAAATATAGGTTTGGTTGGGGCTTTTTCTGAGTGCACCATGGTTCAACTCTTGTATTCCAAAATCGTCAACATTAGACATAGCGAGCTCATTGGTGAGCTGGCCGTTGAGCTACTCTGTGAGCTAAAAAAATGAATGTATTTTTCATTTGATTCCTTATCCATCATATGATAGGCCTTTTTACTTTTAAATACTATGGGTATAGGTTATTCCTTGTATGTTTCTGGTTGTACCCAATGTTGGTGAGTCGGTTAGTGAGCCGTATGTTTATCTCTCAGTAGTGAGAAATATCCACAACGAGCTACATTAAAATTCAATGTTTTAAATATAAGGTTGTGTAAAATATTTGAGGTGAGACATTGGAAACATGAAAATATCGGTTTCATTGGGGCTTTCTTGAGCGTGCCCAACTAGTATATACTCATCAACATATAAAATGTACCTAATAATCATCATGCATCATAATTGAATCAAGATAACAATAATCCATGATCTAAAATCTAACATAATACTATAATAAATTCCATACTCATGTCCATAATATAATCAGTAGTATCATAATTAGTATCAAAAGGGTGTCAAAGGGAAATGGGCACTACACCATATTCTTTGTTTACCGCAGAGAACAATGTGGTAGATCCTAATAGTGTAATTTGTTTTTTTGGTAACTGTTCAATTCATGTTTTCTATGACAATTTAAATTCCATCCACTATGTTAGTGATCAAAATAGTTTCTCCCCAATTTTCCTTTAAAAATATATCAATTTGTGGCCTCTGTCACTTTCTTTTTCCTCGTGTTGTACACGGTTAATCTTTTTGACATTTTTTTTTCTGTGTCATAAATCACTTATGGGTCCATGGTTTGCTCCTTGTTTCTTTGTTCCCCTAGAAAAGGTCTACAAATGGGGTCTCTCATTCTCTATTCATCTAAAAAATCAGGTTCTCCCATGTTTGACGTTCTCCATGGTCTAGATTCTTTCTTCCTTGTCATTTCTACCCTAAATACTTGAATAAAATGAATGGATATGTCTCTAATGAAAATATTTGAGCCTTGTAGCATTTCTAAATTCTCTGTCCTTGGAGAAATTTTCATTTCGGGCTCGAATGATCATTTTTCTATATTTTACACTTTGACGGGCATTTCTCCCAGTCAAATTTGCATCCTTTCATCGACACGGGAATTGGCACATTTTTTTTTTTATGCGGCTCAATGAGGTACTTCAAAATTTCTATGGATCACCTCAACTTCAAGTGTATCCACAGGGAGGAACGACACTCATTTGAAGGTATACTTTTTTGTTTGGCCTTGGAGTAGCGCCGAGGGGACATGTGGAGGTATCCACTACTTTTCTAGGACTTAAACACATGTTTATACAGTTGATACGGTTTGGTCGAAAAGGACACGTGGCAAGCTCACTCTAATTCAGGGTCTCCACTTTGGGCACCTTCTTGACGTTGCACCATGGAGACACGTGGAGGAACCATGTGTGTTTTGGGACTGACCCTTGAGTTTCATTTTAAAGAAACACTAGGATGACATGTGGAGGCCTCCATACACTTTACATTTTTCTTGGAATTTTCAACGAGAAAAAGGAGAGCGCCTCGAGCATGACAAATGGAACCTTCCACCGAGCTTCAAACATTGAGGAAAAAAATTTCAGAACGGGACACGTGGCGATCCCACACTCGTTCGGGTATATAATTATTGGGACCATCTCAAGGTGTGCCATGGTGACACATGTCGTTTGAAAAGTCAAAGAAGTGGGGAAGTGGACCATCGGACGTATTTTGGATTTTATGCCTCTTAAGGATGAAAATATTAGAATGGCCCACAATCCTGATGAGGGAAATAGTCAATGCTTTACCATAGTCAACGGCGGAGGTGCAGACTCTTTGGGGAAATTTAGAAAAAATTCCTTTTGGGAGAAAAGAGTCAAAAGTAAAAGGGGAAGCGCGGTTCTACTCTAACCACATTTGGACACATGTCAGACTTGTTTCCCGAGGGTGGAGGTGAAGAGAAAAATGGATTTTTTTTCCATTTTTTCAAAAAACTATAAAAAGTCAAAGGAAGCCCCAGTGGTCTATTTTTAAAGTTTTAATCTTCCATGTGAACGACGCAAATTTAAGGAAAAGATCAACGGCACTGAGAGTATGAATCGATTTTCCCTCCATTTCTTTGAAACACACCTAGAAGTGTGAGTCTCCATGATTTATTGGTATTTCCTACATGCCAAGAAGATAGGGGAGTTAATGTTGATATCTCGAGTTTGGAGGGAAGATCGGGAGACATCTTTCACCATTAAAATGGTCGACTTTCATGTTCTATTGGATTTTTCATTTTTCTTCTCCTAAGTACAAAATCAGCTAGATTTGATAGATTAGGGGCAGAAGTGGTTGGAAAATTGAAGAAAGAGTAATCTACCGAGGAAGGAGGTTAATGCGGGAGATATTCGATGAGATATGCCCCTCAAACACATGGTGAAATTTATAGATTTGATTCTAAGAATCACAATCTAAATCATGGCGAAAGCACTTGGTGCCTTAAAAGTTTTTGTCTTTTAGGGAGAAGGGGCTCTGTTGTAAATGTTATAAAAGGCACAAATTTTTCGTGTAAATGTTAGAGGTTGGAGGTTGGAGTGTTAGGGGTCGGGACTTATTTTTCTAATAGAAATCTTGTGAGCTCATCATTTTTGAGAAGCCATATGTGAAACTAGGTTATCTTATTTGTATTAAGTTTTTGTGTTAAGGTGGTCAGTAAGTGTACAACCATTGAAAATATCTAAGAATGTTCTAGAAACTTTCCCCTACTAATAGGCATAATCAAATTTGATTTTTACGTGTTGTCTTGAGCAAAATGTGTTGGTTTTATTTCGAATGTATGCAAGTAGTTTTTCTTTATTCTCGTTGCAATCTTCTACCAAATCTGATCCAATTACACCTAACTCAATCCTTGTGACAATTTAGTGGCATCTGAAATTTCATCTCTTAGAAGATCTTTCATTTGGGATTGGAATAAACGATTTAAAATCACTTTTCTTTCATCTATTGACAGAGATTGTCTGTAAGCCTCTGGATGTACCTTAGGCATGATTTGTCTTAGATCTTGATGCTTTGTTGGATTTTCTAACTTGAGACTTCATGATAGAATCTCAAATATTATGTGAAATATTATTGATTTAGGCCTCCATTGAAGCGCATATTCTAGTTAAAGAGACATTTTAGCTATTTTGTGGAATTTGGTTGTTTAACCCTCTATTTTGTAAGATTTCTAAAGGATCAGGAAAATCAAGTTCTTCTCTATAAAATCTATGCAAAAGAAGGATTCATCATTGTCTTTCAATAAATAGAGGTTACAAAATACGTTCTCTTTCCTTGGTTGAAAGGCACAACCTAAAATAGTTAGGATCGAGATCACATGCTTTTAAGGTGCTACCCACTCCTTTTAAAACCTGAGTGTTAACAAGTCAGATTGGTTGCTTCACTGGCTAAAAAATGACATAAATGATTATCTATATGCCTCTTACTGTCCTATTAAATCCATGATTCTACTCGGCCTTTAAAGGTGGTTAAATTCGAATACCAACATGCTTCAGGCGCCACTTTGCGAGGAATCTCAATTCAAAATTAAGAACACAGTAACAAACTTCTTGTATGCTCCAAGTGTTATGTGTAGTTCTTTTAGTCTTCTCACCTAGTGCACTATCTTGCATTTGATAAATTCGGGTAAAGAAATCTCAGAATTTTTCCATTTCTAGTTTCTAGCATTGACAAACATTTGACAGATCATATTTAGTGCATCTACACAACTAAGATGGAAATCCTTAGTGGTGACTCCCTGTTGATCTGATTCTTAATAAGTATCAGTGTCTTAAAGCTCTGTCAGAATCATATTTACTACTAATATTTACAAAGCTAGAAGGAAGAATATCTTTCTCTACTAGGGATCCTACTAGGACATTTTTTCCAGAGCTAGGAAAAGCAAAGTCAGAAGGAAGAAAATCTTGGAGAGTTGTTGGTGATCAGTAGACAAGAAGAGGGATCCCCATTGATGAGAGTGATCGACCTATCATTGATGACTGCCATTAAAGTGACTTTGAATTAGGTAGCCTCTTTGTGGAATTGATCTCTCAAATTGGAGATGGACCTTCATTTGATTTTGAAAGGTTTGCTTCAAATTTTGTACTGTCTTTTCGAAGTTGATAGAGATTTCCAAGAGACAAGTTCTTTGGGGATATCCATTTTGAAAATTATAATCTTGTGTTCCAAGGACCATCTACCCCTCATCAATTTGTCACCCCTCTAGGATTAACTCCTCAAAGGAAAATAGCCTTACCCCACCTAGACCCCCTTTTGTTGTAAACACTTTTGGACCTATAAAATATGTGGGAATGGTGGGTATCCAAATGTAGTGCCTCAAGATGTAAGGAACAAAATGCAAAATTTGTAGGGAAACAATGCTATTCTTGGTGATCAAGTATCGAAAGTTTTTATCAACATGATGGAAGATTTTGAGATTGAAAATGAAGATGTATATATCAAGATATTTATGCATACCTTGGAAGAGGATGCTAGGGACGGGTATAAAGCATTGCCAACTAACTCGATTGATTCTTGGTGAGATGAGCAATGCATTTAGATTGCAATATGGTGATAGGACTAACCCTATGTTTCTTTTGATAGAATTTGAAAATATCAAAAAGAATGTTAATGAGTCAATACATGATTTCAGCACAAGGTTTAATAAGACATTGAGGAGATTGCCTGTTAGGATAAGGCCTTGTGATGAGTCATGTTTGATCAAATATAATGACACATTTGATAAAAGGCTGCATATTAATTAACGGACAAAAACCCTACAAATTTGAGGCAGGCCTTCGACATGTCTTTGCAAATTGAAAATGACATCAAGGAAATTGGAAAGCCTCCAAAGAGGGAGGGTGTAAAGGTGGTTAACCTAGAAAATCCTCATAGAAGCAAGGATACATATTTGGAAGAAGTTGTGAAGACTTTGGCAGGGATTGTCAAAGAAATTTCTTACAAAGTATCCCTGGATGAGAAGGGAATTGGGTAGAGCTCACAAGGTAAACATAAGAAACAAGGCCAACAAAGATTCACAAATTACTAAAGATCCGATGACAGAGGCAAGGGACCTATGGGATTTGGAAATAGATACTCCTAAGCTAGGGATAATAGAATGGTACCTGATCCTTTGGGTAACAGAGTTGTTGTGGTGGAAGAGATAGATGTCATTGATTAGTGTGACAAATGTTTCATGCCTCATGATCCTTGTGAAGATTATCAACAAGAAGAGGAAGAAGCTAGTGATGATAATGATGATGATGCCTACATGATGGAGATTCCTACAAGTTCTTCAAGGGAGGTAAAAAGTGCTAGAATTTTGTTATTTTTGGGATTGCAATCACTTTGAGTACCTCTTCTTCCTCCCTCTCATACTTTAGAAGTAGACACTATAAAAGATTTTGAATTTCCCACTAATGATTTTGAATACTTGAGGGAATTAATGATTGAAAAGTATTACAGAGGAGTTCCTTCAAAAGAAGATAGGTAGCTATTAATGAATGTTATAGTTTCCCAAAAAAGGAGAATAATATTAGAAGTAAATATGCTAAGGGGCCACAGTCCAGGTAAAAATTTCCATTACTTACCAAAGAGACCCCAAATAAAAATACATCGACAGAGAGCTTGTTTACCCAAGAAGAACCTTTGTTCCACCCCATGCATAAGCTGAAAAGAATCCCATTCCATATGATGAATTTTCCAATGTTTATCCTAGTGTTGCTTTACCCAAAATTGTTCCATATGACATTGCCCAATTTTTGAGAGAGATCAAAATTCTTGTCCCATTTGTTGAGCTGCTTAGGATCCCGAGCACAAGAAGAGGATTTTGAATACTTAGGATTCAAAGAGGAAGATATCACACGGGATAGATATGTAAACAAGGTTGGGTTGCCCTTATTGTTGTAGTGTTGGAAAAGCCACAAGCGGTTGAACAGCTAAGGGAACCACCGGGGGTTTATTTAGGAACTTCTTTGGTTAAATCCTCATTTGAATGTGGATCCATTCTTCACTACCCTGGTTGTCAAGGACAAGCTGTTACATAACTATATGTTTGATTTTGAAGCTTCATGTAATGTAATGCCTCTTGAGGTCATGAATGAGATAGGTATCAAATTAACAACCACATATGGGAAGTGCACTGCCATCGACTCAAGAGAGGTGTCAATGGTGGAATATGTCAAATATCTGGTTGTGAAACTTGCATCTTATCCTGGAAGGAACTTAAAACTTGATGTGGTGATTGTTGACTTCCCTGCCAAGTGGGGGATGTTGTTGTCAAAAAAGTGGGTAGCAAGTATTGGTGGTATTGTGCAAATAGCCATGTCTTATGCCACTATCCCCATTGAAGGCAACTTGGCGAAATTATATAGAGAGATTAAGATGTTGTACTTAAATGAAGACCCAAGCAATGCATCTTATGAATTTTTGCAAGTAGATGTTGATCTTAACAACTTTATGAGTTTTGTGGATTTCAGCGAGTATGAAAGTGTTGAAAATAGAGCTCCTAAGTATGTTATTTTTTCTAGGAATTTGGTCTATGATTTAGCCTTGAAAAATGTTAAATAATTTGACTTAAACACAATAGGGGAGCTTCATATAAAATGGATCATTTACAAACTGAACAAAGAAGAATAAGAGGTATATTTCAAGTTGATGAAAACATATACGAACCTCTTGGCATGGTCATATCCAAGATGGCAGACACTTGGTGTTTTTCCTTTATTGTTTTCTCGAATCAAGGAAATATCATGTGTACAAGTGTATACTTTGTTATATGTTTCTGCATTTTTTGTTTTTCTTGTTACGGTCCTCGGTGACCTATTTCGTTGGTTTCTCTATTTTTTTTTTGAGGTGGATTTATTTCTCTCGCTTCTGCGAAGAATTCGTTGCCCAATGGATATTCTTGGCACTTGGTCTACCTTTGTTCTTGTGGCACTCACAGGAGCACCCATCCCAGTCGGAGCCATTGTTGGTGGTCAAAATAGTCTCGCCTTGGTTTGAATTTGAAAATCTATCGATTTGTGGCCTCTATCACTTTCCTTTTCCCCTTGTTGTTCTGGTTAATCTTTGTTGCCATTTTTATTTTGTTCCTAGGTCATAAATCACTTATGGGTCCATGGTTTTCTCCTTTTTTATTTGTTCCTCGGAAAAGGTCTGTAATTTGGGTCTCCCATTCTCTATTCATCTAAAAACTTGGGTTCTCTCATGTTTTCCATTCTCCACTGATCGAGAATCTATCTTCCTTGTCATTTCGACCTAAATACTTGAAGAAAATGAATGGATGTGTCTCTAATGAACATTTTTACCTTTGTAACATTTCTAAATTCTCTTTCCTTGGACAAATTTTCATTTTTGGGCTTGAATGATCATTTTTCTATATTTTATGGTTTGACGGGCATTTCACGGCCAAATTTACATCCTTACATTGACATGGGACATGGCACCTTTTGGTTAGGACGTGGCTTATCTGGGTACTTAAAAATTTCTATGGATCAAGTCAACTTAAAGTGTGTCCATGTGGAGGAACGACGCTCATTTGAAGGTCTAATTTCTGGTTTGGCCTTGGAGTAACGTCGGGAGGACACGTGGATGTCTCTCTTGCTTTTCCGGGACTTAGAAAATTTTTATGCGGTTGATACAATTTGGTGGAACGTGACACATGGCTAGCTTGCACTCATTCAAGGTCTCCGCTTTGGACACCTTCTTGAAGTTGTGCCATGGAGACACGTGGAGGAACCATGCATGTTTATGGACCGGCCCTTGAGTTTCATTTTAAAGAAGCACTAGGATGACATGTGGAGGTCTCTGCTCACTTTGCATTTTTCTTGGAATTTTCAATGGCCAAAGGAGACTACCTTAGAGCATGACACATGGTTCCTTCCACTGAGCTTCAAGCATTCAAGAAATTTTTTTGAAATAGGACACGTGGTGAGCCCGCACTCATTTGAGGTATACAAGTTTTGGGACCATCTCAAGGTGGGCCATGGTGACACCTGGTAGTTTGAAAATTCAAAGAGGTGGGGAGGTGGACCATCAAAGGAAACTTGGATTATTTTGCCTCTTAAGGATTAAAATCTCATAATGGCCCACGAGTCTGATGAGGGAAATAGTCAATGTTTTACCCCGATCAATGCCGGAGGTGCGGAATCTCGAGGGAAATTTGGAAACAATTCCTTTTCGTGAGAGAAATGATTCAAAAGTAAAAGGGGAAGCACGGTTCCACTTGAACCACATTTCGACACATGTCGGGCTCATTTCTTGAGGGAGGAGCTGCATGGAAAACTTGGAAAATTTTCCCTTTTCCAAAAAGAGAATAAAATGGTAGAATTTTGTTGTGGTTCCACTCGAACCACATTTGGACACATGTCAGGCTTGTTTCTCGAAGGCGGGAACCACATTTGGACACATTTTAAATTTTGAATCTTCCACATGGATGGCCCAAATTCAAAGAAAAGATCAATGAAATCTAAGAGTCTAAATCTGATTTTCCCCAATTTTACTAAAACATGCCTGGAAGTACGAGTCTCTATGATTTCTTGGTATTTCCTACATGCCAAGAAGAGAGGGGAGTTAATGTATATATCTTAGTCTAGTGGGAAGATCTGGGAGACATTGTCACAATTAAAATGGTCTGACTTTCATGTTCAATCAGATTTTCCTTTTTTCTTCTACCAAGCATGCAATGAGCTAGATTTGATAGATTAGGGGTGGAAGTGGTTGGAAAATTGAATAAAGAGTGATCTACCAGAGGAAGGGGTTGAATGCGGAAGATGTTCGATGAGATCTTCCCCCTCAGCAGCACATGGCAAATTTTACAGATCTGATTCTCGAGAATCATGATCTAAATCATGGCGAAGCAGCTTTGGTGCATTACAAGTTTTTGTCTTTTAGGGAGAAGGGGCTCTGTTGGAAATGTTATAAGTGGCACAAATTTTTATGCAAAGGTTAGATGTTGGAGTGTTAGGGGTTCATGACTGAATTTTCTAATAGGAATTTTAATGAGCTTAACATTTTTGAGAAGCCATTTGAGAAACTAGGTTATCTCTTTTTGTACTAAGTTTTATTGTGTCAAGGTGGTTGCAAGTGTACAACCATTGATAATCTCTCGAGACTGTTCTAGAAACTTTCCCTACTAATAGGCTTAATCAAATTCAAGTTTTTTTGTGTTGTCTTGAGCAAAATGTGTTGGTTTTATTTCGAAATGTATATAAGTAGTTTTTTTGTTTTTGTTGCAATCTTGTATCAAATCTGATCCAATCACACAGGCCTCAATCATTGTGATAGTTTAGTGCCATCTACAATTTCATCTCTCGAAGAGCTTTCATTTGGGATAGGAGTAAGTGATTTAAAATCACTTTTCTTTCATCTATTGATAGAGATTATATGTAAGCCTCTGGGTGTACCTTAGGCATGATTTCGCTTAGGTGTTGATGCTTTGTTGGATTTTTTAACTCAATCCTTCATGATATAATCTCAAGAATTATGTGAAATAGTGTTGATCTCGGGCCTCCATTTAAGCACATATTTTGGTTAAAGAGATATTTTAGCTATTCTGTGGCATTTTTTTGGTTTAACCCTCCATTTTGTAAGATTTCTCAAGGATCTGGTGAATCAAGTTCACCGAGCCCACCTGCCACCAAAAAAATCATTCAAAAACAACCAATCCTACCTGTACTACCCCTATTTGTCCTGTGTGCACACAAATGTATAATATCTTGTACTAAAACATACATAAGTAATTGAGGTACCAAATGTCTTTAGTAACCTTTGCCTTGTTGTGAAAATATCTCCATGATCAGGAAGTGACAACTCTTGAGAGTCAGATTTGGTGTGTTAATCATATTTTCCCAAGGTCTTCTCTATAAAATCTATGCAAAAGAAGGATTCATCATTGTCCTTTAATAAAAAGAGGTTAAAAATACATTATCTTACCTTAGTTGAAAGGCACAACCTAAAATAGATAGGATCAAATCACATCCTTTTAAGGTGCTACCCACTCCTTTACAAACCTAAGTGTTAAAAAGTTAGATAGATTGCTTCCCTGCTACAAAATGACACAAGTGATTATCTATCTACCTTTGAGTGTCCTTTCAAATCCATGATGTTGTTTGCTCTTTGAAGGAGGTTAAATTTTTGTACCAAAATGCTACATTAAAAATGGGATGAGCTTCTTATCCCCTTTAGATGAGTGAAATTTATTTTTAAGGGAATTGTTCAATGATCGAATTATTTTTGTACATCCACATTTTTAGTGTTGGTTATTTCTATCCTTGCATTCCTCTCATAGAAAATCATTACAACTCACACTAGTAGGACATATATAGCTGCAACAGATCGTTGTGATCAATGGCCAATATTACTCCATGACAAGAACAATTTGCTTGCTTTTCGTGATTGGTTTTTTTGGGGGTTGGTCTGGGACGTCTGTGGTGTTTGGGCTATAAATATATAGGCATGTTCACATTAAACAATAAGTAAGTGGCTTAGAAAAACCATTAACTTATTCAAGTATCATGGCCACTATTATAACACTTCCCGAGTATATTGTGTTTAAAAGAGATGACATAAATTATCTGGGGTTGACATAGGTGCAAGGGTACCCGTATCAGTAGTTCTTCATAACTGACATTTCCAAAGTGAGCACGTGAGATTCCAAGTGGTGCCTGTGATCATTGCAAAGGGACATGGGGAGGGAGTTGTGTGGATAAAGTCCTTGTACTTTATTAATCTGTGGAGGTGCAGTCCTAACTCGGATTTGGGCGTACACCCCAACCAAGGGTTTGGAAAATTTATTTAGAATTATTGCATCCTCTGCGTTTCAAGACTACGTGTTTGAAAAGAAATTGAATCTACATTCTTGTTCTAATTTTGATTAAAGGAAGATAAATACTTTAAATCAGAAAGGAATGAATTTAAATGTTGTTCTGTAAGGGTAAATGAAAAGAGGAAACACGTGTGAAGAAAATGTGTTACTCTGTTTTGTTGAAAGGTATAATTTGATTCGAATAGAAGTTGCATTATTGTTTCTATCACTTAATTTGAAGAAAAAAATATGTTTGAAACTAGCATGGAATGAACCCATATGTTTTTCAGCAAGGCAAGTGAAATAAGATCAATTGAGTTAATTTTGTTTTCCTTCCATTTTGGTTTCACTTGAAACTCAGAACTTTTATCGAAATGAATAGATAGACACTACAAAAAAGAAATAACCATTGAAACAACAAATTGAACATAATATGACCTAAACAAATTCAAATAGACAATTTCACTTGGGAAAATATTTCAAAACTTTGCAAAACTCGGGAAAAGGCAAATTGCAAACATTTTGCTATATAAAATGTGGAAAATTGATTTGTAATTAGATCTAATGTTGTAACCTTGCAAATTTACCCTTCAAACATCCAAGACCACTCCTCCATGTTTTCTTGGCATGATGAGAAAGGAACGAGGTCAAATTGAACAAAAATTTATAAGTTTAATTTTACCTGTTACATTTTAAAAGCCTATAGTTATTTTATGTAAAATTTACCCCACAAACTTTATCAAAATTCAAATCTTGAGCTTCTTGTGCAAAGAGGACTTTGAGATCTTTCCAAAAGTTCTTGTTTGCAAAAACCGGAGCTCCTATTAGTTGGCTTCAAAATCTAACTTTCAAATATTCTTGGGTGGACCCGTGGGATAAATACTTTCTTTTGCACTTTTTTCCCAAAAGCGCTTAAGGCATGAAGTTCCCTGCCGCTCCACTGACAAGCAAACCTTCTGATTGGTCAAAATAACTTAAGTTTAAAAAAAAATTGAGAAACACTTCTAAGTTGTCCCAGCATCCTTGCTAGCCCATAGTAGATCTGGTGCTACCACTTGGCTTAACAAGGCTCTGTCGAAGGCGCGGAATCCTTTTTATCCTTTGCTCTTGCAAAATTAAAATTTGGAAAATTTTCCTAGTTTTATCTATATCCCATTGGCCCACGGCCAATCAAGTGCTACCACATGGCTTCACAAGGCATCAATGGAGGGGCGGATCCACTTAGAAACTTAACATTTTTTTTAAAGAGAATTTTTGTGGAAACTTTTCCTATTTCTCTCCACCGATATGCTATCTCGTGGACAATGGTTGGTGACATGCGGCACCATTGGCATTGGCCGCCGATTCATGCGAGATATTTTTTAACCCTTTAAACTTTTTGTCTTAAAGTAATTAATTGTTGAGTTTCCCGCTAGTTCATTTTCCACACAAAAAAATTGAGCTTGACACATGTCACCTTGGGTGACGGTGGAGGCACAAATCGTTTCGATCCCTTAACACTTTTCGGCAAGAAAAAGTTAAAAATCTTAACTTCTTCCCATAGCCCGTAGGCCCGTGCTTGGGAAATTTTTCTTCCCTGTGGCCAACAAGACTATTCTCGGGAAAATTTTCTTCCCATGGCTCACAAGCTCGCACTCAGGAAAAGTTTCTTCCCTATGCCCACAGGCTCACCTTTGGGGAAACTTTTCACATCAAGGCCCGTCGGCCCATAACTTGGTTTTTATTGGGAGTTAGGAGGAATTCCTTATATCACCTTTGGAAAGGTGAGGAAATTTCCTATATAATGGGAATGTTTTCAAAAGTTTTAATTTCCTTAATTAGGGGAAGGTTAGGTTGAATCATTAACACGCTTCTAGAAGTGGGTAAGAAAAATTTTACTCGATAATTTTAATTATTTATTTTCCCCCGTAATTAAAACTTTCTCTTATCTTAGATCTTGTGGAATTAAATACCTTGGGTATTTAATTTTTTTGGTCCCCTAACCATAAAATTTTAATCAAGGAATATTTATCTATAATGTCAATATAATTAGTGATAAAATTAATCCCTAAAGAGAATTGAGCTAGGTATGGACTTAGTAATTGTTTTAATGGGAAAATTTAGTAGTTGAAAGTAATTGTCTTTGAGACTTTGGTTATAACACTTTAAAAAAGAAATTATTCCATAATTTATCCTATGTAAACATACGTTGTTCTTGGTTCTCAGGTGGGTTGTTTTGAGGGCATTACACACCTGCTCTTGCCTCGCATGTGGTGGGGTTTAGTTAGCCATCAAATTTTATTCCAAATTAAAGGTTACCATCAAGATCTTGATCGCTAGAGGAATTTCATACATATATGGTCCCCTGAGGTAACATAAAAATAAATCAACTATCTCTAGACAAGAGTGAGTGGAAATTGAGTACTCCAAAATATAGCTATTCGAACACCACAAAACTAAGTATCCACAACACATGTTCAAATAACAGGAGCTTCATAAAGGGCTTGAAATTATTCTTTAATTCAAATAAGTGTATGAAACCTCCAGTTCCTTTTAGATGCATAACGAACCAGCCACTTATATAGTTCTATGGGAAAATATCAAAGAAGCTTTCATATAAGCAATCATATAGACTCTGTTCAACCCATACGCATGTGCCAAACTCGATCCAATGTCTGAATCTCTTAGGATACTCTTCTTCCATATCTATTATCCACTTTTCAATACTTACTAAGCTCGTCTAGTACATTTTCATCTACAACATCTTGAAAATAGCCGAGAAAGAGGTCCCGAAAATCGAACCAAGGATGCAACCTAGAATTTACTATAAATAACCCAAGCACATCACAAGCAACACTCAGCCTTAGCTATGTGCACACCCAAAGCATGAAAATCAACTAGATCCTTCTTTAGAGTTGCTTATTCAGAATGTTAGCATTATGATGCATATGTATATTCGAGATCCATAATAGCAAACAATCCACAGTGCATAAACTAGATATATATCCTAGAATATATAGAAGATGAACTAAAATATGACTAGAATAAGATTTAACATTCAAGAATGAGATTCACTCATGTTCAATACCATTATGTCACAAATATATTCCATTGTATTAAATATTTTTAAATACAGAATCTTCTTACATTACGTAGGTATCTCCATGAGTCATACGCATAGTAAAATCAGCAACACAACTCTATAATTATTCGTAGTTACATATATATGAAACCTGTACAAATAAATTCATATTTATAGGGGTGGATAATTTCCATTCACTATGCATGTACTCACTCAAAATAGGTCAAATGCTAGTAATAGCCATGCACCTTTACAAAAGGATGCAAAACCATGCAAGCGCTCTAATAATAGACTTCTTATAGTTAACCATGACTACAACTCCCGTTATTGGCCTAACCTATGGATGACGCTCAACTAATGATTGTTCCCAAAATACCATTGCATGAGATGCAAGTCTTCCTTTATTTGTGTGTTTTGCATGTTATCTCAAAATATCATGAACCCATAAAACGGATAAGTCCCCAATTCAAAGTGTTCAGTGCGTGCTTGTTTTCCTATTCTTCCATGCCTTCAAATGTGCCTTTTTCCATGCGTGCATCCTTTGTGTGTCTTCCGAGTAATATTATATCTCCTTAACATAGACCAATAGTGGCAGGGATATCAACGAAGTATCCATATCAACCAATATTCGAGAAAATGTTTTGTGCTCCAAATCATCATTTTTAGATCAATGGCTAAACATTTCCCTAAGGTGTTTCAAGTAGTAGTTAAGCAACGCTCACACCAAAATTGAACAAGAAAGTATCGAAGATGAATCCATAATTGTTTAACTTGGAAAGTATCAAAACCAAGTTTAACAAAGGAAACCACAATTTCATTAAAGGCAAGTGGGATTCAAAATCCCAAAATTTCCCAAAAAAAAGATCCCTATCGAAGGGTTTACAAATACAACTATGAAAAAACCACGATAACTAGGAAAGATATCTATCTTTACATTTGTGTGTGATATTTGAATCCAACAATAGCTTTACATTTTCTATTGTTTGATGAACTAAATTTTTCACTTTACACCGTATGATGAAATTTTATTTCCACTTCATTTTATCAATTTTCGTTAATGTAAATAGAATCAAGGATTCAATGATTTCTAAAATTTAACTTCTAAGACTAATTTAAGGCTTTCAAAATGTATAATACTCTTGTTTATACCGTAACATTCATTTTTTTCAACAAAAAAGTAATAATTTATAACGTTTATCTATCTTCTATATTGTGACTCCATGTCATCCATTATTTATATAAAATTATAATATTATGTATTATTAAGATGAACACAAGATTTTAATGTGTGTGAGCTCAAGTAATGTATGGTCCTCAATAATTGAAACATAGATGTATTTCATTGTTTGAAAGGGTTTTCTTGTAAATATTGAAAAAATTCTAATTCCTTTTTACTACATATTTTTAGGTTGTCTACTCTCAAGTTTTCTTCATAGTTGATAGAAATGTCACTATAAGAAACACACTTTATTATTGCACCCTTTCATCTTCGTCTAACTCTAATAGCAATTCTCTTTCCTTATCAGCGTCCTCCCATCAATGTCAAACCTTAAATCACGTAATCTATCCCTTAAGTGAGCAATGAATATTTTAGCCTCTATTGAACTTCTCTCTCTCTCTCTCTCTCTCTCTCTCTCTCTCTCTCTCTCTCTCACACACACACACACACACACACACACACACACATATTCAAATCCCCTATCTTTGATATAGTATATTTTATTTACATCAATGATAAAATAAATTCTAATATTTTTATATTTCCGATATAAATACACACTTCAATTCAAAAAGATTTTTTTATATAATAATAACAATAATATATTACTTGGGTTTGAAAAATCAAAATATACTTTTAAAAATACAATTACAAAATAATACTTTTTTAGCTAATAAGCTTATAGTGCAGCATGCATCCATCATGCCTATAGTCAAAAAGTTGCATTTCTTTTGACCTTATGAAAATATTATAGACGTGAGAAGATAATTTACAATATAACTTATATTTGTGTCTACTATGATTTGCATTTGAAATAAAGTAGATTGAAACTATTTGTTGGTTCTCCAAAGGTTGAGTAAAGAAATTAGTATAAGGTGATTAGTTTTCAAGGATAGTTACATAACTTAATTACTCATTGTGCTTTTGATTATGGGAATAATGTAGAAAAGAAATGTAAATTGATTATAAATAAAACCAAATGTTTGTAGTGTACATGTTATATGAAAGTCCATACAGATGGATTTTAAAGTCTATACAAGGAAGTGATATTTAAAATTCTATTAGGAATTGATATTATCTTGGATCTTGGGCCATTTTGGGTAAAGTTACAAATACACATTTTGTTATGTGGTGATGATTATTTCAATAAGTAATAGACAATGGTGGCAGGGGTGGTAGTAGGGAGTTGTGATGTTTGCAAATAAACACTTAATTACAATATTAAATTTTACATCTATTTGCACATCGTAAGATTGTTTCAACCTTACATTCGACATCTTGATCATAAAGTGAGTTTAGAATCCATTTTTTTGTACAAAATTTTTGAGCCTAAAAATTTCTTTAAGCTGAATTAATATTATTTATCATTAGTTAGTAATAAATTTAGAGAGAAGATAATAAATTTATTTATTATCAATGGAGTATAATTAAAACTAATATAAAAATTATGTATGCACAACTAATGCTAACCAAAGCGACCTTCGTTGGACATAAGCCCTATATTTCAAAGCATGGCATAAAATTTGTCAAACACATTTTATTTCATTCTTAGCAAAATTAGAATAGCCCATCAAAAAATTTAATAAGACAACCACTCTAAACTTACAAATATGATGATGTACATATTTAATGGATCTACACTTACAAAGCTGAAATTTACGGTATCAACCATTTAATCTGTGACCATTTATCATTAGTACAGTAGACATGTTTACGGAGGTTTTCTAAGTGAAAAAATTATGTAAGCATTTTAATTTTTGAATAATCATTTAGAATATTATTTAGTTAATTTATTTGTAATTTATGTAACTTGTTTTGTAGCAAATATTTTATAGCCTAAGCAAAACCACACTATGAAGCCTTTGGCGAGTGAGTGAAGAAGTGGGTAACGGTAAATGAGTTATCAAGAAATTAATGCAGATGCCATATGTAATTCCCACTAAAAACAACCCACTTGAGACCCAAGAACAACCTAGGATTAGTTAGGAAACTTATGGAATATTTTTTTTTCTGTTTAAAAGAGTCTACAACCAGGTTACAAGAAAAATGTTGTCACTAATGAGTTCCAACTCAATTATAATGCACTAGAACATACTTTTCTTTTATTAAAAATTATTAGAGGTCACAAGGTCCAAAAAGTAAAGGTTAGAAAGTTCAATTAGGTTCAGAGGGTAATTCCTCACCACACCTTTCCCAGTGATACATAGAAGTCCTCCTAACTCCTCATATTTATCAAGTTATGGGTCGGTGTAACTTGGGGTTTAAATTTTCCCCAAGAGTGGTCCTGTGGGCCCCAGGGAGGAAATTTTCCCCAGGGGCAGGTCTGCGGGCCACACGGAGAAATATTTCCTAGAAGAGGAGTTGGGTCGATGGTTCCATGGGAGACATTTAAGAAATTTCCCACGTGTTGTGAAAAGCCACCTTTGTACCAATGCTCCCGTGAGTCCGCAAGTCCGCAAGAGGACACATGGCGCCTCTTAAGCCAACGCAGGAAAGTAGGGCGGCGGGAATAAAAGAGGTTTAACACCCCGAAGGGAAAAAAAAGGGTAAAATTAACCCACACGTCGATGATGCCTCGTGATGCCATGGGGCAGCTCATGATTGGTTGCGGGCGGTGGGGAACAATGTGGGGAAAATGTAGATAATTTTCCTAACATACTAGAGTAGATCAAGAAATCTTCTCTCACACTCAGCCAATGTAAGAGATGCATGTCGAGGTCATGGAAATCATGTGTCCACCGACGTATGAACCTCCGTGACAAGTATCTTCTCCTGAAACACTCCTCAAAGAGCTCCCAAGTAGCGCCTCGGAATCAACATGGAGCTCCTACGCCTCTGTCTCGCCACTGGACACTAGCTCCATCCCTCATTAGATGGATTGTAACATGAGATTTCATGTTGTTAGAATAAGGAAAAATATTGAAGCACCCACTCAAGCTCACTAACCAAGACCATGCCTAAAATCCACCTATGTCACCAGAATAATGTGATGGTTGAAGCTTCAGAATCTCCCTGATGTGATCTACAACTATGGTCTGATGGCCTCTAGGCCTCTCTGTATGCTTATCCCTAAGCCTAGGGCTCCAAGACCTCTCTCTATGTCCTAAAACTTGGTCACCCTATCCACTATGTGGTGACTCTACTCTAGATGAATCTACATGGAAGTTCTCTCCTACATGCTCCTCTTTGGGTCAACAAGATACATAACCCTCAATAAAAGTGACTCTATCATGTTTGGCTGCATGTCCTCCTAATGATCCTCCGGGTAGAGCAATATTAACATCCTATAGAGTCTGAAAAATCTATGGTAGGATGGCTGCTACAACATGATCTAGTGGTGGTAAGTCTAGGTCTATGTGAAAATACCCTCATCCCGTCCGCACCTCCTACATAGACCAAGGTGAGATTTCATCTTTTAAGTTTTATTCAGTTTCCTTATTTACTAAAATATGTAATTTCTAAACTAAGTTGTTTTCTAGATTTAGAAGTGTGCTAGATTTAAGGTTCATTTCTCAAGTTTTCTAGTGTGTCAATGTCCCACGATTTTGAATGAATGCTCTAATACCAAGTGCAATTCCCACTAAAAACAACTCACTTGAGATTCAAGAACAACCTAGGATTAGTTAGGAGGATTATGGAATAAATTTTTTTGTTTAAAAGAGTCTACAACTAGGTTATAAGACAATAGTTGTCACTAATGAGTTCCATCTCAATTCTAATCCGGTAGAATATAATTTTCTTTTATTAACAATTATTAAATATCACAAGGTCCCAAAATATAGGGTTAGAAAGTTCAATTAGGTTCAGAGGGTAATTCCTCAGCATACCCACTCTCTAACAGATTTAAAGATTCAACTTGATTTTTCTCAAAACCAACATTTTCAAAATTTCCCTAAATCACTCCCATTGGATAAAAAATTTCCTCACCTTTCCATTGATATAAATAAGTCCTCCTAACTCCTCATATTTATCAAGTTATTGGCTGATGGACCTTGGGGTGAAAATTTTCCCCAAGAGTGGGCTTGCGGGCCCCAGGGAGAAAATTTGACCCAGGGGCGGGTCTGTGGGCCGTGGGGAGAAATATTTCCTAGAGGAGGAGTCGGTTGGAAATTTCCTATGTGGGGCGAAAAGTGACCTTTGCACCCGCACTCCCGTGAGTTCAAAAATCCGCAAGGGACACGTGATGCCTCCTAGGCTAATGCGGGGAAAGTAGGGTGGCAGGATAAAAGAGTTTTAACACCCCAAAGGGAAAAAAGGGTAAAATTATCTTGTACCTCCACTGACGCCTCACGATGCCACATGGCTGCTCCCGATTGGTTGTGGGCCAATGGGGTGGCAGGAAAAATGTAGAAATTTTTCCCAAAATTTTCCAAAAGTGGAAAAGGCAAAATGGAACCTGCTCCTCCATCGATGCCTTGTGACGCCATGTGGTAGCTGTTGATTGGTTGCGGTGAGGTAGGGCAGTAGGTAAAATCAAGAAAAATTTCTAAAAAAATTCTGAAGTGCTAAGTTAAAAAGGGATCCACCCCTCTATTAATGCCTCATGGTGCCATGTGGCATCCTCTAATTTGCTGCAGGGCGACGGGGGGTGGGAAAAATTAGGAAAAATTTTCCAAAATTTTTCGAAGCTCTAAGGGAAAATTCGAGCCCATGGTTCGCTTAAAGATATTTTCTTAAAAAAATTGACAGATTAAAATTATTTTTGATACCAACTGAAGAAAACCTTTAGAAGGCCATAACTTTTGATAGATATCTTGATTTTGGGAAAATGAGGACTTTCTGGAAATCTCTCAATGTCCTATTTATTCAAAAATAAATAAATTTTGATTTTGATAGAGTTTAGGGAGTCAATTTCAAGAAAATAATCTATAAGATTTTACAAAGTGCAAACCGATAAATTGTAACTTATAATATTTGTTCAATTTGATCTTCTTCCTCTCTCAACATGTCAAATAGACATGAAAAATTGTTCATAGATCGATTTAAGAAGGATTTTAGGATTTAATTTGTTTGATTGATTTGTAATTTGAAATTTTATATCTCTTGACAACAAAACAAATGTAGGAGGGTTGAGCCCATTTTTTACAAGGTCGAAGGATCTTTCCTTAAGTTATTTTGTCCAATTTCATTCACTTATAACGTAGCATGTTCAATTTTAATGTTTCATTGTTATTTCTTGATTGCAGGATCAATCATGCTCGTTTTTGGTAAAAGTTGCAAAGTTTAACGTGAATCGAAATGGAAACGACAAAATTAACTCAATGGTTCTTATTTTACTTTCCTTACAAATGAATTCATTTCATGATAGTTTCAAATAGGTTCCATTCCTTCAATCAAATGATAAATACAAGAATCCAACTTTTATTCTTTTCAAATCATGCACTTCACAAAAAGCAGTGTTACATTTCCTTCATGTGCATTTCTTTTTTCAAAAAAAGATTACAACTCACATTTAAATGATTAAATTCAATACAATGATGTAATTTGAGGAAGGTTATGCAATCCTTTATTGATTCCAAAATAAAAATTTACAATTTCCTTCTTTTATTCCTCAATTTCATTATACGAGGACACAATTTCTTGCTTTCAAAACAATAGAACAAAGAATGTCTCCTTCACATTTCAATTTAAACTTTCATAACCAATAAAAAATATTTCCATTACAAAACATATACAAGTTCATCCACTTCAATTGGGAAAGGTTACAATAAGATTTCATTTCAGATGATATTTTCAAACTATATTTTCTCGGCTCAAGACAACAACATGCATATTTTTCATTCTTCCAAATTGTGATAACAATAAGAGTAGGGAAAGGCGACGATCTCCAGCTAACCAAGACATCTAATGAAGAGGATAATCTATCCTTCTTCATTGGCCCCCAAGCCCCAACGATAATGCAATAAAATATTTGATCCAACGCGTGGCAACAACAGCTTGCACAAACACACAAGCAACATTTTCACAATTAAAAAATAGTCCAACACATAATGAAGTTTACAACTACATTAAAGCATGATGAACATTATTGAGCCTTCATCAAGTAAGCCAAAGGAGCAAGAAACAATGGGGATGCTTCTTATGCCTCCCAAAAGAGGAAATGGGTATCACAACCTGAATTAGAAAATGCCAAAATATAGTACGTCAAAACCTTGACATTCCTTATGCCTCCCCAAGTACCCCTTATTCCTCACATTTCCTTATGCCTCCCTAACATATTATGGCACCCCATAATGAGTAAAGAAATTCAAGCTATTTCTTTGTAAGGTGCATCCCAAATCCCTAATCCCTCCACCCTTATACCTCCCTAAAACACACATGTGCCTCCCACAAAGTAAACCGAATAGTCTTCTGCTACACCATTCCTAGGCCATCTACCCCACAACATACAAACATGCCAAAACATTCACAACAATAACAATTTCATAAAGAAAAGAGAAGAATTTCAAGATCCAAGCTCCTACCTCTCCGTGATGAAGTTGTCCCAAGTTCCAAAATAGCAAGATTTATTCCAATGCAAGCAATCGAAAAGCGCAAGCACAAGCATGCAATAATCTTACAAAAACTTCTTCAAAGCAAGATCTCCCAAAACAACAAGGAATTCGCCAAAGAATGAAGTCTCAAAAATGAAGCAATCCCAAAACAAGGCAAGGAATTTGAATTTTATAGAAGAGGGAAGGGAAGAGGATGAGGTGGGTCCATGTAGGATGTCACATCACACATCCTCAACCCTAACCCCAAAATTCAACTTCATTCTCCAATGCATAATAAATAGGTGGGTGAATAATATGATAGTTTACTTACATACTCAAATCCAACCCACACCCCAAAGGATTGAAATTAAACCATGTAAGAGAAGTGTAATTAAAACCTACAATTTGTCTTCCCAAAATTCATAATAAAAGTCTAAATTCAACTCTCCAACTGTAGGTATGGTTGGTAAATAAATTTAAGAGGTGTGGGAGAGGTTTAACTTGTCACAGAAGCCTCCAAACTCATCCTCCAATGAAAAAATCGAATTGCCAAGAAGGTGGAGTGTTTCACACTAAAAATTTAACTTACACATCACTTACACATCTCTTACAACACTTTAATTCAAGGCCAACAACTCTATTAATTACTTTTTTATGACATATATTAATTAATTAACTTAACAACATGATTACTCGAATATTATACATCATGTAATGAATAATGAAAGGGTCAATGAACCACAAAATAAATAAATGGAAACATAAACCAAGGAACCAATAAATAAATAAACATAACCCCTTGGTCACATTTTAAATGTGACCCCCATGGGAATACCTAACACACACAAACACACATAAACAAATCTTGGTTGCCATGGTGACCTTGTTGAATTCATCTAGAATTCCAATGTGGTTGGTCTCTAATCCTCGATGTTTTTGTGATATTTTAATCTAAAAACACAAATACCTCCTTCATCCTCGTGGTCATATTAGAACATCCAAAATAATATAAATATAATTCCAAAATAATCTAGATATATAAATCACAAAAATCATGAAAGTAATCAAACAATATCATTTACAGTTTTATCTACAACTATATCATCATTCGATAATTTCCATTTCTAGGTCTACACACAATATCCAAAACCACATGTCGAACAACATCCATAATATAACCATGTCAAACAACATGTCATAATTAATGAGATAAAATTTCCTAATAATCATCATGCATCAAAACTGAATCAAGTCAACAATAATCCATGATCTAACATCTAATATCATACTATAATAAAGTACATAATCATGTCCATAATATATTCAAAATATCATTATTAGTATAAAAAAGGTGTCGAAGGGAAGAGGGCACTACATAACCCTCCCCTTAGAGTCCACTTTCTCTTGGATATCACTTTGGAACAAATGTGGAAACGAACTCGTAGCAAAGTAGCATCCTCCCCCGTAGCCGTAGTCACTGACATATCTATCCCTTTGCACCAAGAATTGATTAACCTATCTACCTCAAAGTCCGGTGGTCCTACAATCTAGGATGCGAATTGGCTCCACCATATACTTCCCCGATCCCGCACCTACAATGATATCCAATCTATCACATGAGAAGGATTTGCACCATATCTCCTAAGAACTAAAACATGAAACACATCATGTACATGAGATAAGATAGGTGGAAAAGCTATACAAGAGGCCAAAGGGCCGATACACTCCAAGATCTCGAAAGGACCCTAAAATCTAGGGGCTAACTTAGAACCTTTTCCATAACAAATAGGTCTCTTATGTGGCCTAACATGAAGGAACACCTTCATGCCCACATCAAAACTATGGTCAGTCCTATGCTAATTTGCATACTTCTTCTGCTTGTCATGTGCCTCCTACGGTCTTTGTCCGATCAAAACCACTCATCGCTCCATGTCTTGCAACAAAGTTGGTCCAAGACAAATCCTATCCACTAACTGTCAAACTTAAGAGGTGTCTTATACTCTCTACCAAAGGATAAATGCCTATAGAACTCTGAAAACTATTATTGTAGGCAAATTCCACCAAGTATAGGTACTCCTCCCATTTAGACTACTGGTCCATAATGTACATCCTAAGCATGTCCTCCAAGATTTGATTCACCAGCTCGGTCTGACCATTAGCCTCTTGCTGGTATGCTCTATTGAAATTTATCTTTTTCCCAAGGGCATATTGCATGGTAGTCCAAAAATGTGAAGCATACAAAGGATCACGGTCATTAATGATCTTCCACAGAATCTCGTGCAACCTGACAATCTCATCAAGATATACCCATGCTACTGAAATAGCTATATAAGTGGTCTTCACTACATAAAAGTGAGCCACTTTTATCAATTTATCAACCATGACCATGATGGAATTATAGTGATATCTCAACATTGGTAGCCTAACAATGAATTCTATGGAAATGGTGTCCCATTTCCACTCCAATATAGCATGAGGAAAGAGAATGCCAGTTAGATGTTGATGCTTGAACTTTACTTTCTAGAACTCTAAACATCATGACACAAACTGGGCCATGTATCTATAAAGTCCTCCAGTGATGCATCTGTCTCAAAGTAGAATGCATCTTCTTCACCCTGGGTGGGCTGAATAGGGTGCATGATGTGCTTCACTGTCAATATGTCCTACCTCAAGCCTCCATCTATCGAACATAAATCTTACCTCGTGCCTGAGAAGGCCATATGGCTCTAGTGAGAAACTATCAAAATTTCCCTCAAGGGGTTTCTAAGACTCGATCTCGCTCGAATCGCATCAGAAGTTTTCAAGAGGAAGCTGCGGAAGAATCCTACTCTATAAATCTATGCTCACTAAGGCTGCCATAGCCACTTGTCTCTATCTACCGAGAGGGTCTACTACCACATTCTCCTTCCCCTTCACATTCTCGATCTCCATATCATACTCAGAAAGTGACTCCATCCAATGCCAGCGACGAGTGTTCGGATTGGGATGTGTGAAGAGGTGGTGAAGACTCGGGTGATCTATCATGAGTGTGAATCTCGACCAAGCGAAAGTGCCTCCATCAAACCAAAGTGTGCACATTGCCACAAGCTCAAGATCATGAGTCATATAAATAAGCTCGTAATCATTGAGTTTGCAATACTCAAAAGTCACTACTCTTCCCTCCTACATCAACACACCTCCAAGCTCTCGCTAAAGAAGAATCTGTACAAATGAAAAACTCACCCTATGGATTTGGTACTAAAAGAATAGGTGTTGTAGTGAGACATTCTTTCATTGTACTAAAGGCTTGCTCGTACCTATTTGACCAAACAAAATTATTCCCTTTCCTCTCGAATGGAAGTGAAGGGGTGTACAATCGAGAGAAGTCATGAACAAATCTCTGTAGTAACTTGCTAATCCCATGAAGCTGCTCACCTCGGTCATAGTACTAGGTGTTGGCCAATCTATAATAGCTCTAATTTTGGAAGGATTGATGGTGATACCTTCCCGAAATGATATGACCTAAATACCGCACCTCCGTTTGAATGAATGCACACTTCTCCGTGTTCCCATAAAGTGGTACTCATGAAGACATCGAAGAACATGGCAAAGGTGCCCCTCATGCTCCTCATGTGTTTGTGAGTAAATCAAAGTTTCATCAAGGAAGATTAGCACGAAGCTATATAAGAAGGTCCTAAATAACCCATTCATCAAATTCATAAATACTACGGGGTTATTAGTCAAACCAAAAGGCACCACTCGAACTCATAGTGGCCATATCTCGTATGGAAGTCATTATTATGAATTTTTGCCTCTAAGATCCTCGGTGATGGTTTCGACTTAAGTAATATCTTAGAGAAAGTTGTGGCTCCCATCATCTGATCAAATAAATCATCAATGCATGGAAGGGGATAATGATTATTGATCGTTACCTTATTCAAATGGTGGTAATCAATACACAATCGCAAGGATCCATCCTTCTTAAAAAAAAAAAAAATAATAGGTGCCCTCCACCTACAAATTGAGCTTATAGAGCTCGGGGTGGTCATGTGATAAGGTGCTCATGAGATAGGATCTTCTCTTGGAACAAGATCTATATGAAAATCAATCTCATGTGGGGGTAGTAACCCTGGTAGGTTCCCTAGAAAGACATCTGCAAACTCTCTCAAAATGGGATGATCATCTAGTGATGGTCCACTAGACCCATCCTCGACATCACCGACTATAATAACATACATCTAACAACCCCATCATACACACTGCTTTGCTTAAGCTGCATAGCGAGATATGGTGTGAATAGAAACAGGTCTCTCGACCCTTGAAATTACCGACTCAACTCCCAAATCATCTACACAAGATATAATCTTGTGGTAACAATCCACCCCGCCCCATGTGTGTAGACAACCAATCCATACACAAGATGACTCCATATGATCCCAAAGGAAGGATACGAAGATCCAAGGTAGTAGTAGTAAAGGTCCCAAATCCACTACACACTCCTTGACTAAGGAGTCTACAGAGATCTTGGCTTCCGAAGCCATCTCAACATCCCAACTAAGACCCTTCTTAACTACCACAGGCCGCATCACTCTACTAGAGATGGTGAAATGAAAGAATCAGAAGAACCATAATCAAACAAAATGGAGGTAGGAATGCCACCAATGCTACCCGTAGTCTCAATAACTATGATCTTATGCTCTGCCTCAAAATTCTTAACTATTACATATATCCTATGACTGTACCTTATATCACCAACAGTAGGCTCTGAGATCTTTGTCTTACCCTTATTATTAGGGTTCTATGGGTAGTCTCAAGAAAAATGTCCAATAACACAACCAAAACAATGACCTAATCCTCTCCCCTATGTAACAGGTCCGGTCAGTACTTTGGAGATCTATGGTGTCGATCCCCATGATCCGATTGCAGTCTCACCGAGGTCTCTACTTGTGCAAGCTCCTCCCTGAGTGAGATCTCTAGGCACCCTGTGTCCTAATGGGATCTATAGGGGAGACCCCAGACTCTAACCTCTCTATGCATCAAACCTCTGTGGAGGTCTATAAGGTGGGCGGGACTACTAATGTTCTTGCTGTGGTCTAAAAAATGACTGTGTTGAACCCTTTCGAGAATGAGGAAGAGGTCGGACCCCCATGATCTGCTATCTTGCATCTATTTTATGCAGCTCCGGACTCGGTCTCTAGCCTACCTGGGTATTTCCCTAAGTCACCTACGCTATATAGGCCTTCTCGATGGCCTCGGCTAATTTATGTGGACAATGGATCTTTACCGCACCTCAATGTCTACATTTAGGCCCCGAACGAACTGTCGATCGACACCTACTCATCCCGCATGTAATCAACATAATGGAGTAGATCAAGAAATCTATTCTCATAATGAGCCTTGTAAGAAATGCCTATCGGAGGTCATGTAACTCATCTATCCATTGTTGTATGAACTTTACAAGTATTAGCTCCTTCAATGATCTTAAAAGAGATCACGAGTAACTATCTCGGAATAAACATGGAGCTTCGCTCCTATTTGTATGACAAGACACCGATTATATCCCTCAAAGTAGATTGATTGGAACATGATATTTTGTGTTGCTTTGGAACAAGGATAGAGCTTGAAGCACCTGCTCAAGATCACTAACTAGGCTTCTACCTGAAATCCACCTATTTCACCAAAATAATGTGATGGCTGAAGCTTTAGGATCTCCCGATATGATCTGCACCTATGATCTAATGGCCTCTAGGCCTCTCGTATGCTCATCCCTAAGCCTAGGGCTCTAAGACCTTTATCTATGTCTTGAAACTTAGTCACCTGTCCCATCTGTGTTTACCCTACTCTACATGACTGCATCGAATTTCCCTCCTCCATGCTCCTCACTGGGTCGAGGAGATACATGACACTCAATGGAAGTGACTCTATCATGTCTCGTTACATGTCCTCCTATTGATCCTCCACATAGAGCGGTATTAACATCCTGAATAGTCTACAGAATCTATGGTAGGATGGCTGCTACAACATGATCTGGTGGTGGTAAGTCTAGGTCTATGTGAAAAGACACCTCATCCTATCAATGCCTCCTACATAGACCAAGGCGAGAGTTATCTCATCTTTCTAAGTTTGATTCACTTTCCATGTTCACTAAAATATGTAATTTTCAAACTAAGTTGTTTTCTAGATATAAAAGTGTGATAAGTTTAAGGTTCATGTCTCAATTTTTCTAGTGTTCCCAATGGCCCAAGCTTTTGAACCACTACTCTCGATACCAAGTGTAATTCCCACTAAAAACAACACACTTGAGACCCAAGAACAACCTAGGATTAGTTAGGAAAATTATGGAATATTTTTTTTTTAAAAGTCTATAACCAAGTCAAAAGAGGTTTAACGCCCGAAGGGAGAAATGGGTAAAATTCACCTACGCCTCCACTGATGCCTCATGATGCCATGTCATAGCTCCTAACTCATGATGCCACATCACAGCTCCCGATTGGGTGAAGGCCGACGGGGCGGCGGGGAAAATGTCAAAAAATTTCCCAAAAATTTTTGAAAGCGTAAAAGGTAGAAAGGAACCCTCTCCTCTACCGATGCCTCACAATGCCACGTGGAAGCTCCTGATTGGCTACTAGCTAGCGGGGGTAGGGAAAATTAGGAAATTTTTTGTAAAAATTTTCCAAAGTGCTAAGTTAAATAGGGATCCACCCCTCCACCAACGCCTCGTGGTACCACATGGCAACCTCTGATTGGCTATAGGTGGTGGGGCGAGAGGAAAAATTAGGAAAAATTTTGCACAATTTTTTTGAAGCTCTAAGGGAAAATTTGGGCCCGTGGGTCCACCAAGGAAATTTTTCCCAAATTTTTTTTACAGTTAAAATTATTTTTGATGCCAAATGAAGAAAAACATCGAAGCCCATAATTTTTGATAGAGAGCTCATTTTTGGGAAAACGAGGACTTTACGAAAGATTTCAATGTCTTCTTTACTCAAGAATCATTAGATTTTTATTTTGATAAAGTTTAGGAGTCAATTTAATGAAAAATATTGGCGGTCTTTTACAGTGTAAACTTGTAAATTTTAATTTATAAGATTTGTTAAATTTGATCTTCTTCATCTCTCAACATGTCAAATAGACATGAAGAATTTTTCTTAAATGGATTTAAGAAGGATTTAAAGATTTAATTTGTCGATTGATTTGTAATTTGAAAATTTACATTGCTTCACAACAAAACGAATGTAAGAGGGTTGAGCCCATTTTTGTAAGGTTTGAAGGATCTTTCCTTAAGTGCTTTTGTCCAACTACATTCACTTATAACCTAGAATGTTCAATGTTAATGTTTCATTGTTATTTATTGATTGCAGGTTCGGTCTGTTCATTTCTGGTAAATTTGCAGAGTTTAACGTGAAGCAGAAATGGAAACGACAAAATTAACTCAATGGTTCTTATTTTACTTGCCTTACAAATGAATTATTTTCATGATAGTTTCAAATAGGTTTCATTCCTTCAATCAACTTATAAAGACAAGAATGCAACTTTTATTCTTTTCAAATCATGTACTTCACAAAACATAGTGTTACATTTCCTTCATATGCATTTCTTTCTTTCAAACTGAAATTACAACTCACATTTAGATGATTAAATTCAACACAATGATGAAATTTGAGGAAGGTTATGCAATCCTTTATTTATTCCAAAAGACAAATTTACAACTTCCTTCTTTCATTCCTCAATTTCATCATATAGGACACAATTTCTTGCTTTCAAAAGAACAAAATAGAGTATGTCTCTTTCACATTTCAATTTAAACTTTCATAACCAATACAACATCTTTCCATTACAAAACATATACAAGTTCATCCACTTCAAGTGGGAAAGGTTATAATAATATTTCATTTCATAAGGGACTATTAAACTAACCTTTCTCAGCTCCAAAACAACAACATGCATATTTTCATTCTTCAAAATTGTTATCACAACAAGAGTAGGGAAAAGGAAACAATCTCTACCCAATAAAGACATCCAATGAAGAGGAGAAGCCATTCTTCTTCATTGGCCCCCGAACCCAAACCATAAAGCAATAAAATATGTGATCCAACGCATGGCAACAACAGGATTCCACAAACACACAAGAAACATTTTCACAATAAAAACACAGTCAAAAGTAGAATGTAGTTTACAATTAAATTAAAACATGAAAAGCATTACTGAGGCTTCATCAAACAAGCCAAAGGAGCAAGAAACTATGGGGGATTCTTCTTATTCCTCCTAAAAGGATAAATCGATATAACCACCTGAATTACAAATGACCAAAATATCGTATATCAAAACCCCTACATTCCTTATGCCTCCCCAAGTACCCCTTATTCCTCACATTTCCTTATGCCTCCCCAACCTCTTATGGCACCCCATAATGAGTAAAGAAATACAAGATATTTTTTTGTAAGGTGGAACCCAAATCCAAAATCCCTCCATCGTTATACCTCTCTAAAACACACTTGTGCCTCCCACAAAATAAACCTTATAGTCATCTCCTACACCATTCCTAGGCCATCTACCCCACAGCCCACAAACATGACAAAACATTCACAATAGTAACAATTTGATAAACAAAAGAAAAAAATTTTAAGAGCCAAGCTCCTACCTCTCCATGATGGAGTTGTTCCAAGTTCCAAAACAAACATATTTGTCCCAATGCAAGCAATCCAAAACTACCAACACAAGCCTGCAACAATCTTCCAAAAAAAAATTCAAAGCAAGAGCTACCAAAAAACAGCAAGGAATTCTCCCAAGAATGAAGTCTACAAAATGAAGCAACCCTTCAACAAGGCAAGGAATTCAAATTTTATAGAAGAGGAAAGGGAAGAGGATGAGGTGGGTCCATGTAGGATGTCACATCACACATCCTCAACCCCACCCCAAAATTCAATTTCATTCTACAATGCATAATAAATAGGTGGGTTAATAATATGACAGTTTACTTACATATTCAAATCCAACCCACATCCCAAAGAACTAAACTTAAACCATGTAAGAAAAGTGTAATTAAAACCTATAATTTGTCTTCCTAAAATAAATAATGAAAGTCTAAATTCAACTCTCAAAGCTGTAGGTATCTTTGGTAAATAAATTTAAGAGGTATGTGATAAGTTTAACTTGTCCTACAAGCCTCCAAACTCAGCCTCAAGGAAAAATTTGAATTGACAAGAAGGTGGAGTGTTTCACACTCAAACTTTAACTTACACAGCACTTACAACAATTTAATTCATGGCCAACAACTCTATTAATTACTTTCTTATGACATATATTAATTAATTAACTTAATAACATGATTACTCACAATATTACACACTATTAGATGAATAATGAAAGAGTCAGTGCACCACAAAATAAACACATACAAAAATAAACCAAGGAACTAATAAATAAATACACATAACCCCTTGGTAACATTTTAAAGGTGATCCGCTATGAGAATCCCTAACACACACAAACATGCACAAAAAAATACTAGTTTCTATGGTGACCTTGTTGAATTCATCTAGAATTCCAATGTGTTTTCTCTCCAATCCACCGATGTTTGTTGTGATATTTTAACCTACAAAACACAAATAGCTCGTTTGGCCTTGTGGCCATATTAGAACATCCAAAATAATATAAATATAATTCCAAAATCATCTAGATATATGAATCACAACAATCATAAAAGCAATCTAATAATATCATTTACAATTTTATCAACAATTGTATCATCGTCCAATAATTTCCATTTCTAGGTCTACTCACACTATCCAAATATCACATGTCGAAAAACATCCATAATATAAACATGTCAAATAATATATCATCATCAACATATAAAATGAACCTAAAAATCATCATGCATCATAACTGAATCAAGTCAACAATAATCCATGATCTAACATCTAACATAATACTATAATAAAGTCCATAATCATGTCCATAATATAATCAAAAGTATCATGATTAGTATCAAAAGAGTTTCGAAGGGAAGTGGGCACTACACCATATTCTTTGTTTACCGCACAGAACAAGGTGGTAGATCCGACAAGTGAATTTTTTTCTTTTGGTAACAGTTCAATTCATGTTTTCTATGACAACTTAAATTCCATCCACCGTGTTGGTGCTCAAAATAGTCTCGCCCCAAATTTCCATTGAAAATATATCAATTTTTGGCTGTTTCAAGAGGCCACGAAAACATTTGTACCCAATGTTGGCTAGTCGGTCGGTGAGTCGTATGGCTATCTTTGTGGCGAGAAATATCCGTGGCAAGCTACATTAAAATTCAACGTTTCTAATATAATGTTGTGTAAAATCTTGTGAGGTGAGAGGTTGGAAACATGAAAATATCAGTTCAGTTGGGGCTTTACTAAGTGCACAATGGCTCAAGTCTTGCATTCCAAAATTTTCAACATTGGACATAGCGAGCTCATCGAGTGGCTGCCATCGAGCTACTCGTGAGATTAAAAATGAATGTATTTTTAATTTTATTCCTTATCCATCTTTCGACATGCATTTTTACTTATAACTACTATGGGTAGAGGTTGTTCGTTTGATGTTTTTGGTTGTACCCAAAGTTGGCGAGCCAATCAGTGAGCCATATGGCTATGTTTGTGGTGAGAAATATCCGCGGCAAGCTACATTAAAATTTAACATTTTGAATATAACGTTGTGTAAAATCTTGTGAGGTGAGAGTTTGGAAACATGAAAATATCAGTTCGGTTGGGGCTTTACTAAGTGCACCCAATAGTATATCATCATCAACATATAAAATGTCCCTAATAATCATCATGCATCATAACTGAATCAAGACAACAATAATCCATTATCTAACATCTCACATAATACTATAATAAAGTCCATAATCATGTCCATAATATAATTAGTAGTATCATGATTAGTATCAAAAGGGTGTCAAAGGGAAGTGGGCACTACACCAAATTCTTTGTTTACCACACAGAACAAGGTGCCGAGATCTGACAAGTGTAATTTTTTTTTCGGTAACTATTCAATTCATGTTTTCTATGCAAATTTAAATTCCATCCACTATGTTGGTGCTCAAAATAGTCTCACCCCAATTTGAATTTAAAAATCTATCAATTTAAAGCCTCTATCACTTTCTTTTTCCTCTCGTTGTACTGGTTAATCTTTGTTGCCATTTTTATTTTTTTCCGGGTCATAAATCACTTATGGGTCCATGGTTTGCTCCTTGTTTCTTTATTCCTTTGGAAAAGGTCTGCAATTGGGGTCTCTTTTTCTCTATTCATCTAAAAACTCAGGTTCTCCCATGTTCGACATTTTCCATGGTCTAGATTCTTTCTTCCTTGTCATTTATGCCCTACATACTTGAAGAAAATGAATGGATGTCTCTCTAATGAACATATTTGAGCCTTGTAACATTTCTAAATTCTTTGTCCTTGGATAAAATTTCATTTCCAGGCTCGAATGATAATTTTTCTATATTTTACGGTTTGACAAGCATTTCTCCTAGTCAAATTTACATCCTTGCATTGACAGGGGAATTGGCACCTTTTGGTTAGATGTGGCTCAGTAGGGTACTTCAAAATTTCTATGGATCACCTCAACTTAAAGTGTGTTCACGTGGAGGAATGGCACTCATTTGAAGGTATACTCTTTGGTTTGGCCTTGGAGTAGCACTGGGAGGACACGTGGAGGTCTCCACTGCTTTTCCCAGAGACTTAGACACATTTTTATGTAGTTGATACAGTTTGGTGGAAAAGGACACGTGGCAAGCTCGATCTAATTCAGGGTCTCCACTTTGCGCACCTTCTTGAAGTTGTGCCATGGAGACACGTGGAGGAACCATGCGTGTTTCGGGACCGGTCCTTGAGTTTCATTTTAAAGAAGCACCAAGATGACATGTGGAGGCCTCCATTCACTTTGCATTTTCCTTGGTATTTTCAACGGCCAAAGGAGACTACCTCGGAGCATGACACATGGTACCTTCCACTGATCTTCAAACATTGAGGAAAACATTTCCGGAATAGGACATGTGGCAAGCTCATGCTCATTTGAGGTATATAATTTTTGGGACCATCTCAAGGTGCGCAATGGTGACACATGGCAGTTTGAAAAGTCAAAGAGGCGGGGAGGTGGAATATCGAGGAAACTTGGATTTTATACCTCTTAAGGATTAAAATATCATAATGGCCTGCAATCCTAATGAGGGAAATAGTCAATGTTTTAACACGGTCAACGACGGAGGTGCGACCTCTCGGTGTAAATTGAGAAAAAAATCCTTTTGGGAGAAAAGAGTCAAAAGTAAAAGGGAAAGCATGGTTCCACTCAAACCACATTTTGACACATTTTAGACTTGTTTCCTGAGGGCGGAGGTGCAGAGCAAAATGGAATTTTTTTCCATTTTTCAAAAAAATTGTAAAAAGTCAAAGGAAGCCCCAAGGTCTATTTTTAAATTTTTAATCTTCCACGTGAACGACCCAAATTCAAAGAAAAGATCAATGAAACCGAGAGTCTGAATCTTATTTTCCCCCATTTCTTGAAACACACCTAGAAGTGTGAGTCTCCATGATTTATTAGTATTTCGTACATGCCAAGCAGAGAGGGTAGTTAATGTTGATATCTGAGTTTGGTGGGAAGATCTGGGAGACATCTTTCACCATTAAAATGGTCTGACTTTCATGTTCGATCAGATTTTCCATTTTTCTTCTCCAAAGTACACAATCAACTAGATTTGATTGATTAGGGGCAGAAGTGGTTGGAAAATCGAAGAAAGAGTGATCTACCAGAGGAAGGAGATGAATGTGGGAGATATTCGATGAGATTTTCCCCCTCGAGCACCTGGTGAATTTTACAGATCTAATTCTAAGAATCACGATCTGAATCATGGTGAGCACTAGTGCATTAAAAGTTTTTGTCTTTTAGGGAGAAGGGGCTCTGTTGTAAATGTTATAAATGGCACAAAATTTTCGTGCAAATGTCGGAGGTTGGAGGTTGGAGTGTTAGGGGTCAAGACTAATTTTTCTAATAGAAAGCTTGACAGAGCTCATCATTTTTTAGAAGACTTTTGAGAAACTAGGTTATCTCTTTTTGTATTAAATCTTACTATGTCAAGGTGGTTGTAAGTGTACAACCATTGACAATCTCTAAGACTGTTCTAGAAACTTTCCCCTGCTAATAGGCATAATCAAATTCGAGGTTTTCTATGTTGGTTTTATTTTTGAATGTATACAAGAATTTTTTTCTTGTTTTTGTTGCAATCTTGTATCAAATTTGATCCAATCACACTGGCCTCAATCCTTGTGATAGTTTAGTGGCATCTACAATTTCATCTCTTAAAAGATATTTCATTTGGGATTGAAATAAACGATTTAAAATCACTTTTCTTTCATCTTTTGATAGAGATTGTATGTAAGCCTTTGGATGTACCTTAGGCGTGTGATTTTCTTAGATCTTGATGCTTTGTTGGATTTTCTAACTGGAGACTTCATGATAGAATCTCAAATATTGTGTGAAGAGTGTTGATTTGGGCCTCCATTGAAGCACATATTCAGTTAAAGAGACATTTTAGCTATTATGTGGCATTCTTGTTGTTTAACCCTCTATTTTGTAAGATTTCTAAAGGATCGGTGAATCAAGTTCACCATGCCCCACCTCCCACAAAAATTTCATTCAAAAACAACCAATCCTACATGTACTACCTTGTTTTGTTTGTCCTGTGTACACACAAATTCATAATCTCTGTTACCAAAACATGTAGAAGCAATCAAGGTCCCAAATGTCTTTAGTAACCTTTGCCTTTTTAAAAACTATCTCCATGATCTAGAAGTAACAACTCGTGAGGGCTAAATCTAGTGTGTTGATCATATTTTCCCAAGGTCTTCTCTATAAAATCTATGCAAAAGAAGGATTCATCATTATCCTTCAATAAAAAGAGGTTAAAAAATAGGTTCTCTTACGTAGGTTGAAAGGCACAACCTAAAATAGTTAGTATCAAATCACATCCTTTTAAGGTACTACCCACTCCTTTCAAAACCTGAGTGTTAACAAGTCGGATAGATTGCTTCCTTGGCTACAAAATGACATAAATGATTATCTATCTACCTCTGAGTGTCATGTTAAATCCATGATTCTACTCGGCCTTTGAAGGAGATTAAATTCAGGTACCAACACACTTAGTAGTCCCACGCGAGGAAAATCATTTCAAAATCAAGAAAATGGTAAAACACTTCTTGTATGCTCAAGTGTTGTGTGGAATTCTTCCAGTCTTGTCACCTAGAGCACTAGCTTTCATTTGATAAATATGGGTAAAGAAAGGTGAGAATCTTTCCATTTATATTTTATAGCATTAAAAAAATTTTGAGATCATATTTAGTGCATGTACACAACTAAGATGAAAATTTGTAGTGGCGAATAACTATTGATATGATTCTTAATGAGTACCAGTGTCTTAAAACTCTATAAGAATCATATTTGCTACTAATATTTACAAATCTAGAAGGAATAATATCTTTCTTTGCTAGGGATCCTACTAGGACATTGTTTCCGAGCTAGGAAAAGCAAATTCGAGAAGGAAGAAAATAATGGAGAGTTGTTGGTGATCAGCGAGACAAGAAGAGGATCTTCGTTGATGAGATTGATCGACCTTTCATTGATGATTGCCATTCAAGTGACACTGAATCAGGTAGTTTTTTTGTGGAATTGAACTCTCAAATTGGAGAGGGACGTTCATTTGATTTTGAAAGGGTTGCTTCACATTCTACACCTGTATTTTCTGAAGTTGATAGAGATTTCCAAGAGACAAGTCCTTTGGGGGATATCCATTTTGAAAATTATACTCTTGTGTTAAAAGTACCATCTACCCCTCATCAATTTGTCACCCCTCCAGGGTCACCTCCTCAAAGGAACATGACCTTACCCCCACCTAGACCCCTTTTTTTTGTAAACACTTTTGGACCTATAAATTTTGTGGGAATGGCTAGATATCCAAATGTAGTGCCTCAAGATGTAAGGAACAAAATGCCAAAGTTTCAAGGAAACAATGTTATTACTGGTGATCAGTATCTAAAGTTTTTATCAACATGATGGAAGATTTTGAGATTGAACATGAAGACGTATATATCAAGATGTTTATCCATACCATGGAAGAGGATGTTAGGGATTGGTATAAAGCATTTCCAGATAACTCTATTGATTCTTGGGCTGAGATGAGAAATGCATTTAGATTACAATATGGTGATAGGAATGACCCTAGGTTTCTTTTGATAGAATTTGAAAATATCAAAAAGAATCTTAATGACTCAACACATGATTTCAAAAGAAGATTTAATAAGACCTTGAGGATATTTTCTATTAGGATAAGGCCTTGTGATAAGTCATGTTTGATCAAATATACTTGATGCATTTGATAAAAAGGCTACATATTAATTAAGAGACAAAAACCCCACAAATTTAAGGTAGGCCTTTAACATGGCTTTGCAAATTGAAAATAACATAAAGCCAATTGGAAATCCTCCAAAGAGGGAGGGTATAAAGTTGGTTAACACAGAAAATCCTCATAGAAGCAAGGCTAAAGATTTTGAATAAGTTATGAAGACTTTGGTAGGGATTTTCAAAGAAATTTCTTACAAACTAGCCCGGGATGAGAAGGGACTTGGGCAGAGCTCAAAAGGTCAACATAAGCAACAAGGCCAAGACCGATTCACAAATCACCAAAGATCTGATGACAAAGGCAAGGGACCTATGGATTTGGAAATAAACAGTCCCAAGCTAGGGATAATAGAATGATACCTAATCCTTTGGCTGCTAGAGTTGTTGTGGTAGAAGAGACAGATGTCATTGATTAGTGTGACAAATGTTTCATGCCTCATGCTCCTTGTGAAGAAGATCAACAAGAAGAGGAAGAAGCTAGTGATGATAATGATGATGATGCCTACATGATGGAGATTCCTACAAGTTCTCCAAGGGAAGTCACTTCAACTGAGGTAATAAGTGCTAGAACTGCTATCGATTTTTGGGATTGGAATCACTAGGTACCTCTTCTTCCTCCCTCTCATACTTTAGAAGTAGACACTATACAAGATTTTGAATTTCCCACTAATGATTTTGAATACTTGAGGCTATTAATGATTGAAAATTATGATGGAGGAGTTCCTTTAGAAGAAGATAGGAAGCTATTAATGAATGTTGTAGTTGCCCAAAAAAAGGAGCACAATATTAGAATTAAATCTACTAAGGGCCACAAGCCAGGTCAAAATTTCCATTACTTACCAAAGAAACCCCAAATAAAAATACATCTGACAGAGAGCTTGTTTCCCCAAGAAAAACCTGTGTTCCTCCCCATGCCTAAGCTGAAAAGAATCCCATTCCATATGATGAATTTTCCAATGTTTCTCCTAGTGCTGCTTTACCCAAATTTGTTCCATATGACATTGCCCAAGTTTTGAGTCAAACCAAAATTCCTGTCCCATTTATTGAGTGCTTAGGATCCCCGAGGACTTGAAGAGGGATTTTGAATACTTAGGATTCAAAGAGGAAGGATCACAGAGGATAGAGATGTAAACAAGGTTGGGATTCCCCTTACTGTTACAGTGTTGGAAAAGCCACAAGTGGTTAAAGAGCTAGGGGAACCAGTAGGGGTTTATTTAGGAACTTCTTTGGTTAAATCCCAATTTGAATGTGGATCCATTCTTCACTACCCTGGTTATCAAGGACAAGCATTACATAAGCTGTATGTTTGATTTGAAGCTTCATGTAATGTAATGCCTCTTGAGGTCATGAATGAGCTAGGTATCAAAGTAACAACAACATATGGGAAATGCACTACCATGGACTCAAGAGAGGTGTCAGTGGTGGGATGTGTCAAATGTCTTGTTGTGTAACTTGCATCTTATCCTTGAAGGAACTTAAAACTTGATTTGGTGATTGTTGACTGCCCTGCCAAGTGGGGGATGTTATTGTCAAAAAAGTGGGCAACAAGTGTTGGTGGTAGTCTGAAAATGGCCATGTCTTATGCCACTATCCCCATTGGAGGCAACTTGGTGAAATTATATGGAGAGAATAAGATGTTGTACTTGATTGAAGACCAAAGCAATGCATCTTTTAATTTTTGCAAGAAAATGTTTATCTTAACAACGTTATGAGTTTTGTGGATTTTAGGGAGTATGAAAGTGTTGAAAATAGAGCTCCTAAGTATGCTATTTTTTTTGGGAATTTGGTCTATGATTTAGCCTTTAAAATGTTAAAGAATTTGACTCAAACACATTGGGGGAGCTTCAGATAAAATGGATGGTTTAGAAACTGAACAGAGAAGAAAAAGAGGTATATTTCCTGTTGATGAAAACATATACGAACCTCTTGGCATGGTCATATCCAATATGGTAGAAATTTGATTTTTTTCCTTGATTGTTTTCTTTGAATCAAGAATATCATCATCAGTGTATACTTTGTTGTATGTTCCTGTTTTTTGTTTTTGCTTGATCTGGTCCTGGGTGACCTACTTTTGTTGGTTTCTCTATTTTTTTAGGTGGCTTTATTTCTCTACTCTGCGAGATGACTTCATTGCCCAATGGTTATTCTTGGCAATTGGTCTACCTTTGTTCTTGTGGCACTCGCAGGGAGTTCCCATCCCTAAGTCAGAGCCATTGTTGGTGCTCAAAATAGTCTCGCCCCAATTTGCCTTTGAAAATCTATTGATTTATGGCCTCTATCACTTTCTTTTTCCCTTGTTGTGCCTGGTTAATATTTTTTGCCATTTTTAATTTCTTCATGGGTCATAAATCACTTATGGGTCCATGGTTTTGTCCTTTTTTCTTTGTTCCTCTAGAAAAGGTATGCAATTTGGGTCTCCCATTCTCTATTCATCTAAAAACTCGGGTTCTCCCATGTTTTCCATTCTCCATGGTCGAGATTTGTCTTCCTTGTCGTTTCTACCCTAAATTCTTGAAGAAAATGAATGGATGTGTCTTTGATGAACATATTTGAGCCTTGTAACATTTCTAAATTCTCTTTCCTTGGAGAAATTTTCATTTCTAGGCTCGAATGATCATTTTTCTATATTTTATGGTTTGATGGGTGTTTCTCCTAGTCAAATTTACATCCTTGCATCGACATGGGATGTGGCACCTTTTGGTTAGAGGTGGCTTAGCTGGGTACTTAAAAATTTCTATGGATCACCTCAACTTAATGTGTGTCCACGTGGAGGAATGGTGCTCATTTGAAGGTCTACTTTTTGGTTTGGCCTTGGAGTACCACCAAGAGGACACGTGTAGGTCTCCGCTGCTTTTCCAGGACTTAGAAAATTTTTATGCAGTTGATACAGTTTGGTGGAATAGGACACATGTCTAGCTTGTGCTCATTTAGGGTCTCGCTTTGGGCACCTTATTGAAGTTGCGCCATGGAGACACATGGAGGAACTACACATGTTTATGGATTAGCCCTTGAGTTTCATTTTAAAGAAGCACCATGATGACATGTGGAGGCCTCTGCTCACTTTGCATAATTCTTGGACTTTTCAATGGCCAAAGGAGCGCCTCATAGCATGACATGTGGTGCCCTCTGCTAAGCTGCAAGCATTCAGGAAAACTTTGTCAGAACAAGACACGTGGCGAACCCGCACTCATTTAAGGTATACAAGTTTTGGGACCATCTCAAGGTGTGCCATGGTGACACCTAGAATTTTGAAAATTCAAAGAGGTGGGGAGGTGGACCATCAAAGGAAACTTGGATTTTTTTCCTCCTAAGGATTAAAATCTCATAATGTTCTGTAAGTCCAATGAGGGAAATAGTCAATGTTTTACCTCGATCAATGCCAGAGGTGCGGACTCTCGAGGGAAATTTAGAAAAATTTCTTTTGGGAGAAAAGAGTCAAAAGTAAAAGGGGAAGTGCGGTTCCACTTGAACCACATTTAGACACATGTTAGGCTCATTTCTTGAGGGAGGAGCTATGGGGAAAATTTGGAAAAATTTCCCTTTTCCAAAAAGAGAGTAAAATGGAAGAATTTGGCCATGGTTCCACTCGAACCACATTTGGACATATGTCAGGCTTGTTTCTCGAAGGCGAGAGGTGCGAGATCAAAATAGATTTTTTTCAATTTTTCCAAAAGTTGTAAAAATTCAAAGGAATCCCTTGGGTCTATTTTTTAAATTTTGAATCTTCCACATGGACGGCCCAAATTCAAAGAAAAACTCAACGACATCTAAAAGTTTGAATCTAATTTTCCCCCCATTTTACTGAAACATGCCTGGAAGTGCGAGTCTCTATGATTTCTTGGTATTTCCTACATGTCAAGCAGAGAGAGGGAGTTAATGTGATATCTTAGTTTGGTGGGAAGATCTGGGAGACATCTTTCACCATTAAAATGATCTGCCTTTCATGTTCGATCATATTTTCCTTTTTCTTATCCTATGCATGCAATGAGCCAAATTTGATAGATTAGGGATGGAAGTGGTTGGAAAATTGAAGAAAGAGTGATCTACCAGAGGAAGGGGTTGAATGTGGGAGATATTTGATGAGATCTTCCCCCTAGAGCACCTGGCCACTTTTACAGATATGATTCTTAGAATCATAATCTAAATCATGGCGAGCACTGGTGCATTAAAAGTTTTTGTCTTTTGGGGAGAAGGGGCTCTGTTGTAAATGTTATAAGTGGCAAAAAAATTGTGCAAAGGTTGGAGGTTGGAGTGTTAGGGGTCGGGACTGAATTTTCTAATAGAAAGCTTAACAAAGCTCATCATTTTTGAGAAGCCATTTGAGAAACTAGGTTATCTCTTTTTGTATTTAGTTTTATTGTGTCAAGGTGGTTGCAAGTGTACAACCATTGATAATCTCTGAGAATGTTCTAGAAACTTTCCCCTACTAATAGGCTTAATCAAATTCAAGTTTTTTTGTGTTGTCCTGAGCAAAATGTGTTGGTTTTATTTTAGAATGTATGCAAGTAGTTTTTCTTGTTTTTCCATTGCAATATAGTATCAAATCTGATCAATCACATAGGCCTCAATCATTGTGATAGTTTAGTGGCATCTGCAATTTCATTTGAAGGATAGGAATAAATGATTTAAAATCACTTTTCTTTCATCTATTGACAGAGATTATCTGTAAGCCTCTAGGTGTACCTTAGGCATGATTTGGCTTAGATATTGATGTTGGATTTTTAACTCAAGCCTTCGTGATATAATCTCAAATATTGTGTGAAAGAGTGTTGATCTAGGCCTCCATTGAAGCACATATTCTGGTTAAAGAGATATTTTAGCTATTATGTGGCATTTTGTTGGTTTAACCTTCCATTTTGTAAGATTTCTCAAGGATTGGTGAATCAAGTTCACCCTGCCCCACCTCCCACCAAAAAATTCATTCAAAAACAACCAATCCTACCTGTACTACCCTGTTTGTCCTGTGTGCACACAAATGCATAATCTCTATTACCAAAACATGCATAAGCAATTAGGGTACCAAATGTCTTTAGTAACCTTTTCCTTGTGTGAAAATATCTCCATGATATGGAAGTGACAACTCTTGAGAGTCAGATCTAGTGTGTTGATCATATTTTCCCAAGGTCTTCTCTATAAAATCTATGCAAAAGAAGGATTCATCATTTTCATTCAATAAACAGAGGTTACAAAATAGGTTCTCTTACCTTGGTTGAAAGGAACAACCTAAAATAGTTAGGATCAGATCACATCCTTTTAAGGTGTTACCCACTCCTTTACAAACTTGAGTCTTAAAAATTTAGATAGATTGCTTCCTCGGCTACAAAATGACATAAATGATTATCTATCTACCTTTGAGTGTCTTGTCAAATCCATGATGTTGCTCAGCCTTTGAAGGAGGTTAAATTTTGGTAGCAAAACGCTGCATTAAAAATGGGATGAGCTTCTATCCCCTTTGGATGAGTGAAATTTATTTTTAGGGAACTTTTCAATGATCGGATGATTTTTGTACATCCATGTTTTCACTGTTAGTTATTTTTATCCTTGCATTCCTCTCATGGAAAAAAATTACAACTCACACTAGCGAAGACACCTATGGCTACAACAGATCATTTTGATCAACGGACCAATATTACTCCATGATAAGAACAATTTGTTGCTTTTCTGATGATTTTCATTTTTGGGGAGGGGGTGGTCTAAAACTTTGTGGTTTTTGGCTATAAATATATAGGCATGTTCGCATTAAAAAATAAGTAAGTGGTTTAGAGTAACCATTAACTTATTCAATATCATGGTCATTATTATAATGCTTCCCAAGTATGTTGTGTTTAAAGGAGACAAAAAAAATTATCTTGAGTCGACATAGGTGCAAGGGTACTTATATTAGTAGTTCTTCGTAACTTACATTTCCGGTGAGCGTGTGAGATTTCAAGTGGTGCACTGTGATCATTGCAGAGGGACATAGGGAGGGATTTGTGCAGATAAAGTCCTTATACTTTAATAATCTGTGGAGGCACAGTCCTAACTGGATTTGGGTAGACACCCCAGCCAAGTGGTTGGAAAATTTATTTACAATTATTTCATCCTCTATATTTCGAATAGTACGTGTTTGAAAAGAAATTGAAACTCTATTCTTGTTCTACTTTTTATTGAAGGAAGATAAATAATTTAAACCAGGAAGGAATGAATTTAAATGTTGTTATAGAAGGGTAAATGAAAAGAGGAAACAAGTGTGAAGAAAATGTATTACTCTGTTTTTTTGAAAGGTATAATTTGATTTGAATAGAAGTTGAATTCTTGTTTCTATCACTTAATTTGAAGAAAAAAATCTATTTGAAACTAGCATGCAATGAACCCATCTATTTTTTAGCAAGGCAAGTGAAATAAGATCCATTGAGTTAATTTTGTTTTCCCTTCCGTTTTGGTTTCACTTGAAACGATGTAACTTTTATTAGAAATGAATAGATCGACTCTATAACAAAGAAATCACCATTGAAATAACAAATTGAACATAATATGACCTAAAAAAATTCAAATAGACAATGTCACTTAGGAAAATATTTTAAAACTTTGCAAAAATCGGGCAAAGGCAAATTGCAAACATTTTTCTATATAAAATGTGGAAAATTGATTTGCAATTAGATCTAACATCATAACCTTGCAAATTTACCCTTCAAACCTCCAAGAGAATTCCTCCATGTTTTCTTGGCATGCTGAGAAAGGAAGGAGGTCGAATTGAACAAAATTTTATAATTTTAATTTTACCTGTTGCATTTTAAAAACCTATATCTCTTTTATTTAAAATTAACCCCACAAAATTTATCAAAATTCAAATCTTGAGCTTGTTGTGCAAAAAGGACTTGAGATCTTTCCAAAAAGTCCTCGTTTTCCAAAACAAGAGCTCCTAGGTGATAGTTATGGCCTTATGAAGTTTTACTTCATTTTGGCTTCAAAATCTAACTATCAAATATTCTTGGGTGGACCCATGGGCTAAATACTTTCTTTTGCACTTCTTTCCCAAAAACACTCAAGACACGGAGTTCCCTGCTGCTCCAATGACCCACAAACCTTCTGATTGCTCAAAATAAGTTAAGTTCAAAAAAATAAAAATTGGGAAACATTTCTAAGTTATCCTCGCATCCTTGTTGGCCTGCAGCCAATCAGGTGTTACCACTTGGCTTAACAAGGCTTTGTCGGAGGCGCAAAATTCATTTTATCCTTGGCTCTTGCGAAATTAAAATTTGAAATTTTTTCCTAGTTTTCTCGCATCCCCACCAGCCCGCAGCCAATCAAGTGCTACAGTGGCTTCACAAGGCATCAGCAGAGGGGCAGATCCATTTAGAACCTTAACGGTTTTTTTTTTTTTGTTAAAGAGAATTTTTAGAAACTTTTCCTATTTCTCTCTCTGGTCGATCTACTATGCCATGGCCAATGGTTGTCGACATGCAACACCATTGGCGTTGGCGCAGGAAGCAAAGCATTTTTTTTAACCCTTTAACCATTTTTTCTTAAATTCTTTAATTGTTGAGTTTCCCCACTAGTTCGTTTTCCTCACAAAAATGGGCTTGACACATGGCACCTTGGATGATGGCGAGAGGTGCAGATCATTTTGATCCCTTAACGCTTTTCGGTAAGAAAAAGTTCAAAATATTAACTTCTTCCCATGGCCCACAAGAATTTCTTACGCTCACTTGGGAAAATTTTCTTCCCGTGGCTTGTGGAGCCCGCACTCGAGAAAAGTTTCTTCCCTAGGCCCACAGGCCCGGCTTTGGGGAAAATTTTCACCCCAAGGCCCGTTGGCCCATAACTTGGTTTTTATAGGGAGTTAGGAGGACTTCCTTATATCACCGGAAAAGTGAGGAAATTTCCTATATAATGGGAATGTTTTCAAAAAGTTTTAATTGCGTTAATTAGGGGGAAAATCAGGTTGAATCCTTAACTAAGTTCGGGAGTGGGTAAGCAAAATTTTACTCGATAATTTTAATTATGTATTTTCCCCTATAAGTAAAGCTTGATCTTATCTTGGATCTTGTGGAATTAAATACCTTAGATATTTAATTGTTTTGGTCCCCTAACCCTAAAATTTTAATCAAGGAATATTTATCTTATATAATGTCAATATAATTAGTGATAAAATTAATCCCTAAAGAGATTTGAGCTAGGTATGGATTTATTACACTTTTGCTATATAATGTGGACTTAGTAATTGTTTTAATGGGAAAATTTATTAGTTGAACGTAATTGTCTTTGAGACTTTGGTTGTAACACTTAAAAAAAAAATTCCATAATTTTTCCTAACTAAACCTAGGTTGTTCTTAGTTTTCAAGTGGGTTGTTTTGAGGGCATTACACACCTACTCTTCCCCCGCATGGGGTGGGGTTTAGTTATCCATCAAATTTTATTCCAAATTCAATGTTACCATCAAGATCTTTATCACTAGAGGAATTTTGTACATATATGGTCCCCGAGGTAACATAAAAATTAAAACTTGGCTATCTCTAGACAATAGTGAATGGAAATTGAGTACTCCAAAATATAGCTATTCGTAACACCACAAAACTAAGTATCCACAACGCACGTTCAAATTAGAGTAGCTTCATAAATGGATTGAAATTATTCCTTTGTTAAAACAAGTGTACGAAACCTCTAGTTCCTTTTAGATGCATAAGCAACCAGCCACTTATATAGTTCTATGGGAAAAATATCAAAGGAGCTTTCATATAAGCATTCATAAAGACTCTGCTCAACCCATGCGCATGTGTCAAACTCAGATCCAATGTTGAATCTCTTAGCATACTCTTATTCCATATCTATTATCCACTCCTCAATACTTACTAGGGTCATTCGGTATGTTTTCATCTACAACATCCTGAAAATTGCTGAGAAAGAGGTCCTAGAAATGGAACCATTTATGCAGCCTAGAATTTACTATAAATAACCCAAGCACATTAGCACATCAGTCAGCCTTAGCTAAGCGCACACCCAAAGCATGCAAAACAACCAAATCCTTCTTTAGATTTGCTTATTCATAATGTTAGAATTATGATGCATATATATATTCATATCCATAATAGTAAACAATCCATAGTGCTATAAACTAGATATATATCTCAGAATATATAGAAGATGAACTAATATATGACTAGAATAAGATTTAACATGCAAGAATGAGATTCACTCATGTTCAATACCATTATCTCGCTAATATATTCCATTGTATCAAATAATATTAAATACGGAAGCTTCTATATTACATAGGTATCTCCATGAGTCATACGCGTAGTAAAATCAGTAGCACAACTCTATAGTTATTTATAGTTATATATATATGAAACCCGTATAAATAAATTCATATTTATAAGGGTAAGGAATTTCCATTCACTATGCATGCACTCTCTCAAAATAGGTCACATGCTAGTAATAGCCATACGCCTTTACAAAAGGATGAAAAACCATGCAAGCCCTCTCATAACATACTTCTTATAGTTAACCATGGCTAGAACTCTTGTTATTAGCCTAACCTATACATGATGGTCAACTAATGATTGTTCCCAAAATACCATTGCGTGAGCTACAAGTCTTCATGTCTTTGTGTGTTTCACATGCTATCTCCAAAAATGTCATGGACTCATAAAACAGATAAGTCCACAATTCAAAGTGTTTTCGTGCGTGCTTGTTTTCCTATTCTTCCATGACTTCAAATGTGCCTTTTTCTATGTGTGCATCCTTTGTGTGTCTTCCGAGTAATATTCTATCTCCTCAACATAGACCAATAGTGGTAGGGATATCAAGAGAAGTATCCATATCAACCAATATTCGAGCAAATGTTTTGTGCTCCAAATCATCATTTTTTAGATCAATGGCTAAACATTTCCCTAAGGTGTTTCCAATAGTACCTAAGCAACGCTCTCACCAAAATTGAAGAGGAATGTATCAAAGATGAATCCATACCAGTTTAACTTGGAAAGTATCAAAAACTAAGTTAAACAAAGGAAACCACGATTTCATTAAAGGCAAGTGGGATTCAAAATCCCAAAATTTCCCCAAAAAAAGATCCCTATCTAAAGGGTTTGCAAATACAACTATGAAAAAACCATGAGAACTAAGAAAGATATCCATCTTTACATTTGTGTGTGATATTTGACTCCAACAATAGCTTTACATTTTCTATTGTTTGATGAACTATATTTTTCACTTTACACCGTTTGATGAACTTTTATTTCCACTTCATTTTATCAATTTTCGTTAATATTAATAGAATCAAGGATTCAATGATGTCTAAAATTTAACTTCTAAGACTAATTTAGGGCTTTCAAAATGTATAACACTCTTGTTTATATCGTAACACTCAATTTTTTCAACAAATAAGTAATAATTTATAACCTTTATCTATCTTCTATATTGTGACTCCATGTCATACATTATTTATATAAAATTATAATAGTATGTATTATTAATATGAATGCAAGATTTTAATGTGTGTGAGCTCAAGTAATTTATGGTCCTCAATAGTTGAAACATAGATGTATTTAATTGTTTGAAAGGGTTTTCTTGTAAATATTGAAAATTTTCTAATTCCTTTTCCATATTTGATCATTGAATGTGAATCTTGATCAAGAATTTTGTAATTTTTTCCTAGCATCACCTCTTACTACATATTTTTTAGGTTGTCTACTCTCAAGTTTTCTTTGTAGTTGATAAAAATGTCACTATAACAAACACACTTTATTATTGCACCCTTTCATTTTTTTCTAACTCTAATAGCAATTCTCATTCCTTATATGTGTCCTCCCATCAATGTAGACCTTAAATCATGTAATCTATCCCTTAAGTGGGAAATCAATATTTTAGTATCTATTGAACTTGTATCTCTCTCTCTCTCTCTCTCTCTCTCTCTCTCTCTCTCTCTCTCTCTCTCACACACACACACACACACACACACACACACACACACACACACACACATTCAAATCCCCTATCTTTGATATAGTATATTTTATTCACATCAATGATAAAATAAATTCTAATATTTTTATATTTCCTAATATAAATACACACTTCAATTCAAAACAGAATTTTTGTTTATATAATAATAATAATAATATATTACTACGGTTTGAAAAATCAAAATATACTTTAAAAATTAAAATTGTAAAATAATACTTTTTGTAGCTAATAAGCTTATAGTGTAGTATGCATCCATCATGCATACAGTCAAAAAGATTCATTTCTCGTGACCTTATGAAAATATTATAGACATGAGAAGATAATTTATAATATAACTTATATTTATGTCTACTATGATTTTCATTTGAAGTAAAGAAAATTGAAACTATTTGTTGGTCCTTCGAAGGTTGAGTAAAGCAATTAGTATAAGGTGATTTGTTTTCAAGGATAGCTACATAGCTTAATTATTTTTGTGCTTTTGATTATGGTAATAATGTAGAAAAGAAACGTAAATTGATTATAAATAAGACCAAATGTTTCTAGTGTACATGTTATATGAAAGTCCATATAGATGGATTTAAAGTCTATATAAGGAAGTGATATTTAAAATTCTATTAGGAATCGATATTATCTTGGATATTGGGCCATTTTGGGTAAAGTTACAAATACACATTTTGTTATGTGGTGATGATTATGTCGATAAGTAATAGACAATGGTGGTAGGGGTGGTAGTAGGGAGTTGTGTTGTTTGTAAATAAACACTTAATTACAATATTAAATTTTACATCTATTTGATTATCATAAGATTGTTTCAACCTTACATTCGACATCTTGTTGATTGTGTCTTCCAAGGAAGGAACTCATTCTCTTGACAATTCAATACCAAACCTAGATATCTTGATCAGAAGAGTCGATCATGGAATCAACAACTGTGTTTTCTCCAGGCATCTCCGCCACCTTGCGGGGTCCCCGAGGTGGCCAACACTAAATCACAATATCCGAGATTACCACCATCACGGAGTGGGGAATAAAACAAAAGAGACAAAGATGAGTGTTGGGGCCAACTACCATGTGACCGTAGAAATGGTAAAACCATAAAAAGTTGATCTACAAGCCACCCAAGCCAAGTGTGATGTCAAATTCTCCATGAGCAGGTTGATCTTCTCACCTGGGAGAGATGGTTGTCACACCTAAGAACGATGGCCTCTACAAGGGCATGAACTACATCAACATTCGATCGTAGCCAAATATGTCTAATGCATCACTTTCTAGACTTCAAGAAACTACTAAATAATCTCGTACATATTTAATGGCTCCCTAAAAAATACATTTGTTTCACCTTCTTATCCATATTTTCTTCTCGATTATTAATTCCATTATATTCTATGTTATTATTCCAATCTGGTTGCACTATGGTGTGTCGCATTGTAATATTTGCCCACTCGTGTAAGTTTTATCCATATTTTCTATATAATAAAAAACCTTATTTGATCAAGAATCATAAAATATGAAAAAGGGCATTGCTTTGTAAGTTTTTGGCGAGCGAGTCCCAAAACAATATGTTTACCGCTCTTAAACAATAGAAACTTCACGCCTAAAGAATGTTACCAAAACTATATACGCATTCCTTAAAGAATAACAAATTAGTAGCAGATAACACTAACATTGTTATTGTTTACTCATGTATTCTTCATCACTTATAATTTTCATTTAAAATAATTGAAAATAATAATTTAGAAATGACATAACTCTTTTTATATGTTTTCATGATATGGTATTCATGATCTAACATAGGCAGGACATTTGAAATAGTGAAGAATTAGTTAGATCATGCTAATTTACAAGAACTTATTCTTGTTGATCATAACCATATTTTGAATGGTAAGAACATATTTACATTCATATGACAAACTGATTAACCTTTATAGAAAAGTCTCATTAATTTCCTTATTATGTTTTCCTTAGAAGATACTAATTTAATAATGTAGTGATATCATTAGGAGTAGGTTTTCAAATAGAACCCTTTATCTCTAGATGTTATCATATAATTATAGTCTCACCTTTGCGCGTGAGATATCCTGTATAATGTTTGACGTATGGGAATAATAAAGAGGTGATTTATATAAACCACACTACGTTCATGTATTTTATAGTTCATTCAATTTTGTAACATCCCATTGGCATTTGATTATGAAAAAATTGTTATCCCAATTCCCCCCCTAACAAAATTGATCAAACAAGCCTCATCACAAAAGAAAATTGGAAGGGTCAGGTTCGGACGCTGCAAGCCCACATTCCAAAGGTCGCGAGGAGGCCAATGATGTTAAAAGAGTCCAGAGGCTCAACAAGAAAGAAAGTGGGGAAAGGGGCTCAAATATTTCAGACTTCACATACGAGTCGACTGGGAAAACAACAGTAGAGTCGCGAAGGCACCACACATTAGCTCAGCACAATTCCAAAAGGTGCAAGAGAAACAGGGTCCCCAAATGTGTGTGGAGATTCCACATGTCTAAGATCTGATGAGTTGCTCCTAAACGGTCAGAAAAGGGATAGAGTTGGTCATTTAATCGACTAAGTATAAGAGGGTCGGAGGAAGCTTCCATGTGCCTCATCGGTGAAACTTCAAAAGTGAGACCCAAGGGATAGTCCCTAAATGAGTGTGAATATTCTATGTGTTTTAGGTTCGAAAAGGAGACAAATGACAGTTGAAAAGTCTTAGGGCAGCGGAAGCCTCCATGTGTCCAATCAACGCACCTCCAAAGGTCAGGTCCAAACATGGTCTCCAAATGGGCGGGAAGCCTCCACGTGTCTCCGGGTCAGACATAAAGCCTTCGTCAAACATAAGGGACTTAGGAAGAACACGAGGAAGGTAGAGCAGAGCAGAAGGTGCCACGTGCCTCATTGGCACAATTTCAAAGTCACGACCTCTCATTGGAAGCCTCCGTGTGTTATATACAATAATAATAATAATATATTACTATAGTTTGGCAAATCAAAATATACTTTTAAAAATAATAATTATAAAATAATACTTTTTGTAGCCAATAAGCTTATAGTGCATCGTGCATCCATCATGCCTATAGTCAAAAAGTTGCATTTTCGTGACCTTATGAAAATATTATAGACGTGAGAAGATAATTTACAATACAACTTATATATGTGTCTACTATGATTTTCATTTGAAGTAAAGTAGATTAAAACTATTTGTTGGTCCTTTAAGGTTGAGTAAAGAAATTAGTATAAGGTAATTAGTTTTTGAGGATAGCTACATAACTTAATTACTTGTTGTGCTTTTGATTATGGGAATAATGTAGAAAAGAAACCTAAATTAATTATAAATAAGACCAAATGTTTCTAGTGTACATGTTATATGAAAGTCCATAAAGATGGATTTTAAAGTCTATATAAGGAAGTGATATTTAAAATTCTATGGGAATTGATATTATCTTGGATCCTAGGCCATTTTGGGTAAAGTTACAAATACACAATTTGTTATGTGGTGATGATTATGTCGATAAGTAATAGACAATGGTGGCAGGGGTGGTAGTACGGAGTTGTGATGTTTGTAAATAAGCACTTAATTACAATATTAAATTTTACATCTATTTGACCATCATAAGATTGTTTCAACCTTACATTTGAAATCTTCTTGATTGTGTCTTCCAAGTTTAGTTTGTTGCTTTAAGAATACAATATAAAAATGTAGATATCTTGATTATAAGGCGGAGTTTAGAATCCATTTTTTTCTAAAGAATTTTTTGAACCAAAAATTTGCTTCAACTAAATTAATATTATTTATCATTAGTTAGTAATAAATTAGAGAGAAGATAATAAATGTATTTATAATCAATGGAGTATAATAAAAAATAATATAAAAATTATGTATGCACAACTAATTCCAACCAAGTGACCATCATTAGACATAAGCCCTATATTTCAAAGCCCGGTAAACTTTGTCAAACATAGTTTATTTAATTCTTAGAAGAGTTAGAATAGACCATCATAAGATTTAATAGGATAACCACTCTAAACTTACAAATATGATGATGTACATATTTAATGGATCTACACTTACAACGCTGAAATTTTTGGTATACAACCATTTAATTTGTGACCATTTATCATTGGCATCTTCCACAAACATGTTTACGGAGGTTTTCTAAGTGAAAAATTATGTAAGCATTGTAATTTTTGAATATTCGTTTAGAATATTATTTAGCCAATTTACTTGTAATTTATGTAACTTGTTTTGCAACAAAGATTTTACAACCTATGCAAAAACATGCTATGAAGCCTTTGGTGAGTGAGTGAAGAAGTGGGTAACAATAAATGAGTTATCAAGAAATTCACACACATGCCATATGTAATGCCCGCTAAAAACAACCCACTTGAGACCCAAGAACAACCTAGGATTAGTTAGGAAAATTATGGAATAGTTTTTTTTTTTTTAAAAGAGTCTATAACCGGGTTATAAGACAACAGTTGTTACTATCGATTTCCAACTCAATTCTTATCCACTAGAACATAATTTTCTTTTATTAACAATTATTATATGTCACAAGGTCCCAAAATTTAGGGTTAGAAAGTTCAATTAGGTTCGAGGGTAATTCCTCACCATAGCCACTCTCTAACATGCTTTAAAGATTCAACTTTATTTTTATCAAAATTAACGCATGTTCAAAAATTCCCTAAATCACTCCCATTGGTTAGGAAATTTCTTCACCTTTCTAGTGATATATAGAATTCCTCCGAACTCCTCATATTTATCAAGTTATGGGTTGGTGGACCTTGGGGTGAAAATTTTCCCCAAAAGTGGGCCTATGGGCCACATGGACAAGATTTTCCCCAAGGGTGGGTCTATGGGCCACGGGAAAAATATTTCTAGAGGAGGAGTTGGGTTGACTTGTCCACTTGAGACATTTTGAAATTTCCCACATGTGATGAAAAGCCACCTTTGTACTCCTCGCTCCCGCGAGTTCGCAAGTCCACAAGGGACACAAGACGCCTCCTAAGCCAACGTACGGAAAGTGGGGTGGTAGGGATAAAAGAGGTTTAACACCCCGAAGGGAAAAAAAGGTAAAATTCACCCATGAATCTGATTATGACTCGTGATGCCATGTGGTAGATCATGATTGGTTGCGGGCCAGTGGGGCGGTGGAGAAAATGTAGAAAATTTTCCCAACATACTAGAGTAGATCGAGAAATCTTCTCTCATACTTAGCCAATGTAAGAGATGCCTATCAGAGGTCATGTAACTCATCTATCTACTTCTATATGAACCTCGTGAGGAGTATCTTCTCCTGAAACACTCCTTAAAGAGCTCCCTGTAAGCTATATCGAGAATCAACATGGAGCTTCTGCTCCTCTGTCCACCACTAGACACCAGCTTTGTCCCTCATTAGATGGATTGCAACATGTGATTTCGTGTTGTTAGAAAAATGAAAGAGCTTAAAGCACCTACTCAAGCTCACTAACAAGGCCCATGCCTGAAATCCACCTATGTCACCGGAATAATGTGATGGTTGAAGCTTTAGGATCTCCCTGATGTGATCTACAGCTATGGTCTGACGGCCTCTAGGCCTTTCTATATGCTCATCCCTAAGCCTAGGGCTCCAAGACCTCTCTCTATGTCCTAAAACTCAGTCACCCTATCCCCTCTATGGTGACTCTACTCTAGAAGACTGTACATGGAAATTTCTCTCCTACATGCTCCTCGATGGGTCAGGAGATACATAACCCTCAATGGAAGTGAATCTATCGTGTTTGGTTGCATGTCCTCCTACCGATCCTCCCATAGAGTGGCATTAACATCCGAAGAGTCTATAAAATATTTGGTAGGATGGGTTCTTTATAGCATGATTTGGTGGTGGTAAGTCTAGGTCTATGTGAAAAGACCCTCGTCCCATCTGCGCTCTGTATAGACCAAGGTGAGAGTTAGTTTATCTTTCTAAGTTTCATTAAGTTTCCGTATTTACTAAAATATGTAATTTCTAAAAAGTTAATTTCTAGATTTAAAAGTGTACTAGGTTTAAGGTTCATGTCTCAAGTTATCTAGTGTGCCCAATGGCCCAAGATTTTGAACCATTGCTGTGATACCAAGTGTAATTCCCACTAAAAAAACCCACTTGAGACTCAAGAACAACCTAGGATTAGTAAGGAAAGTTATGGAATAATTATTTTTGTTTAAAAGAGTCTACAACCAGGTTACAAGACAATATTTTCACTAATGAGTTCCATCTCAATTCTTATCAAGTAGAATATAATTTTCTTTTATTAACAATTATTAGATATCACAAGGTCCCAAAATATAGGGTTAGAAATTTCAATTAGTTTCAGAGGGTAATTTCTCACCATACCCAATCTCTAAGAGGATTTAAAGATTTAACTTGATTTATCTCAAAAATAACATTTTCAAAATTTCCCTAAATCACTTCCCATTGGATAGGAAATTTTCTCACCTTTCCATTGATATAAAGAAGTCCTCCTAGCTCCTCATATTTATCAAGTTATGGACCGATGGACCTTGGGGTTAAAATTTTCCCCAAGAGTGGGCTTGCGGTCCCCAGGTTGAAAATTTGCTCCGAGGGCGAGGTCCGTAGGCTGCTAGGAGCCATGGAGGAGGAGTCAGGTTGGTGGGGCCATGGTATACATTTATGAAATTTCCTACGTGGGGCAAAAAGTGACCTTTGCACCCGCACTCCCACAAGTTCGCAAGTCCTCAAGGGACACATGACACCTCCTAAGCCAACGTGGGGAAAGGGAGTGGTGGAGATAAAAGAGTTTTAATGCCCTAAAGGGAAAAAAGGGTAAAATTCACCTGTGCCTCCATGACACCTCGCGATGCCACATGGCAGCTCCTGATTGGCTGTGGGCTAGTGGAGTGGCGGGGAAAATGTGGAAAATTTTCCCAAATTTTTTTGAAAGTGAGAAAAAAAAAAAGCAACCCTCTCCTCCATTGATTCCTCATGACACTATGTGGCATCTCTTGATTGGTGTTAGGAGGCGGGGTGGGAGGGGAAAATCAGAAATTTTTCCAAAAAAATTGCCAAAGCGCTAAGTTAAAAAGGATCCACCCTTCCGTTAACGCCTCGTTGTGCCATGTGGTAGCCTTTGTTTAGCTGCAGCAGTTTGAGGCTAGCGGGCATGGGAAAAATTAGGAAAATTTTCCCAAAAATTTCCGAAGCTCTAAGGGAAAATTCGAGCCCTTGTGGAGTCCCAAAGGAAATTTGTCACAAATTTTTTTTTTTTTTGACGTTAAAATAATTTTTGACTCCAAATGAAGAAAACGTTCATAAGGCCATAAATTTCGATAGATAGCTTGATTTTGGGAAAATGAGAACTTTCGAAAATCTCTTGATGTCCTCTTTATTCAAAAATAATTAAATTTTCATTTTGGTAGAGTTTAGGAGTGAATTTCACTAAAATGATCTGCTATCTTTTACAAAGTGTAAACTGGTAAATTTTAACTTTTAAGATTTGTTCAATTTGATCTTCTTCCTCTCTCAACATGTCAAATAGACATGGAGAATTGTTCTTAGATGGATTTAAGAAGGATTTTAGGATTCAATTTGTCTAATTGATTTACAATTTGAAATTTTACATTTCTTGACAGCAAAACAACTATAAGAGGGTTGAGCCCTTTTTTGCAAGGTTTGAAGGATCTTTCCTTAAGTGATTTTTTCCAATTAGATTCATTTATAACCTAGCATGTTCAATTTTAATGTTTCATTTTTATTTCTTGATTGCAGGTTCGGTCTATTCATTTCTTGTAAAAGTTGCAGAGTTTAACGTGAAGAAGAAATGGAAACGACAAAATTAACTCAATGGTTCTTATTTTACTTGCCTTACAAATGAATTCATTTCATGATACTTTAAAATAGGTTTCTCAATCAAATGATAAAGACAAGAATCCAAGTTTTATTCTTTTTCAAATCATGCACTTCACAAAATAGAGTGTTACATTTCCTTCATGTGCATTTTTTTTTTCAAACAAAGATTACAACTCACATTTAGATGATTAAATTCAATACAATGATGGAATTTGAGGAAGGTTTTGCAATCCTTTATTGATTCTAAAATAAAACTTTACACCTTCCTTCTTTTATTCCTCAATTTCATAATAGAGGACACAATTTCTTGCTTTCAAAATAACATAATAGAGAATGTCTACTTCACATTTCAATTTACACTTTCATAACCAATACAACATATTTCCATTACAAAACATATAAAATTTCATCCACTTCAAGTGGGAAAGGTTACGATAAGATTTCATTTTAGAAGAGATTGTCAAAATTTCTTTTCTCAGCTCTAGAACAACAACATGCATATTTCTCATTCTTCCAAATTATGATCACAACAAGAGTAGGGGAAAGGAAACTCTCTCTAACCTACAAAGACATCCAATGAAGAGGAGAATTCATCCTTCTTCATTGGCCCCAGAGCCCCAAGCCCCAATGATAATGCAATAAAAGATATGACCCAACACATGACAACAAAAGGTTCCACAAACACATAAGCAACATTTTCACAATAAAAAAATAGTCCAAAATATAATGAATTTTACAACTACATTAAAGAATAAAAACATTACTGAGTCTTCATCAAGTAAGCCAAAGGAGTAAGAAACAATGGGTGATTCTTTTTATGCCTCCCAAAAGAGGAAATGAGTATCATCACCTGAATTAGAAACCACAAAATATAGTATGTCAAAACCTTGACATTCCTTATGCCTCCCCAAGTACCCCTTATTCCTCACATTTCCTTATGCCTCACCAACCTCTTATGGCACCCCACAACAAGTAAAGAAATCAAAGCTATTTCTTTGTAAGGTGGAACCCAAATCTCAACTCTCTCCACCCTTATACCTCCTAAAACACACTTGTGCCTCCCACAAAGTAAACCCCATAGTTTTTGCTACACCATTCATAGGCCATCTACCCAATAACGTACAAACATGCCAAAACATTCACAATAGTAACAATTTTAAAAAAAGAGAAGTATTTCAAGATCCAAGCTCCTACCTCTCCATGATGGAGTTGTTCCAAGTTCCAAAATAGCAAGCTTTATCACAATGCAAGTAATCCAAAACTTTCAAGCACAAGCATGCAACAATCTTCCAAAAACTTGTTCAAAGTAAGAGATCCTAAAAATAGCAAGTAATTGCCAAAGAATGAAGTCTCAATAATGAAGCAACCCCAAAACAAGGAAAGGAATTTGAATTTTATAGAAGAGGAAGGGAAGAGGATGAGGTGGGTCCATGTAGGATGTCACATCACACATCATCAACCCTAACCCCAAAAGTCAACTTCATTCTCAAATGCATAATAAATAGGTGGGTGAATAATATGACATTTTACTTAAATACTCAAATCCAACCAACACCCCAAAGGATTGAAATTAAACCATGTAATAGAAGTGCAATTAAAACCTACAAATTTTCTTCCTAAAATTAATAATACAAGTCTTAAGTTAACACTCCAACCATAGGTATGGTTGATAAATAAATTTAAGATGTGTGGGAGAGGTGTAAGTTGTCCCACAATCCTCCAAACTCATCCTCCAAGGAAAATTTGAATTTCCAAGAAGGTGGAGTGTTTCACACTAAAAATTTAACTTACACATCACTTACACATCTCTAACAAAACTTTAATTCAAGGCCAACAACTCTATTAATTACTTTTTGTTGACATATATTAATTAATTAACTTAACAACATGATTACTCACAATATTACACACCATTTAATGAATAATGAAAGGGTCAATGTAGCACAAAATAAATAAATGCAAACATTAACCAAGGATCCAATAAATAAATACACATAACCCCTTGGTCACATTTTAAAGGTGATCCCCCATGGGAATCCCTAACACACACAAACAAATACTAGTTGCCATGGTGACCTTGTTGAATTCATCTAGAATTCAATGTGGTTGGTATCCAATCCCCCAATGCGTGTTGTGATATTTTAAACTATAAAAAAAAATATGTCCTTCATCCTCGTGGCCATATTAGAACATCCAAAATAATATAAATATAATTCCAAAATAATCTAGATATATAAATTACAAAAATCATCAAAGAAATATAACAATATCATTTACAATTTTATCAACAATGGTATCATCATCAAATAATTTATATTTCTAGGTCTACTCACAATATCCAAATATCACATGTCCGAACAACATCTATAATATAACCATGTCAAACAACATATCATCATCAACACATAAAATTTCCCTAATAATCATCATGCATCATAACTGAATCAAGTCAACAATAATCCATGATCTAACATCTAACATCATACTATAATAAGGTCCATAATCATGTCCATAATATAATTAGCAATATCATGATTAGTATCAAAAAGGTGTCAAAGGGAAGTGGGCACTACATAACCCTCCCCTTAGAGTCCACTTCTCTGGAAGTCACTGGAACAAATGTGGAAACTGAACTCGTAGCAAAGTAGCATCCTCCCACGTAGCTAGTCTCAACATATCTACCCCGTACCTAGACTTGATTAATGTCTCTAACCTTGAAGGCCCGAGTGGTCTTGCGATCTAGGATGTGAATGGGCTCCACCATCTACTACCCCGATCCTACACTTGCAATGATTTCTAATATAGCACATGAGAAGGATCTGCAACATATCTCCTAAGAACTAAAACATGAAACACATCATGTATGCGAGACAAGATACGTGGAAAATCTAGATGGTAGGCTAAAGGGCTGATACACTTTAAGATCTCAAAAGGACCCACGATTCTAGGAACTAACTTAGAACTTTTTCCATAATGGATAAGTCTATTATGTTACACGATATGAAGGAAAACCTTCATGCCCACATCAAAACTATGGTTAGTCCTATGCTAATCTGCGCATACTTCTTCTACCTACCCTGTGCCTCTTGTAGTCTCTCTATCTGATCAAAACCACCTACTACTCCATGTCTTACAACAAAGCTGGTCCAAGAGAAACCCTATCCTCTAGCATGTCCCACTTAAGAGGTGTCTTGCACTATTTACCATACAAATCCTTAAAAAGAGCAATGCCTATAGAACTCGAAAACTATTATTGTAGGCAAACTCCACCAAGTATAGGTACTCCTCGCCATTTGGATTACTGGTCCATAACGTACATCCTAGGCATGTCCTCCAAAATTTGATTCACCAGCTTGGTCTGGCCATTAGCCTCATGGTGGTATGCTCGACTAAAATTGATCTTTATCCCTAGGGCATACTCCATGGTAGTCCAAAATGGGAAGCATAAAAAGGATCACGGTCATTAATGATATTTCACAAAATCTCGTGTAACCCTGACAATATCATCAAGATATACTCATGCCACTACACTATCTATATAAGTGGTCTTCAAGGAAGAAAAGTGATCCAATTTTATCAATTTATCAACCATGACCATGATGGCGTCATGGTGATATCTCGACATCGGTAGCCCAACAATGAATTCCATGGAAATGGTGTTCCATTTCCACTCCAATATAGCATGAGGAAAGAGAATGCCAACTAGATGTTGATGCTTGAAATTTAATTTCTGGAACTCTAAACATCGTGACACGAAATGGGCCATCTCTCTACAAAGTCCTCTCCGATGATACAATTATCTCAAAGTAGAATTCATCTTCTTCACCCTGGGGGTGGGATGAATAGTGTGCATGATGTGCTTTTTTCAATATGCCCTAATTCAAGGATCCATCTCTCGAGAACATAAATTTGACCTCGTGCTTGAGAAGGCTATCCGCCTCTAGCAAGAAACTATCCAAATTACCCTCGAGGGGTTTCGAGACTTGATCTTTGCTCGAATGTAGAAGTTATTAAGAGGAAGCTACTAAAGAATCTTGCTTTATAAATCTATGCTCACCGAGGTGGCCATAGCCACTTGTCTTTGTGTCTTGAGAGAATCTACCACCACATTTTCCTTCCCCTTCACATGCTCAATCTCCATATCATACTCAAAAATTAACTCCATCTAATGTCACTAACGAGTAATGAGATTGGGATGCCCGAAGATGTGGTGAAGACTCAGGTGATCTATCCTGAGTGTGAATCTCTGACCAAGTAGAAACTTCCTCCATCAAACCAAATCATGCAAAATTGCCACAGGCTCAAGATCGTGAGTCGGATAACTAAGATTGTAATGTTTGAGTTTACAAGACTCAAAAGTCACTACTTTGCCCTCCTGCATCAACACACCTCCAAGCCCTACTAAAGAAGCATCCGTCTAAATGAAAAAATCACCCTATAGATCCGGTACTATAAGAATAGGTGTTGTACTTAGACATTCCTTTAGTGTAGTAAAGGCCTACTTGTACTTATCGAACCAAACAAAATTCTTCCCTTTCCTCTAAATGGAAGTGAAGGGGTGCACAATCTAAGAGAAGTTCTAAACAAATCTCCTGTAATAACTTGCTAATCCCATGAAGCTGCGCACCTCAATCAAAGTAGTGGGTGTTGGCCAATCCATAATAGCTCTAATTTTGGAAGGATTGATGGTGATACCTTCCCTAGAAATGATATGACCCAAATACTGCACCTTCATTTTGAATGAATGCACACTTCTCCATGTTCTTGTAAAGTTGCTACTCACGAAGACACTGAAGAACCTAGTGAAGGTGCCCCTTGTGCTCCTAATGTGTTTGTGAGTAAATAAAAATTTCATCATGGAAGATGAGCATGAAGTGATATAAGAAGGTCCTAAATACCCCATTCATCAAACTCATAAACACTATAGGGTATTAGTCAAACCAAAAGGTAGCACTGTGAACTCATAGTGGCCATATCTCGTATGAAAGGTGGTCTTATGAATGTCCGCCTCTCGAGATTCTCTCGATGGTTTCCGACTTAAGGTCTATCTTAAATAAATTTGTGGCTCCCTTCATCGATCAAACAAATCATTAATGCATGGAATGGGATAATGATTCTTAATCATTACATTATTAAAGCGGTAATCAATACATAGTTGTAAGGATCCATCCTTCTTCTTCACAAAAATCACAGGTGCCCTTTAGCTGCAACTTGAGCTACTGAGCTCTAGGGTGGTCATCGATAAGGTGCTCATGAGATAGGATCTTCCCGAAACCAGATCGTATGAAAATCAATCTCATGTGGGGGTAGTAACCCCGGTAGGTTCCATGGAAATACATATGCAAACTCTCTCAAAATGGGATGATCATCTAGTGATGGTCCACTAGACCCATCCTCCGATCTATCAGCACCGTAATAGCATACATCATCGATAACCCCATCGCACACACTTGCTTAAGCTGCATAATAGAGATGGTGAGAATAGAAATGGGACTCGACCCCTAAAATCACTAACTCAACTCCCAAACCGTTTGCACAAGATATAATCTTTGGTAATAATCCACCTGGCCATGTGTGTAGAAAACCAATCCATACCCAAGATGACTCCATATGAGCCCAAAGGAAGGATACAGAGATCTGAGGTAGTGGTGAAAGGTCCCAAATCCACTACACACTCCTTGACTAAGGAGTCTACACATATCTTGGCTCCCGAAGCCATCTCAACATCCTAACTAAGACCCTTTTGAACTACCACAGCTTGTATCGCTCCACTAGAGATGGTGAAATGAAAGAATCATAAGAACCAAAATCAAAGAAAATGGAGGTAGGAATGCCACCAATGGTACCCGTAGTCTCAATAATATGCTTTGATGCTCTTTCGGAAATTCTTAACTATTGCATACATCCTATGATTTGCCCCATATCACCAATAATAGGCTCTAAGATCTGTGTCTTACCCTTATTATTAGGGTTCTATGGGAAGTATCTCCAAAAATTTCTAGTAACACCACAACAAAAACAACTACCTAATCCTCTCCCCTATGTAGTAGGTCTGGTTAGTAATTTAGAGATTTTTGGTGTGGATCCCGATGATCTGGCTGCGGTCTTTGCTAGCGAGCTCCTACTGACTGAGCTCTTTACGCACCCTACGTCCTGATGGGATCCTTAGGGGGAGACCCCATACTTCGACCTCTCTATACATCAAACCTCTGTGGAGGTCTATAAGGTGGGTGGGACTTTTGTTGCTGCTGCTATGGTCTAAAAAATGACTATGTTGAACCCTTTCCACCACAAGGAAGAGGTACTAACCCCCTCGATTTTCTATCCTACATCTATTGTATGTGGCTCCAAACTTAGTCTCTATCCTGTTGGGTCTTTCCTCGAGTCACCTCTGCTATACAGGCCTTCTCGATGGCCTAAGCTAACATCTGTGGACAATGGATCTACACTATACCTCTAATGTCTAGATTCAGGCCTTGGATAAACCTAAGGATTTGTACCTACTCATCCTGCATGTAATTAACATACTAGATTAGATCAAGAAATCTACTCTCGTAATGAGCCACTATAAGAGATACCTATCCGAGGTCATGGAACTCATCAAACCGCTGCTTTATGAACCTTTGTGACAAGTATCTACTCCTTAAATGCTCCTTAAAGAGCTCCTAGGTAACTATCTCAGAATGAACATGGAGCTTCTACTCCTCTATTCACCACTAGACACAAGCTCCATCCCTCAATAGATCAATCGCAACATGAGATTTCGTGTTGCTAGAACAAGGAAAGAGCTTAGAGCACCCGCTCAAGCTTACTAACCAAGCCTCTTCCTGAAATCCACTTATGTCACCAAAATAATGTGATGGCCGAAGCTTCAGGATCTCCCTGATGTGATCTCCAGCTGTGATCTGATGGAATCTAGGCCTCTCTGTATGCTCATCCCTAAGCCTAGGGCTCTAAGACCTCTCTCTATATCCTAAAACTTGGTCACCCTATCCCCTCTGTGGTGACCCTACTATGGCTAACTCTACATGGAATTTCTCTCCTCTAAGCTCCTCACTTGGTCAAGGAGATACATGACCCTCAATGGAAGTGACTCTATAATTTCTGGTTACATGTCCCGGCCGATCCCCGCATAGAGTGGCATTAACATCCTGAAGAGTCTGCAAAATTTGTGGTAGGATGGTTACTACAACATGATCTAGTGGTGGTAAGTCTAGGTCTATGTGAAAATACCCCTCGTCCCGTAAGTGCCTCTTGTATAGACAAAGGTGAGATTTAGCTCATCTTTCTAAGTTTTATTCACTTTCCATGTTTACTAAAATATGCAATTTCTAAACTAAGTTGTTTTCTAGATATAAAAGTGTGTTAGCTTTAAGGTTCATGTCTCAAGTTTTCTAGTGTTCCCAATGGCCCAATATTTTGAACCACTTTCTACGATACCAAGTGTAATTCCCACTAAAAGCAACCCACTTGAGACCCAAGAACAACCTAGAATTAGTTAGGAAAATTATGGATTTTTTTTTTAAAAGAGTCTATAACCAAGTTACAAGACAATAGTTGTCACTAACAAGTTCCACTCAATTCTCTAAACCAGTATGAATATAATTTTCTTTTATTAACAATTATTAGAGGTCACAAGGTCCCAAAATTTAGGGTTATAAATTTCAATTAGGTTCGAGAGAGTAATTTCTCACCATACCCACACTCTAACAGACTTTAAATATTCAACTAGATTTTCCTCAAAATTAACATATTCAAAATTTCCCTGAATAACTCCCATTGGATAGGAAATTTTTTCACCTTTCTAAGGATATAAGGATGTCCTTCTAACTTCTCATATTTATCAAGTTATGGGCTGGAAAACCTTAGGGTGAAAATTTTTCCCAAAACCAAGCTTGTGGGCCTTAGGGAGAAAATTTACCCTGGGGCGGGTCTCGCGGGCCGTGGGGAAATATTTCCCGGAGGAGGATTCGGTCGATGGGGCCATGGGAGACATTTTGGAAATTTTCTACATGGGGTGAAAAGCCACCTTTGCACCTGCACTCCCATGAGTCTGCAAGTCTGCAAGGACATGTGACGCCTCCTAAACCAACATGGGGAAAGCGAGGCGGTGAGGATAAAAGAGGTGGGTAAGTGCAGGAAGTTGATGGACAAATATAGGGTCATCCGTGGACATCATATTGCAAATAACAACATAATATCAACTTGTAGGGATTATTAACAATACATACACTCAAAATTAGACAAAATTACATTAATATGAATCGTAGCATCCGAATCTAGTTTCTAAAATACTAATTTTTTAAAAATTTGACAATATTAGCTATATTAAACACTCAAAATTCAATGACTTGGTATTTTTTTTTAAAACTCCAATAAGATTATAGTCCATTTGCCCACAATTTGGATGACCAAAAATTGATATATATATTTTTCCTTTGGTGAGAAGTTATATGCCACTATCTATCTTGGGATGAATTTTATTTTGTATTTTTTTGAGTAATATTTTATTTTTTATGATTTTTTCCGTGAAAGTGGTATGAAAACATAAAGAAAACAGAGCACTTTCCGTTTGCCCGCCATAACTTCATCAAAAAATATTGAAATCAAATTTTATTTTTTTGAACATGTATATAATTTCACCACGGTTGGGATGGTATAAGTTTTATCACATTCTAATTAGTGAAACAAATTTTGCAGTCTTAAACGTAGACATAAACATTCACAGGAAAAAGTGTCTTAAAGACCTACTATTAGTAAAAAATTATAAAATGATATTTATCCTCTTCTATTCACTTTAAAATCAGTATTTCTACAAAGCTAATAGTCTCCCCTATGGAATGGTACCATTTTTATGACATAGTTTTTACTTTTCGGCATGGTTCAAGTCCGCGGAAGACTAAATTTTATGTTTTGCTATTTTTAATGTAAAATTCAGGATTTGATGTCCACTCAATTGTCCCCCAACTTGGCGCACTTACCCAAGTTTAACACCCCGAAGGGAAGAAAGGGTAAAATTCACCTGCACCTCCACCGACGCCTCATGATGCCACTTGACAGGGCCTGATTGGGTGAAGTCCGGTGGGGCGGTGGGGAAAATGTAGAAAAATTTCCCAATTTTTTTCGAAAGCGTAAAAGGTAGAAAGGAACCCGCTCCTCTGCCGATGCCTCAAGATGCTTTGCATGGAAGCTCCCTGATTGGCTATGGGCTGGTGAGGTGGCAGGGAAAATTAGTAAAATTTCCCCAAAAATATCGAAGTGCTAAGTTAAAAAGGGATCCACCCTTCGCCAATGCCTCGTGGTACCACGTGGCAACCTCGATTAGGCTGCGGGCCGATCGGGCAGAGGTAAAAATTAGGAAAATTTTCCAATTTTTTTTTGAATCTCTAAGGGAAAATTTGGGCCCGCGGGTCCACCAAGGAAATTTTTCCCAATTTTTTTTGACAGTTGAAATTATTTTTGATGCCAAATGAAGAAGAACATCAGAAGGCCATAACTTTTGATAGAGAGATCGGTTTTGGGAAAACGAGGACTTTCTGGAAATATCTCAACGTCCTTTTTACTCAAGAATCATTAAATTTTTATTTTGATAAAGTTTAGCGATTCAATTTAAAGAAAAATATTCTTCTCTCAACATGTCAAATAGACATAGAGAATTGTTCTTAGATGGATTTAAGAAGGATTTAAAGATTTAATTTGTCTGATTGATTTGCAATTTGAAAATTTATATCTCTTGATAGCAAAATGACTATAAGAGGGAAGAGCCCATTTTTTGCAAGGTTTAAAGGATCTTTCCTTAAGTGCTTTTGTCCAATTGCATTCACTTATAAACTAGAATGTTCATTTTTAATGTTTCATTGTTATTTCTTGATTCTGATTTGGTCTACATTCGTTTTGGTAAAAGATCGAGAGTTTAACGTGAAGCGAGAAATGGAAATGACAAAATTAACTCAATGGTTCTTACTTTAATTTCCTTAAAATGAATTCATTTTATGATAGTTTCAACTAGGTTTCATTCCTTCAATTAACTAATAAATACAAGAATGCAACATTTATTCTTTTCAAATCATGCACTTCACAATACAGAGTGTTACAATTCCATCATACGCATTTCTTTCTTTCAAACTGAAGTTACAAGTCACATTTAGATGATTAAATTGAATACAATGATGTAATTTGAGAAAGGTTATCCAATCCTTTATTGATTCCAAAAGACAAATTTACAACTTCCTTCTTTCATTCCTCAATTTCATCATACGGGACACAATTTCTTGCTCGAAAAGAACATAACAAAGTATTTCTATTTCACATTTCAATTTACACTTTCATAACCAATACAAAATATTTCCATTAAAAACCATATACAAGTTCATCCACTTCAAGTGGGAAAGGTTACAATAAGATTTCATTTCATAAGGGACTATTAAACTATCTTTTCTCATCTCCGAACAACAACATGCATATTTCTCATTCTTCAAAATTGTTATCACAACAAGAGTAGGGGAAAGGAAACACTCTCTACCCAACAAAGACATCCAATGAAGAGGAGAAATCATCCTTCATCAATGGCCCCCGCGCCCAAACCATAATGCAATAAAATATGTGATCCAATGCATGGCAACAATAGGGTTCCACAAACATACAAGCAACATTTTCACAATAAAAACATATTCCAAAGTATAATTTAGTTTACAATTAAATTAAAGCATGAAAAATATTACTAAAACTTCATCGAGAAAGCCAAATGAGCAAGAAACTATGGGGGTTGTTTCTTATTCCTCCCAAAAGGGGAAATGGGTATCACCACCTAAATTAAAAATAACCAAAATATCGTATATCAAAACCCCGACATTCCTTATGCCTCCCCCAAGTACCCCTTATTCCTCACATTTCCTTATGTTTCCCAACCTCTTATGGAACCCCATAACGAGTAAACAAATGCAAGGTATTTCTTTATAAGGCGGAACCCAAATCCAAACTCCCTCCACCCTTATACCTCCCTAAAACACTTGTGCCTCCTACAAAATAAACCCTTAGTCATCTCCTAAACCATTCCTAGGCTATCTACCCCACAACCCACAAACATGCAAAAAAATTCACAATAAAGAAGAATTTGATAAAAAAAAGAAAAGAATTTCAAGAGCCAAGCTCCTACCTCTCCATGATGGAGTTGTTCCAAGTTCAAAATAGAAAGCTTTATCCCAATGCAAGCAATCCAAAACTACCAACCACAAGCATGCAACAATCTTCCAAAAACTTCTTCTAAGCAAGAGCTCCCAAAACAGCAAGGAATTCGCCCAAGAATGAAGTCTCCAAAATGAAGAAACCCCTAAACAAGGCAAGGAATTCAAATTTTATAGAAGAGCAAAGGGAAGAGGATGAGGTGGGTCCTTGTAGGATGTCACATCACACATCCTCAACCCGAACCCCAAAAGTCAACTTCATTCTCCAATGCATAATAAATAGGTGGGTGAATAATATGATAGTTTACTTACATACTCAAATCAGACCCACACCCCAAAGAACTGAAATTAAACCATGTAAGAAAAGTGTAATTAAAACCTACAATTTGTCTTCCTAAAATGCACAATGAAAGTTTAAATTCAACTCTCCAACTGTAGGTATGTTTGGTAAATAAATTTAATAGGTGTTGGACAATTTTAACTTGTCCCACAATCCTCCAAGGAAAAATTTGAATTTAAGAAGGTGGAGTGTTTCACACTCAAAAATTAACTTACACATCATTTACAACACTTTAATTCATGGCCAACAACTCTATTAATTACTTTCTTATGACATAAATTAATTAATTAACTTAACAACATGATTACTCAAAATATTACACACTATTAGATGAATAATGAAAGGGTTAGTGCACCACAAAAGAAACACATGCAAACATAAACCAAGGAACTAATAAATAAATACACATAACCCCTTGGTAACATTTAAAAGGTGATCCCCCATGGGAATCCCTAACACACACAAACACGAACAAACAAATACTAGTTGCTATGGTGAGCTTGTTGAATTCATCTAGAATTCCAATGTGGTTTCTCTCCAATCCCGATGTTTGTTCTTATATTTTCACCTGTAAAACACAAATACCTCATTCGGCCTCGTGGCCATATTAGAACATCCAAAATAATATATAATTCCAAAATCATCTAGATATATGAATCTCAACAATCATCAAAGCATTCTAATAATATCATTTACGATTTTATCAACAACTGTATCATCATCCAATAACTTCTATTTCTAGGTCTACTCATAATATCCAAATATCACATGTCTGAAAAACATCCATAATACAACAATGTCAAATAGTATATCATCATTAATATATAAAATATCCCTAATAATCATCATGCATCATAACTAAATCAAATCAATAATAATACATGATCTAATATCTAACATAATACTATAATAAAGTCCATAATCATGTCCATAATATAATTAGAAATATCATGATTAGTATCAAAAGGGTTTCAAAGGGAAGTGGGAAGTACACTATATTCTTTGTCTTTTCGCACAAAACAAGGTGGCGAGATCGACAAGTGAAATTTGTTTTTTGATCAGCGCATTCAATTCACGATTTCTATGACAATTTAAATTCCATCCATTGTGTTGGTGATAATAATAGTATTGCCCCAATTTACCTTTGAAAAGTTATCAATTTGTGGCCTCTTTCAGCAATCTATGAAATTTTTTGTACCCAATGTTGTGAAAGTCAATTAGTGAGCCATATGGCTATCTTTGCAATGAGAAATAGCCGCGGCGAGCTACATTAAAATTCAACATTTCTAATATAACGTTGTGCAAAATATTGTGAGGTGACAGTTGGAAACATGAAATTATCAGTTTGGTTGGGGCTTTATTGAGTGCGTAATGGCTCAACTCTTACATTCCAAAATCGCCAACATTGGACATATCAAGCTCATCGGTGAGCTACTCTATGAGCTAAAAAAATCAATCCTTTTTCATTGGATTCCTTATCCGTTGTGTGATAGGCATTTTTACTTATAACTACTATGGGTAGAGGTTGTTCATCAGATGAATTTGGTTGTACCCAATTTTGGTGAGTCATTTAGTGAGTCGTATGGCTATCTTTGCGGCGGCGATCACCATGATGAGCTACATGAAAATTAAACATTTTGAATATAATGTTTGTGCAAAATCTTATGAGGTGAGAGGTTGGAAAAATGAAAATATCAGTTCGGTTGGGGCTTTCTTGAGCATGCCCAACAAGTATATCATCATCAACATATAAAATGTCTCTAATAATCATCATGCATCATAACTGAATCAAGTCAATAATAATCCATGATCTAACATCTAACATAATACTATAATAAAGTCCATAATCATGTCCATAATATAATCGGTAGTATCATGATTCATACCAAAAGGGTGTCAAAGCGGAAGGAAGGTGGCAGATCATACAAGTGTAATTTGTTGTTTCAATAACTATTCAATTCACGTTTTCTATTGCAATTTAAATTCCATCTGCTATGTTGGTGCTCAAAATAGTCTCGCCCCAATTTACCTTTGAAAATCTATCAATTTTTGGCCTCTGTCACTTTCTTTTCCTCGTGTTGTGCCTAGTTAATCTTTGTTGCCATTTTTAATTTTTTCCTAGGTCATAAATCACTTATGGGTCCATGGTTTACTCGTTTCTTTATTCCTCTAGAAAAGGTCTACAACCAGGGTCTCTCATTCTCTATTCATCTAAAAACTCAGTTCTCCCATGTTTGACGTTCTCCATGGTCTAGATTCTTTCTTCCTTGTCGTTTGTACCTAAATACTTGAATAAAATGAATGTATGTGTCTCTAATGAAAAGATTTGAGCCTTGTAGCATTTCTAAATTCTCTATCCTTGGAGAAATTTTCATTTTCGGGCTCGAATAGTCGTTTTTCTATATTTTACGGTTTGTGAGCATTTCTCCTAGTCAAAATTACATCCTTACATCGACAATGGAATTGACACCTTTTGGTTGGATGCGGCTTAGCTAGGTACTTCAAAATTTCTATGGATTGCCTCAACTTACAGTGTGTACATGTGGAGAAAAGACACTCATTTGAAGGTATACTTTTGTTTTGGCCTTGGAGTAGCACCGAGAGGACATGTGGAGGTCTCATTTGCTTTTCTAGGACTTGGACACATTTTTATGTAGTTGATACAGTTTGGTAGAAAAGGACACATGGTGAGCTCGCTCTAATTCAGGGTTTCCACTTTTGGCACCTTCTTGAAGTTGCACCATGAAGACATGTGGAGGAACCGTGTGTGTTTGGGGACCGACCCTTGAGTTTCATTTTAAAGAAGTGCCAGGATGACATGTGGAGGCCTCCGTTCACTTTGCATTTTGCTTGGAATTTTCAATGGCCAAAGGAGACTGCCTCAGAGCATGAAACATGACGCCTTCCACTGAGCTTCAAACATTGAGGAAAACATTTTTGAAACAGGACATGTGGTGAGCCCACCTCGTTTGAGGTCTATAATTTTTGGGACCATCTCAAGGTGCACCATGGTGACACATGGTAGTTTGAAAAGTCAAAGAGGCAGGGAGGCAGACCATTGGAGGAAACTTGGATTCTATGCCTATTAAGGATTAAAACATCATAATGGCTCGCAATCTCGATGAGGGAAATAGTCAATGTGTTACCAAGGTCAATGGCGGAAGTGCGGACTCTCGGGGGAAATTTATAAAAAAATTCCTTTTGAAAGAAAAGAGTCAAAAGTAAAAGGGGAAGCGCGGTTCTACTCAAACCACATTTGGATATGTGTAGAATCATTTCCTAAGGGTGGAGGTGTGGAGAAAAATGCAAATATTTTCCATTTTTCCAAAAAATTGTAAAAAGGCAAAGGAAGCCCCAGGGTCTATTTTTAAAGTTTTAGTCTTCCACGTGAATGACCCAAATTCAAAGAAAAGATCAAAGACAATGAGAGTCTCGAATATGATTTTCCCCTCATTTTACTGAAACACACCTAGAAGTGTGAGTCTCCATGATTTATTGGTATTTCCTACATGCCAAGTAGAGAGGGGAGTTAATGTTGATATCGAGTTTGGTGGGAAGATCGGGAGACATCTTTTGCCATTAAAATGGTCGACTTTCATGTTCGATTGGATTTTTGTTTTTATTCTCCCACATACACAATCAGCTAGATTTGATATATTAGGGGTGGAAGTGGTTGGCAAATTGAAGAAAGAGTGATCTACTAGAGGAAAGAGTTGAATGCGAGAGATATTCGATGAGATCTACCCCCTTGTGCACTGGAGAATTTTACTGAGATCTGATTTTGAGAAACATGATCTAAAACATCGAGCAGCTCTTGGTGCATTAAAACTTTTTGTCTTTTGGGTAGAAGGGGATCTATTGTAACTATTATAAATGGAAAAAAATTCGTGCAAATGTCGGAGGTTAGAGGTAGGAGTGTTAGGGGTTAGGACTGATTTTTCTAATAGAAATCTTGTGAGCTCATCAATTTTGAGAAGCCATCCGAGAAACTAGGTTATATCTTTTGTATTAAGTTTTATCGTGTCAATGTGGTTACAAGTGTACACCCATTGACAATCTCTAAGACTGTTCTAGAAACTTTCCCGCTAATAGGCATAATCAAATTGGAGTTTTTTTGTGTTGTCTTGAGAAAAATGTGCTAGTTTTACTTCGAATGTATGCAAGGGTTTTTCTTGTTTCTTTTGCAATATTGTATCAAATTTTATCCAATCACACTGGCCTTAATCCTTGTGATAGTTTACTAGAATATGCAATTTCATCTCTCAAAAGATCTTTCATTTGGGATTGGAATAAACGATTTAAAATCACTTTTCTTTCATCTTTTGTGAGAAATTGTCTCTAAGCCTCTGGATGTACCTTAGGCATGTGATTTGTCTTTGATATTTATGCTTTCTTGGATTTTCTAACCTGAGACTTTGTGATAGAATAAAAAATATTGTGTGAAAGAGTGCTGACCTGGGCCTCCATTGAAGCACATATTCTAGTTAAAGAGACATTTTAGCTATTTTGTGGCATTCTAGTTGTTTAACCCTCTATTTTGTAATATTTCTAAAGGATCTGGTGAATCAAGTTCATCCTACATCACCTCCCACCAAAAAAATCATTCAAAAATAACCAATCCTACATGTACTACCCTTGTTTGTCCTATGTACACACAAATGCATAATCTCTGTTACCAAAACATGCAGAAGCAATCATGGTCCCAAATGTCTTTAGTAAGATTTTCCTTCTTGTGAAATATCTCCATGATCTAGAAGTGAAAACTCGTGAGGGCTAGATCTAGTGTGTTGATCATATTTTACCAAGGTCTTCTCTCTAAAATCTATGCAAAATAAGGATTCATCATTGTCCTTCAATAAACAGAGGTGAGAAAATAGGTTATCTTACATTGGTTGAAAGTCACACCGAAATAGTTAGGATCAGATCACATCCTTTTAAGGTGCTACCCACTCCTTTCAAAACCTGAGTGTTAACAAGTCAGATAGATTTCTTCCTAGCTACAAAATGACATAAATGATTATCTATCGCCTCTAAGTGTCTTGTCAAATCCATGATTCTACTCGACCTTTCAAGGAGGTTAAATTCAGGTACCAACATGCTTCTGGCGTTGCTACCGAGGAATCTCAGTTCAAAATCAAGAACCTGGTAAAACACTTCTTGTATGCTCCAAGTTTTGTGTGCAGTTATTTAAGTTTTCTCACCTAGTGCACTAGCTTTCATTTGACAAATTTGGCTAAAGAAAGGTCAGAATCTTTTCATTTCTAGTTTCTAGTGCTGAAAAACATTTGACAGATCATATTTAGTGTATATGCACAACTAAGATGGAAATCCTTAGTGGCGACTCCCTATTGATCTGATTCTTGATGATTACAGTGTCTTAAAACTCTATCATAATCATATTTGTTACTAATATTTATAAAGCTAGAAGGAAGAATATCTTTCTTTGCTAGGGATCCTACTAGGACATTATTTCCAAAGCTAGGAAAAGAAAAGTCAAAAGGAAGAAAATCCTGAAGAGATGTTGGCAATCATCGGACAAGAAGAGAGATCTTCATTGATGAGAGTGATCGACCTATCATTGAATACGCCATTCAAGTGACTTTGAATCATGTATCCTCTTTGTGGAATTGAACTATCAAATTAGAGAGGGACCTTCATTTGATTTTTAAAGGTTTGCTTCACATTCTGTACCTATCTTTTTTGAAGTTGATAGAGATTTCCAAGAGACAAGTCCTTTGGGGGATATCCATTTTGAAAATTATACTCTTGTGTTCCAAGGACCAGCTACCCCTCATCAATTTGTCACCCCTCCAGGGTCACCTCCTCAAAGGAACATGCCTTACTCCCACCTAGACCCCCTTTTGTTGTAAACACTTTTGGACCTATAAAATTTGTGGGAATGGTTGGGTATCCCAATGTAGATCCTCAAGATGTAAGGAACACATGCCAAAGTTTTAGGGAAACAATGCTATTGCGGTGATCGTATCTAAAGTTTTTTATCAACATGAAGGAAGATTTTGATATTGAATATGAAGATGTATATATCAAGATGTTTATCTATACCTTGGAAGAGGATGCTAGGGACTAGTATAAAGCATTTCTAACTAATTCTATTGATTCTTGTATTGAGATGAGCAATGCATTTAGATTGCAATATGGTGATAGGACTAACCCTAGGTTTCTTTTGATAGAATTTGAAAATATCTAAGAGAATCTTAATGAGTCAGTAGATGATTTCAACACAAGGTTGAATAAGACCTTGAAGAGATTTCCTATTAGGATAAGGCCTTATGATGAGTCATGTTTGATCAAATATACTGATGCATTTGATAAAAAGGATGAATATTACTTAAGAGAAAAAAACCCCACAAATTTGAGGCGAGGCCTTGAAATGGATTTGCAAATTGAAAATAACATCAAGGGAATTGGAAATCCTCCAAAGAGGGAGGGTGTAAAGATGGTTAACCTAGAAAATCCTCATAAAAGCAAGGCTAAAAATTTGGAAGAAGTTGTGAAGTCTTTGGCAGGGGTTGTCAAAGAAATTTCTTACAAGGTAGCCTGAAATGAGAAGGGAATTAGGTAGAGCTCACAAGGTCAAAATAAGCAGAAAGGCCAAGATAGATTCACAAATCACCAAAGATCTCGATGAAAGAGGTAAGGGACCGTGGTATTTGGAAATAGACAGTCCCAAGCTAGGGATAATAAAATGGAACCCGATCCTTTGGCTGCTAGAGTTGGTGTGGTGGAAGAGACATATGTCATTGATTAGTGTAACAAATGTTTCTTTCCTCATGCTCCTTGTAAAGAAGATCAGCAAGAAGAGGAAGAAGCTAGTGATGATAATGATGATGATGCCTACATGATGGAGACCCCTGCAAGTTCTCCAAGGGAAGAAACTTTAACTAAGGTAATAAGTGCTAGAACTGCTGCTATTTTTTAGGATTGCATCCACCGGGTACCTCTTCTTCCTCCCTCTCATACTTTAGAAGTAGACACTGTACAATATTTTGAATTTACCACTAATGATTTTGAATACTTGAGGGAATTAATGATTGAAAAGTATGATGGAGGAATTCCTTGAGAAGAAGATAGGAAAATATTAATGAATGTTGTAGTTGCCCAAAACAAGGAGCACAATATCAGAAGTAAAGTTACTAAGGGGCCACAAGTCGGTCAAAATTTACAGTACTTACCAAAGAAACCCAAAATAAAAATACATCGACAGAGAGCTTGTTTCCTAAGAAAACCTATGTTCCTCCCCATGCCTAAGCTGAAAAGAATCCCATTCCATATGATGAACTTGCCAATGTTTCTCTTAGTGCTACTTTACCCAAATTTGTTCCATATGACATTGCCCAAGTTTTGAGTCAAATCAAAATTCTGTACCATTTTTTGAGCTGCTTAGGATCCGTGAACACAAGAAGAGGGATTTTGAATACTTAGGATTCAAAGAGGAAGAGGTCACATAGGACAGAGATGTAAACAAGGTTGGGATTTCCCTTCTTGTTGTAGTGTTTGAAAAGCCACAAGTTTTGAAGAGCTAGGGGAAGCACTAGGGGTTTATTTAGGAACATCTTTGGTTAAATCACAGCTAAATTTGGATCCATTCTTCACTACCTTGGTTATCAAGGACAAGCTATTACATAACCGTATGTTTGATCTCGAAGCTTCATGTAATGTAATGCCTCTTGAGGTCATGAATGAGCTAGGTATCAAAGTAACAACAACATATGGGAAGTTCACTACCATGGAATCAAGAGAGGTGTAGGTGGTGGGATGTGTCGAATATGTTGTTGTGCAACTTGCATCTTATCCTGGAAGGAACTTAAAACTTGATGTGGTGATTGTTGACTACCCCGCTAAGTGGGGAATGTTGTTGTCAAGAAAGTGGACAACAAGTGTTGGTGGTAGTGTGTAAATGGACATGTCTTATGCAACTATCCCCATTGAAGGAAACTTTTGAAATTATATGGAGAGAATAAGATGTTGTACTTGATTGAAGACTTAAGCAATGCATGTTATGAATTTTTGCAAGCAGATGTTGATTTTAATAGATTTGTGAGTTTTGTGGATTTTAGGGAGTATGAAAGTGTTGAAAGTAGAGCTCCTAAGTATGCTATTTTTTCTAGGAATTTAGTCTATGATTTAACCTTAAAAAATTTAAACAATTTGACTTAAACACAATGGGGGAGCTTCATATAAGATGGATGGTTTACAAACTGAACAGAGAAGAAAAAGAGGTATATTTCTAGTTGATGAAAACATATACGAACCTCTTGGCATGGTCATATCCAGGATGATAAACACTTGATTTTTTCCTTGATTGTTTTCTCTAAATCAAGGAAATATCATCTCGTATAGTGTATACTTTGGTGTATGTTCCCTATTTTTTGTGTTTTTTCTTGTTCTGGTCCTCAGTGACCTGTTTTTGTTGGTTTCTCTGTTTGTTTTTGAGGTGGCCTTATTTCTCTTCTCTATAAGATGACTTGTTGTCCAATGGTTATTCTTGGCACTTGGTCTACCTTTGTTCTTGTGGCACTCGCAGGGAGTTCCCATCCCTGAGTCGGAGCTATTATTGGTGCTCAAAATAGTCTCACCCAAATTTACTTTTGAAAATCTATCGATTTGTGGCCTCTATCACTTTATTTTTCCCCGTATTGTGCTTGGTTAATCTTTGTTGCCATTTTTAATTTATTCCTGGATCATAAATCACTTATGGGTCCATGGTTTTCTTCTTTTTTCTTTGTTCCTCTAGAAAAAGGTCTGCAATTGGGGTCTCCCATTCTCTATTCATCTAAAAACTCGGGTTCTCCCATGTTTTATGTTCTCCATAGTCGAGAATCTATCTTCCTTGTCGTTCTACAATAAATACTTGAATAAAATGAATGGATGTGTCTCTGATGAACATATTTGAGCCTTGTAACATTTCTAAATTCTCTTTCCTTGGAGAAATTTTCATTTCCGGGCTCGAACAATCATTTTTCTATATTTTATGGTTTGACGGGCATTTCTCTCAATCAAATTTACATCCTTACATTGACATGGGACATGGAACCTTTTAGTTCGGCGTGGCTTAGCTGGGTACTTAAAAATTTCTATGGATTGCCTCAACTTAAAGTGCATTCATGTGGAGGAACGACGCTCATTTGAAGGTCTACTTTTCGGTTTGGCCTTGGAGTAGTGCTGGGAGGACATCTGGAGGTCTCTACTACTTTTCCAGGACTTAGACAAATTTTTATGAAGTTGATACATTTTGGCGGAATAGGACACATGGAAAGCTTGCACTCATTCAGGGTTTCCACTTTGGGCACCTTCTTGAAGTTGTGCCATGGAGACACGTGGAGGAACCACGCATGTTTAGGGACCGGCCCTTGAGTTTTATTTTAAAGAAGCACCAGGATGACATGTGGAGGCCTTTGCTCACTTTGAATTTTTCTTAGAATTTTGAATGGCCAAAGGAGCGCCTCGGAGAATGACACATGGCGCCTTCCACTGAGCTTTAAGCATTCAGAAAACTTTGTTGAAATAGGACACATGATGAGCCCACACTCATTTGAGGTATACAAGTTTTGAGACCATCTCAAGGTGCACCATGGTGACATCGAGCAGTTTGAAAAGTCAAAGAGGTGGGGAGGTGGACCATCCAAGGAAACCACGGATTTTTACCTCTTAGGGATTAAAATCTCAGAATGGCTCTGCAAGCGCGATGAGGGAAATAGTCAAAGTTTTACCCCGATCAACATCGGAGGTGCAGAATCTTGAGGGAAATTTAGAAAATTTTCCTTTTGGGAGAAAAGATTCAAAAGTAAAAGGGGAAGTGCGGTTATTCTTAAACCATATTTGGATGTGTCAGGCTCATTTCTGAGCGAGGAGCTATGGGGAAAACTTTGAAAATTTTCCCTTTTCTAAAAAGGGAGTAAAATGGTGGAATTTGACAAAATAGTTACACTCGAACCACATTTGGACATGTGTCGGGATCACTTCTCGAAGGCGGAGGTGTGGAGCAAAATACATTTTTTTCTATTTTTTCAAATAGTTGTAAAAATTCAAAGCAACCCCCTATGTCTATTTTTAAAGTTTGAATCTTCCACATGGATGGCCCAAATTCAAAGAAAAGATCAATGAAATCGAGAGTTTGAATCATACTTTCCCACCATTTTACTAAAACATTCCTAGAAGTGCGAGTCTCTATGATTTCTTGGTATTTCCTACATTCCTAGTAGAGAGGGGAGTTAGTGTTGATATATTAGTTTGGTGGGAAGATCCGGGAGACATCTTTCGCCATTAAAATGGTCTCGACTTTCGTGTTCAATCAGATTTTCCTTTTTTCTTCACCCAAGAATGTAATGAGCTAGATTTACAGATTAGGGGTGGAAGTGGTTGGAAAATTGAAGACAGAGTGTTCGATAGAGGAAGGGGTTAAATTCGGGAGATATTCGATGAGATCTTCCCCCTCGAGCACCTGTGACTTTTGCGAGATCTCATTCTAGAATCACGATCTAAATCATCACGAAAGCAATTGGTGCATTAAAATTTTTTGTCTTTTGGGGAGAAGGGGCTATGTTGTAAATGTTATAAGTGGCACAAATTTTTCGTGCAAATGTTAGAGGTTGGAGTATTAGGGGTTGGGACAGATTTTTCTAATAGAAATCTTGACAAAGCTCATCATTTTAAGAAGCCCTTTGAGAAACTAGGTTATCTCTTTTTGTATTAAGTTTTATTGTGTCAAGGTGGTTACAAGTATACAACCATTGATAATCTCTGAGACTGTTCTAGAAACTTTCCTCTGCTAATAGGATTAATCAAATTCGAGTTTTTTTGTGTTGTCTTGAGCAAAATGTGTTGGTTTTATTTCAGAATGTATGCAAGTAGTTTTTCTTGTTTATATTGCAATCTTGTATCAAATTTGATCCAATCACACAGGCCTCAATCATTGTGATATTTTAGTGGCATCCGGAATTTCATCTCTCGAAGGGATTTCATTTGGGATGGGAATAAATGATTTAAAATCACTTTTCCTTCATCTATTGACAGATATTATATGTAAGCCTCTAGGTGTACCTTAGGCATGATTTGGCTTAGATATTGATGATTTGTTGGATTCTCTAACTCAAGCCTTCGTGATATGATCTCAAAGATTGTGTGAAAGAGTGCCGATTTGGGCCTCCATTGAAGCACATATTTTGGTTAAAGAGATGTTTTAGCTATTCTATGGCATTCTTTTGGTTTAACCCTTCATTTTGTAATATTTCTCAAGGATATAGAAAATCAAGTTCACCTAGACCCACCTCCCACAAAAATTCATTAAAAAAACCAATCCTACATGTACTACCCCCGATTGTCTTGTGTCCACACAAATACATAATCTGTTACCAAAACATGTAGAAGCAATCGGGTACCAAATGTATTTAGTAACATTTTCCTTGTTGTGAAAATATCTCCATGATCTAGAAGTGACAACTCTTGAGAGTCGATCTACGGTGTGTTGATCATATTTTTGCAAGGTCTTCTCTATAAAATCTATACAAAAGAAGGATTCATCATTTTCCTTCAATAAACACGGGTTAAAAAATAGGTTCTCTTACCTTGGTGAAAGGCACAACCTAAAATAGTTAGGATCAAATCGCATCCTTTTAAGGTACTACCCACTCTTTTAACAACCCGAGTGTTAAAATTTTTGATGGATTGCTTCCCGGCTACAAAACCACATAAATGATTATCTATCTACCTTTGAGTGTCTTGTCAAATCCATGATGTTGCTTGGCCTTTGAAGGAGGTTAAATTTTCGTACTAAAACGCTGCATTAAAAATGGGATGAGCTTCCTATCTCCTTTGGATGAATGAAATTTGTTTTTTAGGGAACTGTTCAATGATCGGATTATTTTTATACATCCACGTTTTCTATGTTGGTTATTTCTATCCTTGCATTCCTCTCATGGAAAAACATTACAACTCACACCGGCAAGACATCTATGGCTGCAACATATCGTTTTGATCAACGCCAATATTACTCCATGATAAGAACAATTCACTTTATTTTCTCGTGATTGGTTTGTTTTTCTGGGGGGAGTGGTCCGGGCGTCTCGTGGTTTTTAGCTATAAATATATAGGCATGTTTTCATTATAAAATAAGTAAGTGGCTTAGAAAAATCATTAATTTATTTGGTATCATGGCCATTATTACAACACTTCCGAGTACATTATGTTTAAAGGAGACAACACAAATTATCTGCGATCAACATGGGTGCAAGGGTACCCATATCAACAATTATTTGAAACTAACATTGCCAACGAGCACTTGAGATTTCAAGTGGTGCTGTGATCATTGCGAGAGGGAAACAGGAGGGAGTTGTGTGGATAAAGTCCTTGTACTATAATAATATGTGGAGGAGTATTTCCAACTGAATTTGCGTAGACACCCCAGCCATGGGGTTGGAAAATATATTTAGAATTATTTCATCCTCTATGTTTTGAAGAGTACATGTTTGAAAAGAAATTGAAACTGCATTCTTGTTCTACTTTGATTGAAGGCAGATAAATACTTTAAATCAGCAAGGAATGAATTTAAATGTTGTTATAGAAGGGTAAATGAAAATAGGAAACATGTGTGAAGAAAATGTATTACTGTGTTTTGTTGAAATGTATAATTTGATTTGAATAGAAGTTACATTCTTATTTCTATCACTTAATTCAAAGAAAAAAATCTATTTGAAACTAGCATGGAATGAACCAATATGTTTTACAACAAGGCAAGTGAAATAAGATCCATTCAATTAATTTTGTTTTCTTTTCCAGTTTGGTTTTCTTTGAAACTCTGTAACTTTTATCAAAAATGAATAGGTCAACACTGCAACAAATAAATAACCATTGAAACAACAAATTGAACATAATATGACCTAAACAAATTCAAATAGACAATGTCACTTAGGAAAATCTTTCAAAACTTTGTAAAAATCGGCCAAAGGAAAATTGAAAACATTTTGCGATATAAAATGTGGAAAATTGATTTACAATTAGATCTAACATTGTAACCTTACAAATTTACCCTTCAAACTCCAAGAGCACCCCTCCATGTTTTCTTAGCATGATGAGAAAGGAAGGAGGTCAAATTGAACAAAATTTTATAAGTTTAATTTTACCTCGTTGCATTTTAAAAGCATGTAGTTCTTTTATGTAAAATTAACCCCAATAAATTTATCAAAATTCAAATCTTGAGCTTCCTATGGAAAGAGGACTTTAAGATCTTTCCAAAAATTCCTCATTTGCCAAAACTGGAGCTCCTAGTCAAAATTTATGGTCTTATGAAGTTTTATTTCATTTTGGCTTCAAAAATATAATCACAAATATTCTTGGCAAGCACTGTTGGCTAAATACTTTCTTTTGTGCTTTTTTCCCAAAAGAACTTAAGGCATGAAGTTCCCCACCGCTCCGTTGACTTGAAAACCTTTTGATTGGTCAAAATAAGTTAAGTTACAAAAAAATTGGGAAACATTTCCGCTAGCCCATGCACCAATCGGGTTTTACCACTTGGCTTAACAAGGCTCATGGAGATACGAGAATCCATTTTATCATTGGCTCTTGTGAAATTAAAATTTGGAAAATTTTCCTATTTTTCTACATGTCCCAAATGAGCCCTGACCCAATCAAGTGGTGTCACATGGCTTCATGAGGTGTCACAGAGGGGTGGATCCACTTAGAACCTTAACGTTTTTGTTTTTTTAAAGAGATTTTTTTGGAAACTTTTCCTATTTCTCTTCGCCGATCCGCTATCCCGCAGCCAATGGTTGGTGACATGCGGCACCATTGGCATTTGTGGGAAGCAATGCATTTTTTAAACCCCTGTAACCTTTCTCGCCTTAAAGTCTTTAATTGTTGAGTTTCCCTACCAGTTTGTTTTCCCCACAAAAAATCGGGCTTGACACATGTCGCCTTGGGTGATGGTGGAGGCGCATATTGTTTTGATCCCTTAACACTTTTGGCAAGAAAAAGTTCAAAATCTTAACTTCTTCCCACGGCACGTAGGCCCATGCTCGGGAAAATTTTCTTCCCGTGGCCCACAAGATTGTGCTTGGGAAAATTTTCTTCCCATGGATGACAAGCCCAAGCTAAGGAAAAGTTTCTTCCCCAGGGCCACATGACCGCCTTTGGTGAAAATTTTCACCCAAAGGCCCGTCGCCCATAACTTTGTTTTTATAGGGAGTTAGGAGGACTCTCTTATATTAGCGGAAAGATGAGGAAATTTCCTATATAATGGGAATGTTTTCAAAAAAAAATTAATGGGCTTAATTAGGGGAAAATTAGGTTGAATCATTAACTAAGTTCTAGGAGTGGGTAAGTAAAACTTTACTCGATAATTTTAATTATGTATTTTCCCCCCGTAATTAAAGCTTGCTCTTATCTTGGATCTTGTGGAATTAAATACCTTTGGTATTTAATTGTTTTGGTCCCCTAACCCTAAAATTTGAATCAAGGAATATTTATCTATAATGTCAATATAATTATTGATAAAATTAATCCCTAAAGAGAATTGAGCTAGGTATGGATTTATTACACTTTTGCTATATAATGTGGAATTAGTAATTGTTTTCTTGGGAAAAGTTGTAACACCCTGAACCATTGTTACTTTCTCTAGAGCATTCAAGTATTGATAAATGATTTTTTTTGTATAAGGACATGTTCCTTTGGTTTTGGGAAGTCATGCTTGATATGGATTGTATCCTCTCTACTCTTGAAGATCTTTGATTGAACCAGAATATGATTGGACGCTTTCATTTCTTTCATTCTTGCACTTGAGTTCAACCTGATTTCTGGATGAATTGTGGATTTATCCACCTTTATGACTCAGCCTTGGATCAGTTGCATTGATCCAAGGAATGTTTTAAGTTTATTCAGGATGAACAAATTTTATTGACTTTACGAAAGTTTCAAAGTATGACTGAGCTTTGAATGATCAAACCCGGAGGTTAACTCAGGCTGATCATGGTAAATGGAATTTGGTTCCAGATATCGTAACATCAGGAAAGACCTGGACCTTAGGCCAGGTAAGATGTTTATGTTTTATATCTAAAGCTTAATTTATTGATGCCAAATGGAATCCTTTACAGGAATGTTTTATCCAGTATGGACTCTAACACTGATTGGTCCTATTTTGGGGACCTAGACTAGATTCGTTAAGGTTAATAGTCTTAACCTAAACTATAACCTATTGGTTAAAAGAATTGCTAATCTAACCTAGCCCTAAACTATGAGCTTAATACTCAAGGGTTAACTACACCTAGCGCTATGGAAGTGAGACTAATGTCTTATCCTATGATTTAACCTAAGTCACTAACCTATCTTAACTAATGCTAAGAAGGGAGGGGGACCTAAGAAGGGTCGCGAGTCATGGGCGGTGGTTTCCATGGCATTTAAGAGGGGGATAAGGTTGAAGGACTTGGAATGCTGTCAGGTTTGGCGGAGGATAAAAACTGCTAATATAACCTGACGTGGCAGTATCTCCAAGGATGGGAATGTTTGTTTGTTTTCTTGTGGCGATCACCAACTTTGGTAGTCGGTGGCAATGGAAAATAGGCAGGAGAATGGAAGTAAATGCAATTAATGAGCTTTGGTTCCCGAGTGCGGATTGCTTGGGAAGGCATGCAAGTGGAATTTTTTTGGTTGTTTTGTTTTCCATGCATTCTGTTTTTCACTCTGCTTGAGGACTAGTTCTTTGAACCAGCCATCTACTCTATGTTGCATGGCAACTTTGAGAGTTTCTAGCTTACTTCTCTATCGAGGAAAATATATAAAGCATGGAGGTACCAATATATTGTTGTTTAATATTTGAAGAAGAGAAGGTGTGAGCACATTTAGAGGTCTTCTTTGAATTTTAGCGACACTATCAGGCATGATAGGCCCTAACTTTTAAAAATCTTTCTTTCCTTTAAATGCTTTCATTAGAACAACTCTGTTCAGATGATTTTTGTACAGTCGGCTTGGCTGGTAGCAATGTATTGGTTTTCTTCTTTTCTTGTTGATTTGGGAATCCCTGGTTATACGTAGACCCTGATGAAATCTACTTCTTTTATCTTCTCTCCTTGTTGTGATTACAATATGGGTTTGACTTCTGTAGAAGTGTTTGCTGTGATTACAATATGGGTTCAACTTCTGTATAAGTGTTTTATGTCTCTTTGTCTGACTGAGGTATTGAGTTTCCAAACCGGTACCATGATAGACGTCGTGCTTGATGATTTCATGTTTGAAGAATACCATGGAATGAACTGTTGTGTCAAATTTGGTTGGTTTATTTGATTGTTGCTTAGTTGTATGAGCTCTACTATTACTTGACAGCTTCAGGTGAATATAAAGTTGGATTGTGGTGAAACTGTTAGTTCCTTCTATAAAGCTCGACTGGTTCAGTCGCATGAGTTGGAAATATGTTTGAATACTAAGCCTGTACCTTTTTTTGAAAAGGGTCTGGATGTTTCTATGATTATAGGTTCTGTAAGTAATGAAATATTTGGTGTAGCTGTTGTTTTCTTTATGATTTTACTTGGATAATTGGAACACAGTTGTGACCGAGAGAAAACTTACTTTGATGAACTCTGTCCCCTAACAATTTGTGGGTGATCCTAGATCTGCATGAATGGAAATTAGGTTTTATATTTGGAAGGGAATGGACTGTGTTTGATGTTACCTGAAGTGACCTTGAAATCTATCATTAGAATTCATCTATTAACACTGGAAGTGCTATTTGATTTGGTATCCTTGAACGTAACAACAAACTATCCAGTGTAATGGCTGGAAATAATTAGTTTAATCTATTGGTAAGTAATGATAACAGTTACCCTAACTCTTAGTCTAAAATGATTCGAGTCCTGGGTGAAGTGTAGACTGTTTATTTGGATCAGGATTGTGGTCTGATATTTGAACGTATATGTATATCATTTGTAACAATCTGTGGCTTTTGTTTAATGTGTAATTGCAAGACCCTAGGGATCTAAGGGAAACCTTTTAAACAGTTCTACCTGATTGGAGCTAATGGTAAACTTAGGTGTTGATTTTCTTGCCTTCTCTTTTTCCCTGATTGAATTTAAGATTTTTATATATGCATTACTCCTGGAAAGTTGGTGCAGTCCTGAACTTGTTTGAAATGGAGATCTGATTTCCTCTGTTTCTCCCTCTTAGTTGTAAAGTATAAGTTGATATAGGATTTTTGGAATACGAAGGTATTCTCTCCCTTTCTAGAAATTATGAATGCTCCCTTCTTTTGAATCTCTATAAGAACTCTACAGTATGGGTTTAAGATGAATAGACTGTTAAATTTAGGAGGAAAGAGTGGCAAGTGCTGAATCTTAATAGAAGTCTCCTTTCCTTCTCTTTAGCGATATTATTACCCTGATCGAGAAATTTGGTTATTATCTTCTAGTATAAAAGTAGTATGGTAGTAAAAGTTTGAATACTTATCAATGCTTATGAATTGATACAAAAATTTTAGAGGATATCCGTTAGTTGAACTTTCTTGAGGCAGTAATCTGTTTTTGCTTGAATTGTTTATATGCAAATTTGTTGGTTACATGCCTTGATAAGATTTCATTCCTTGAATAGAGTAATTACATTAGGATTGATACTGCTCTTGGTTTTCGGATGGCTAGGTATTTATGATTCATTTTGTTTCTTCTTATTCTCTAATATAAGATGAACCATCCGAAAAGATTTGAGTTGAAATGGTGGCTATAATATGAGTTATGTTATAAAGTCATATTAGAATGGTAGAAAGATAATTGGCGTGATTCATGTTTATGGATTTGATGTAATGATTTCATTTAAACAGGTTGTTTAATGGAAAAATTTGGTGGAATGCAATTGTTTTAAGAATTAGTGCTTATCATGCTCAGTTCACTGAACTGACCCATGCTAGCAATTTTTGTAGATGGTCATCGTAAGTGGTAAAGGCACGCAGATCTGATATGATGCACTGATTGTTTAATCTGATTTTTATGATGAATTCCAACATGATCTCTCTAATTGTACTATAGGAAGAAAGTTATTCTTTTGCTGATGATTATTGTATTAAAATATGCCGAAGTGCATAAGTTGTAATTGTATGGCTTGGAAATAAATGAAATGAGGAATTGTTACTTACGTGGCTGCATTTTTATTTGTTGAATTGAACTTCTTATGTCTGACTGAATGAGAGTACATTCTTATTATTAAAATCCATGGGGTCTAGACGGATTCCCTAAGTAAGCCTTGTAAGATTATGTGACTAAATACTTCATGTTTGGCTAGTAATTCTTATATATTATGAATAAGGCTAAATTGGAAATTAGACCACTACATTTTTAGGAAGTTGAGGTTAAACTATGCCCTGATATGTAGCTAAAATAGGATGAGTATTCTATTACTCCCTAACAATGATCTAAGTCAAAGCAATGTAATTGATGGCTTTAAATAATCATGTCTTATAGTAATAAGTCTGATATATTTCAGTCTTCGGGGTTGATATGAACCCTTACAGGTTTAATTAGTTTCCTTATGAGAGAACATAGGGTTGTTGTCCTTTTATGAGGAATCTAGGATTATTAGGAACCGATGGACACCTTGACGAGGTCTCAAATCTTAGTAAACTTCTCTCTGTGAAATTGAACTTAATTACGTAAGGCAACTCAAAGGTGTGGAACCCTGGGTTGGGGAAAAGGCTACCCAGTTAGGAGGTCCTGTAATTCTAATTGAATTCAACTTAAGTAACTTCTTGAAGTTATGTAAATCTTATCGAGGAAGTATTGTAGGATGTTGGCACATGTCAACTACAGGGTTGTACCTTCGAGAACATTAGGATCTTCTCGAGGATACAACAATGCAGGTGACGTATGGCAACACCCTTTTACATTGATTGTTAAGATTTACACGAAACTTGATCAAGATTTTCCTTTAGGACTAGTTAGGACCATAGACGGGTTATGAGGCAGCCCTTTGGGACTCAGGGTACCTTGACACACGGGGTTAATAGTGGTTGATCCTGTATGTCAGCTTACCCTAGTCTCCAAGGGCATCCTTATAACATGTGTATGATATTAACCCATTCTAGAGTGAAAACTAGGGACAAGACCTGGACATGTAAGTCGACGTAAAATCTATATAACATCGGAATGGGGTGAAGGACATATTCTGGATTGACGAGTATGCCGTCAAGGAATATAAGACATGATTAGTATGTTTCAAATCTTTGGCCAAAGTATCGTAAGCAGATGATTGCATTGTCTATGTAACCTAGTCTAAGGGATGTGATGCCGATGAATAATGGTAACAATTATTTAGATGGGTTCCTTGGGACAGAGCATTCTGAAATTCTAGATTAGGGAAGGGAACCACAAGAGTGAAGTGTTCAGATGAAAACACAAACTCTCGTGATACACATGAATAGATCGGTAGTTTCGAGTCATGGAATGAATAGATTGGTGGTACACCGAGTCATTACTGTTTGCATATGGTTATCTGTTATAAGAATGATTGTTATGATCTGTGATTTCTAAATTATGTATTTAGAACTAGAAAAATAAAAATAAAAAATTCTTGTTATAATGTACTAAAATGAGGATGTTACAAAAGTTATTAGTTGAATGTAATTGTCTTTGAGACTTTGGTTGTAACACTTTAAAAAAATTATTCCATAATTTTTCCTAAGTAAACCTAGGTTGTTCTTGGTTCTCAAGTGGGTTGTTTTGAGGGAATTACACACCTGCTCTTGCCCCGCATGTGGTGGGGTTTAGTTAGCCATCAAATTTTCTTCCAAATTCGGGGTTACCATCAAGATCTTGATTACTAGAGGAATTTTGCATAGATATGGTCCCCCGAGGTAACATAAAAATTAAAACTCAGCTATCTCTAGACAAGAGTGAGTGGAAATTGAGTACTAAAAATATAGCTATTCGAGAACACCACGAACCAAGTATCCACCACACATGTTCAAATAAGAGTATCTTCATAAATGGCCTAAAATTCTTCTTTCATTCAAACAAGTGTACGAAACATCCAGTTCCTTTTAGATTCATAAGCAAGAAGCCACATATATAGTTCTATGGGAAAAATATCAAAGAAGCTTTCATATAAGAATTCATATAGAGACTCGCTCAACCGACGCACATGTGTCAAACTTAGATCCAATGCTGATTCTCTGAGCATACTTTTCTTCCATATCTATTATCCACTCCTCAATACTTACTAAGGTCATCCGATACATTTTCATCTACAACATCCCGAAAATAGTTGAGAAACAAGTCCTGAAATGGAACCAATGATGCAGCCTAGAATTTACTATAAATAACCCAAGCACATTGGCACATCACTCAGCCTTAGCTAAGCACTCACCGAAAGCACACAAAGGAACCATATTTCACTTTACAGTTGCTTATTGAGAATGTTAGCATTATGATGCATATGTATATTCGAGATCCATAATAGTAAACAATCATGATTGCATAAACTAGATATATATCTTATAATATATAGAAGATGAACTCAAATATGACTAGAATAAGATTTAAGCGCAAGAATGATATTCATTCATGTTTAATACTATTATCTCGCTAATATATTCCATTGTATCAAATATTGTTAAATATAGAATCTTATTACATTACATATGTATCTCCATGAGTCATACGTGTAGTAAAATCAGCAAAGCACAACTCTATAATAATTCGTAGTTACATATATATGAAACTCGTACAAATAAATTGATATTTATAGGGAGGGGGAATTTCCATTCACTGCACATGCACTCTCTCAAAATAGGTCACATGCTAGTAATAGCCATGCACCTTTACCAATGGATACAAAACCATGCAAGCACTCTAATAACAAACTTCTTATAGTTAATCATGACTAGAAATCTTGTTATTAACCTAACCTATACACGATGCTCAACTAATGATTGTTCCCAAAATACCATTGCGTGAGTTGCAAGTCTTCTTGTCTTTTTGTGTTTCACACGATATCTCAAATAATATTATGGACCCATAAAACGGATAAGTCCCCAATTCAAAGTGTTACGGTGTGCACTTGTTTTCCTATTCTTCGATGTCTTCAAATGCACCTTTTTCCATGCATGAATCCTTTGTGTTTCATCCGAGTAATATTCTATCTCCTCAACATGGACTCAATAGTGGCAGGGATATCAATAGAAGTATCCATATCAACCAATATTTGAGCAAATGTTTTGTGCTCCAAATCATCATTTTTTAGATAAATGGCTCAACATTTCCCTAAGGTGTTTCCAATAGTATTTAAGCAACGTTCTCACCAAAATTATAGAGGAATGTATCAAAGATGAATCCATACTAGCTTAACTTGGAAAGTATCAAAACCAAGTTAAACAAAGGAAACCATGATTTCATTAAAGGCAAGTGGGATTCAAAATCCCAAAATTCCCAAAAAAAAGATCCCTATGTGAAGGTTTTGTAAATACAACTATGAAAAACCAAGAGAACTAGGAAAGATATCCATCTTTATATTTGTGTGTGATATTTGACTCCAACAATAGATTTACATTTTCTATTGTTTGATGAACTATATTTTTCACTTTACACCATATGATGAACTTTTATTGCCACTTCATTTTATCAATTTTCGTTAATGTAAATATATTTAAGGATTCAATGATGTCTAAAATTTAACTTCTAAGACTAATTTAAGACTTTCAAAATGTACAATACTCTTGTCTATATCGTAACATTCAATTTTTAAACAAAAAGTAATAATTTGTAACCTTTATCTATCTTCTATATTGTGACTCCATGTCATCCATTATTTATATAAAATTATAATAGTATGTATTATTAAGATGAACGAAAGATTTTAATGTGTGTGAGCTCAAGTAATTTATGGTCCTCAATAGTTGAAACATAGATGTATTTCATTGTTTGAAAGGGTTTTCTTGTAAATATTGAAAATATTCTAATTCCTTTTACATATTTGATTTTTAATGTGAATCTTGATCAAGAATTTTGTAATTTTTACTAGCATCACCTCTTACTACATATTTTTTAGGTTGTCTACTCTCAAGTTTTCTTTGTAGTTGATAAAAATTTCACTATAAGAAACACACTTTATTATTGCACCCTTTCATCTTTGTCTAACTCTAATAGCAATTCTTATTCCCTATATGTGTCCTCCCATAAATGTCAAACCTTAAATCACGTAATCTATCCGTTAAGTGAGGAATCATATTTTAGCCTCTATTGAACTTGTATCTCTCTCTCTCTCTCTCTCTCTCTCTCTCTCTCTCTCTCTCACACACACACACACACACACACACACACACACATTAAAATCCCCTGTCTTTGATATTGTATATTTTATTCACATCAATGATAAAATAAATTCTAATATTTTTATATTTCCTAATATAAATACACACTTCAATTCAAAACAAAATATTTGTTTATATAATAATAATATATTACTTTAGTTTCAAAAATCAAAATATACTTTTAAAAATTACAATTGTAAAATAATACTTTTTGTAGCTAATAAGCTTATAGTGTAACATGCATCCATCATGCCTATAGAAAAAAGTTGCATTTCTTGTGACCTTATGAAAATATTATAGACGTAAGAAGATAATTTACAATACAACTTAATTACTCATTGTGCTTTTGATTATGGGAATAATGTAAAAAAGAAACGTAAATTGATTGTAAATAAGACCAAATGTTTCTAGTGTACATGGTATATGAAAGTCCATACAGATGGATTTTAAAGTCTATATAAGGAGGTGATGTTTAAAATTCTATTAGGAATTGATATTATCTTGGAGCTTGGGCCATTTTGGGAAAAGTTAAAAATACACATTTTGTTATGTAGTGATGATTATGTCGATAAGTAATAGACAATGGTGGCAAGGGTGGTAGTAGGGAGTTGTGATGTTTGCAAATAAACACTTACTTAACAATATTAAATTTTACATATATTTGACAATTGTAACATTGTTTCAACCTTACATTCGACATCTTGTTGGTTGTGTCTTCCAATTTTATTTTGTTTCTTTGAGAATTCAATACAAAAATATAGATATCTTGATCATAAGGCAAAGTTTAGAATCCATTTTTTCTACATAATTTTTGAGCCAAAAATTACTTTAATGTGAATTAATATTATTTATCATTAGTTAGTAATAAATTTAGAGAGAAGATAATAAATGTATTTATAATAAATGGAGTATAATAAAAACTAATATAAAAATTATGTATGCACAACTAATGCCAACCAGTGAGCTTCGTTGGACATAAGCCCTATATTTGAAACCCGGCCTAAACTTTTTCAAACACAATTTATTTCATTCTTGGCAGAATTAGAATAGACCATCATAAGATTTAATAGGACAACCACTCTAAAATTACAAATATGATGATGTACATATTTAATGGATCTACACTTACAAAGCTAAAATTTACGGTATCCAACCATTTAATTTGTGATCATTTATCATTGGCATCTTCCACAGACATGTTTACAGAGGTTTTATAAGTGACAAAATTATGTAAGCATTCTAATTTTTGAATATTTGTTTATAATATTATTTAGTTAATTTATTTGTAATTTATGTAACTTGTTTTGCAAAGAAAGATTTTCTGACCTACGTAAAAACATGCTATGAAGCCTTTTGCAAGTGAGTGAAGAAGTGGGTAAAAATAAATGAGATATCAAAAATTCACGCACATGCCATATGTAATTCCCACTAAAAACAACCCACTTGAGACCCAAGAACAACCTAGGATTAGTTAGGAAAATTATGGAATAATTATTTTTGTTATAAAGAGTCTAAAACCAAAGTTACAAGACAACAATTGTCACTAACAAGTTCCAAATCAATTCTAATCCACTAGAATATACTTTTCTTTTATTAAAAATTATTAGAGGTCACAAGGTTCCAAAATTTAGGGTTAGAAAGTTCAATTAGGTTCAGAGGGTAATTCCTCACCATACCCACTCTCTAACATGATTTAAAGATTCAATTTGATTTTTCTCAAAATTAATGCATTCAAAATTTCCCTAAATCACTCCCATTGGATAGTAAATTTCCTCACCTTTCTAGTGATATATAGAAGTCCTCCTAACTCATCATATTTATCAAGTTATGGGCCAGCGGACCTTGGGGTGAAAATTTTCCCCAAGAGTTAGCCTTTGTGGGCCCCTGTGGATAAAATTTTCCCTAGGGAGGGTCTACGGGCCGCAGGGAGAAATATTTCATGGAAGAGGAGTCAGGTCGATGGGGCCGTGGGAGACATTCTAGAAATTTCCCAATTGCGGCGAAAATCCACTTTTGTACCTGTGCTCCCGCGAGTTCGTAAATCTGTAAGGGACAAATGGCGCCTTCTAACCCAATGCGGGAAAGTGGGGTAGTGGAGATAAAAGAGGTTTAACGTATCAAAGGGGAAAAAATGGTAAAACTCACCCATGCCTCTCGATGATGCCTCATGATGCCATGTGGCAACTCATGATTGGTGTGGGCTGTGGGGCGGCAGGGAAAATGTAGAAATTTTTCCCAACATACCGGAGTACATCGAGAAATCTTCTCTCATACTGTGCTAGAGTGAGAAATGCCTATCGAGGTCATGCAACTCATATATCCACTACTATATGAACCTTTGTTAAAAGTATCTTCTACTAAAATGCACCTCAAAGAGTTCCCAACTAAATGTCTTAGAATCAACATGGAGCTTCTACTCCTCTATCCGCCACGGACACCACTCCATCCCTAAGTAGATCGACCGCAACACAATATTTCATGTTGCTAGAACAAGGATAGATATTGAAGCACCTGCTCAAGCTCATTAACCGTGTCCGTGCCTGAAATCCACCTATGTCACCAAAATAATGTGATGGCTAAAGCTTCAGGATCTCCCTGATATGATTTGCAATTGTGGTCTGACGGCCTCTAGGCCTCTCTGTATGCTCATCCCTAAGCCTAGGGATCCGAGACCTCTCTTTATGTCTTGAAACTCGGTCACCCTATCCACTCTGTGGTGACTCTACTCTGGATGAATCTATATGGAAGTTCTCTACTACATGCTTCTCGTTGGGTTGAAGAGATACATAATCCTCAATGGAAGTGACTCTATCATGTCTTACTGCATGTCCCCCTACCGATCCTGCATAGAGCAACATTAACATTCTGAAGAGTCTGAAAAATCTATGGTATGATGGTTGTTACAGCATGATCTAGTGGTGGTAAGACTAGGTCTATGTGAAAAGACCCCCGTCCCATCTGCACCTCTTGCACAGACCAAGGTGAGAGTTAGTTTATCTTTCTAAGTTTTATTCAGTTTCTGTATTTACTAAAATATATAATTTCTAAACTAAGTTGTTTTCTAGATTTAAAAGCGTGCTAAGTTTAAGGTTCATGTCTCAAGTTTTCTATTGTTCCCAATGGCCCAAGATTTTTAACCACTTCTCTGATACCAAGTGTAATGCCCGCTAAAAACAACCCACTTGAGATTTAAGAACAACCTAGGATTAGTTAGGAAAATTATGGAATAATTTTTTTGTTTAAAAGAGTCTATAACCTGAGTTACAAGACAATAGTTATCACTAACAAGTTCCATCTCAATTCTAATAGAGTATAATATACTTTTATTAATAATGATTAGATATCACAAGGTCCCAAAATATAGGGTGAGAAAGTTCAATTAGGTTCGAGGGTAATTCCTCACCATACCCACTTTCTAATAGGATTTAAAGATTCAACTTCATTTTTCACAAAACTAACATTTTCAAAATTTTCCTAAATCACTCCCATTTGATAGGAAATTTTTTCACCTTTCCATTTATATAAAGAAGTCCTCCTAACTCCTCATATTTATCAAGTTATGGCCCGATGGAACTTGGGGTGAAAATTTTCCCCAAGAGCATGCCTATGGGCGTCAGGGAGAAAATTTACCCCATGGGTGGGTGCATGCGGTGGGGAGAAATATTTCCCGAAGGAGGATTCGGGTTAGTGGGGCCACGGGAGACATTTTGGAAATTTCCTGGATGGGGCGAAAAGCCACGTTTTCACCCGCGCTCCCACGAGTTCACAAGTCCACAAGGGATGCGTGACTCCTCTTAAGCCATCGCGGGGAAAGTGGGGCGGTGGGGATAAAGATTTTTAATTCCCAAAGGGAAAAAATGGTAAAATTCATCCGCACCACCACCGACACGTCACGATGCCATGTGGCGGCTCTCCCGATTGGCTGCGGATCAGGTGGGGTGGCGGGGAAAATGTAGAAAAAAATTTCAATTTTTTTTGAAAGTGCAAAAGGAAAAAGGAACCTAATCCTCCACTTTGATGCCTCATGATGCCATGTGGTAGCTCCTAATTGGCTTTAAGGAGGTAGGGCGGTAGGGAAAATTAGGAAAATTTTCCCAAAAATTTTCTGAAGTGCTAAGTTAAAAGGGATCCGCCCCTCCGTTAACGCCTCATGGTGCCATGTTGCAGCCTCCCGATTGGCTACGAGCCAGCGGGGTGGTGGGAAAAATTAGGAAAAATTTCCAAAAAAATTTCCAAAGCTCTAAGGGAAAATTTGGGCCCTCGGGTCCGCAAAGGAAATTTTTCGCAATTTTTTAGACAGTTAAAATTATTTTTGACGCCAAATGAAGAAAACCTTCAGAAGGCCATAACTTTTGATATATAGCTCAATTTTTGGAAAACAACCAATTTCTGGAAACATCTCGATGTCCTCTTTATTCACAAGTAATTAAATTTTGATTTTTATAGAGTTTAGGAGTCAATTTTAACAAAATGATCTGCAGGCTTTTACAATGCAAACTGGAAAATTTTAACTTATAAGATTTGTTCAATTTGATATTCTTCATCTCTCAACATGTCAAAGAGATAGGGAGAATTTTTCTTAGATGGATTTAAGAAGGATTTTAGTATTCAATTTTTCGATTGATTTACAATTTGCAATTTTACATTTATTGATAGTAAAACAACTGTAAGAGGGTTGAGCCTATTTTTTGCAAGGTTTGAAGGATCTTTCCTTAAGTTCTTTTGTCCAATTGCATTCACTTATAACCTAGAATGTTCAATTTTAGTGTTTCATTGTTATTTCTTAATTGTAGGTTCAGTCTGTTTGTTTCAAAGTAAAAGTTGTAGAGTTTAACCTGAAGTAGAAATGGAAACGACAAAATTAACTCAACGGTTCTTATTTTACTTTCCTTACAAATGAATTCATTTAATGATAGTTTCAAATAGGTTTCATTCCTTCAATAAAATAATAAAGACAAGAATGCAACTTTTATTCTTTTCAAATCATGCACTTCACAAAACAAGAGTGTTAAATTTCCTACATGCGCATATCTTTTTTTCAAAAAATATTACAATTCACATTTAGATGATTAAATTCAATACAATGATGCAATTTGAGGAAGGTTATGCAATCCTTTATTGATTCCAAAAACAAATTTACAACTTCCTTCTTTTATTCCTCAATTTCATAATACGGGACATAATTTCTTGCTTTCAAAAGAACAGAGAAGAGAATGTCTCCTTCACATTTCAATTTACACTTTCATAACCAATACAAAAATTTCCATTACAAAACATATACTAGTTCATCCACTTCAAGTGGGAAAGGTTACAATAAGATTTCATTTCATAAGAGACTATCGAACTGTTTTTTCTCGGCTCCAAAACAACAACATGCATATTTCTCATTCTTCCAAATTGTGATCACAATAAGAGTAGGAGAAAGGAAATTCTCTCCACCCAACTAAGACATCCAATGAAGAGGAGAATCCATCCTTCTTCATTTTCCCCAAACCCCAACCAAAATGCAATAAAATATGTGATCCAACGCATGTCAACAATAGGCTTCCACAAACACACAAGCAACATTTTCACAATAAAAAAATAGTCCAAAACATGATGTAGTTTAGAACTACATTAAAGCAGAAAAAAATTACTAAGGCTTCATCAAGAAAGCCAAAGGAGAAAGAAATAATTTGGGATCCCTCTTATGCATCCCAAAAGAGGAAATGGGTATCACCACCTGAATTAGAAATTGCTAAAATATAGTATGTCAAAACCGACATTCCTTATGCCTCCCCAAGTACCCCTTATTCCTCACATTTCCTTATGCCTTCCCAACCTCTTATGGCACCCCATAATGAGTAAATAAATTCAAGATTTTCTTTGTAACGTGGAACCTAAATCCCAACTCCCTTCACCCTTATACCTTCGTAAAACACATTTGTGCCTCATAAAAATTAAACCCGATAGTCTTCTCCTACACCATTCCTAGGCCATCTACCCCAAAACATACAAACATGCCAAAAAATTCACAACAAGAATAACAATTTCATAAACAAAAGTGAAGCATTTCAAGATCCAAGCTCCTACCTCTCCATGATGGAGTTGTTCCAAGTTCCAAACAAACAAGCTTTATCCCAATCCCAGCAATCCAAAAGCGCAAGCACAAACATGCAACAATATTCCAAAAACATCTTCAAAACAAGAGCTCCCAAAACCACAAGGAATTTTCCAAACAATAAAGTCATAAAAATGAAGCAACCCCAAAACAAGGCAAAGAATTTGAATTTTATAGAAGAGGGAAGGGAAGAGGATGAGGTGGGTCCATGTTGGATGTCATATCACACATCCTCAACCCTAACCCCAAAAGTCAACTTCATTCTCCAAGGCATAATAAATAGGTGGGTGAATAATATGACAGTTTACTTATGTACTCAAATCCAACCCACACCCTAAAGAATTTAAATTAAACAATGTAAGAGAAGTGTGATTAAAACCTACAATTTTTCTTCCCAAAATTCATAATAAAATTCTAAATTCAACTCTCCAACCGTAGGTATGGTTTGTAAAAAATATAAGAGGTATGGGAGAGGTTTAACTTGTCCCATAAGACTCAAACTCATCCTCCAAGGAAAAATTTGAATTACTAAGAAACTTGAGTGTCTCACACTCAAAAGTTAACTTACACATCTCTTACAACACTTTAATTCAAGTCAAACAACTCTATTAATTACTTTCTTGTGACATATATTAATTAATTAACATAACAACATGATTATTCACAATATTACACACCATTTAATGAATAATGAAAGGGTCAATGCACCACAAAATAAGTAAATGCAAACATAAACCATGGAACCAATAAATAAATACACATAACCCCTTGGTCAAATTTTAAAGGTGACCCCCATGGGAATCCCAAACAAACACAAACACACACAAACAAATACTAGCTGCAATGGTGACCTTGTTGAATTCATCTAGAATTCCAATGTGGTTGGTCTACAATCCCCAATGTTTGTTGTAATATTCTAACCTACAAAACACAAATACCTCCTTCATCCTCATGGCCATATCAGAACATCCAAAATAATATAAATATAATTCCAAAATCATCTAGATATATAAATCACAATATCCAAATATCACATGTCCTAACAACATCCATAATATAGCCATGTCAAATAGCATATCATCATCAACATATAAAATGTCCCTAATAATCATCATGCATCATAACTGAATCAAGTCATCAATAATCCATGATCTAACATCTAACATCATACTATAATAAAGTCCATAATCATGTCCATAATATAATCGAAATATCATGATTGGTATAGAAAAGGTGTCAAAGGGAAGAGGGCACTACATAACCCTCCCCTTAGAGTCCACGTCCTACTAGAAGTCACTGGAAAAAATGTGGAAACTGAACTAGTAGCAAAGTAGTATCCTCCCATGTTGCAGTCTCATCATATCTATCCCACCGCACCTGCACTGATTAACCTCTCTCGCCTCGAAGGTCCAAGGTCCTGCGATCTAGGATGCAAATGGGATCCACCATCTACTACCCCCGATTGTGCACCTGCAATGATGTCCAGTCTAACACATGAGAAGGATCTACAACATATCTCCTAAGAACTAAAACATGAAACAAATCATGTACGCGAGACAAGATAGGTGGCAAAGATATATGGTTGGTTAAAGGGCCGATACACTCTAAGATCTCAAAATGACCCATAAATCTAGGAGCTAACTTAGAACCTTTTCCATAACGAATAGGTCTCTTATGTGGCATAACATGAAGGAACACCTTCATGCCCACATCAAAACTATGGTTAGTCCTATGCTAATCTACATACTTCTTCTAGCTATCATGTGCCTCCTACAATCTCTGTCTAATCAAAACCACCTATTGCTCCATGTCTTGCAACAAAGCTGGTCCAAGAGAAACCCCTGTCCTCTAAACCTGTCCCACTTAAGAGGTGTCTTGCACTCTCTACCATACAAATCCTAGAAAGGAGAAATGCCTATAGAACTCTAAAAATATTCTTGTAGGCAAACTCCACCAAGTACAGTACTCCGCCATTTTGACTACCGGTATATAACGTACATCCTAAACATGTCCTCCAAGATCGATTCACCAGCTCGGTCTGGCCATCAACCTCAAGGTGGTATGCTCTACTGAAATTGATCTTTGTCTCGAGGGCATACTACATGGTAGTCCAAAATGGGAAGCATACAAAGGATCGCAGTCATTAATGATTTTTAATGGAATCCCGTCACAACCTAACAATCTCATCAATATATACTCATACCACTGCACTAGCTATATAAGTGGTCTTCACTGAAGAAAAGTGAGCCACTTTTATCAATTTATCAACTGTGACCATGATGGTTTCATGGTGATATCTCGACATCGGTAGCCCAACAATGAAGTCCATGGAAATGGTGTCCCATTTCCACTCTAATATAACATGAGGAAAGAAAATTCTAGCTAGATGTTGATGCTTGAACTTTAATTTTTGGCACTCTAAACATCGTGACACGAACTGGGCCAAGTCTATATGAAGTCCTCTCTAATGATACAACTATCTCAAAGTAGAATGCATCTTCTTCACCCCAGGGTGGGTTGAATAGGGTACATGATGTGCTTCAATCAATATGTCCTACCTCAAGCCTCTATTTCTAGGAACATAAATTTGACCTCTGTTCTGAGAAGGCCATCTACCTCTAGCAAGAAACTATCAAAATTTCCCTTGAGTGGTTTCTGAGACTCGATCTCTACTTGAACTAAAATGTAGAAGTTGTCAAGAGGAAGGCTGTTGAAGAATTCCGCTCTACAAATATGTGCTCACTAAGGTGGCCATAGCCACTTGTCTTTGTTTATTGAGAGTATCTACCACCACATGCTTGATCTCCATTTCATACTCACAAAGTAACTCCATCCAACTCTCTTGAAGAATGTAGAGATTGGGTTGTGCGAAGAGGTGGCGAAGACTTGGGTGATTTGTCCTAAGTGTGAATCTCGACCAAGCGAGAAAGTGCCTCCATTGAACCAAAGCATGCACAATTTTTGCAAGCTCACAATCATGAGTTAGATAACTAAGCTAATAATATTTGAGTTTTCAAGACTCAAAAGTCACTATTCTACCCTCTGCATCAACACACCGCCAAGCCCCCGCTAAAGAAGCATTCGTGCAAATGAAAAACTCACCATGTGGATCAGATCTTTGCAAGAATAGGTGTTGTCATGAGACATTCCTTCAGCATTAATCAAGGCACTGCTCGCACCTATCTCGACCAAAAAAATTCTTCCCTTTCCTCTAAATGGAAGTGATAGGGTGTGCAATTTGAGAGAAGTCATGAATAAATCTCCTGTAGTAACTTGCTAATCCCATGAAGCTGCGCACCTCAGTCACAATAGTGGGTGTTGGCCAATCCATAATAGCTCTAATCTTGGAAGGATCGATGGTGATACCTTCCCCAGAAATGATATGACCCAAATATTGTACCTCCATCTAAATGAATGCACACTTCTCCAAGTTCCCATAAAGCTGCTACTCATGAAGACATTGAAGAACCTGGCGAAGGTACCCCTCATGCTCCTCGTGTGTTTGTGAGTAAATGAAAATTTCATAAAGGAAGATGAGCACGAAGTGATCTAAGAAGGTCCTAAATATCCCATTCATCAAACTCATAAATAATACGGGAGTATTATTCAAACCAAAAGGCACTGTTGTGAACTCATAGTGGCCATATCTCATACGAAAGGTGGTCTTATTAATGTCCACCTCTAAGATGCTCAATTGATGGTTGCCTAAATTTAGGTCTATCTTAGAGAAAGTTGTGGCTCCCTTCATCTGATCAACCAAATCATCAATGCATGGAAGGGGATAACGATTCTTGATCATTATGTTATTCAAATTCTTTGGTAATCAATACACAACTACAAGGATCCATCCTTCTTTTTCACAAAAATCACATGTACCTTCCAATTGCAACTTGAGCTTGTAGAGTTCCAGGGTGGTTATCTGATAAGGTTCTTGTGAGATAGGATCTTCTCCCAGAACCAGATCTATATGAAAATCAATCTCATGTGGGGGTAGTAACCCAAGTAGGTTGCTTAGAAAGACATCTACAAACTCTTTCAAAATGGGATGATCATCTAGCGATGGTCCACTAGACCCATCCTATGATCATCACACCGACTATAACAAAGATACATCGACAACCCTATCGCACACACTACGTAAGCTGCATAGCATAGAGAGATGATGTGAATAGAAATGGGTCTCCTAACCCCTAAAATTACCAACTCAACTCCCGATTCATTTTGCACAAGATTTAATCTTGTGGTAGCAATACATCCCGGCCATGTGTACGAGACAACCAATCCATACCCAAGATGACTCCATATGAGCCCAAAGGAAGGATACAAAGATCCGAGGTAGTGGTGAAAGGTCCCAAAGCCACTACACACTCTTTGACTAAGGAGTCTACTGAGATCTTGGCTCCTCAAGCCATCTCAACATCCCAACTAAGACCGCCTAATCGCCACAGTCCGCATCACTCTACTAGAGATGGTGAAATGAAAGAATTAGAAGAACCAGAATCAAACAAAATGGATGTAGGTATGCCACCAATGCTACCCGTAGTCTCAATAACTATGCTTTGATGCACTTCTTGGTAATTCTTAAGCTGTTGTATACATCCTATGACTACGCCCCATATCACCAATAGTAGGCTCTGAGATCTGTGTCTTACCCTTATTATTAGGGATCTATGGGCAGTCTCTCCAAAAATATCTAGTAACTCCACAACCAAAGGCGCCTAATCCTCTCCTTTATGTAGTAGGTCCAGTCGGTACTTTGGATAAGCGTGGTGTGGATCCCGATGATCGGCTATGTCCTACCGAGGTCTCTACTAGTGAGCTCCTGTGAGTGACCTCTCTCGGGCACCCCTGTGTCTGATGGGATCCCTAGGGGAGACCCCATACTCCAACCTCTCTGTCCATCAAACCTTTGTGGAGGTCTATAAGGTGGGCACGACACTTGCTGCTATTCTTTTGTGGTCCAAAAAAATGACTATGCTTAACCCTTTCCACCACAAGGAAAATGTACTCGACCCCCTCGATCTACTATCCCACATCTACTATATGCAGATCCAGACTCGGTCTCTAGCTTGTTGGGTCTTTCCCGAGTCACCTTTACTATATAGGCCTTCTTGTTGCCTCGGCTAATGTCTGTGGACAATAGATCCGCATTGCACCTCCAATCTCTAGATTTAGGCCCCGAGATGAACCTTTGGATCTACACATACTCATCCTACATGTAATAAACATCTTGGAGTAGATCATGAAATCTACTCTCATAATTAGCCACTGTAAGAGATGCATGTCGGAGGTCCTGGAAATCATCTATCCATTGTTGTATGAAAATTCGTGACAAGTATCTACTCCTTATCGCGTTCCTCAAAGATATCCTAGGTAAATATCTCAGAATCAACATAGAGCTTCCGCTCCTCTGTCCGCCACCAAACACCAGCTCCATCCCTCAGTATATCGATCACAACACAAGATTTCATGTTGCTAGAACAAGGATAGAGCTTGAAGTACCCGCTAAAGCTCACTAACCAGGCCTCTTCCTAAAATCCACCTTTGTCACTAGAATAATGTGATGGCGAAGCTTCAGGATCTCCCTTATGTGATCTACAAATGTGATTTGACAACCTCTAGGCCTCTTTGTATGCTCATCCCTAAGCCTAGGGCTCCGAGAGCTCTATCTATGTCCTGAAACTCGGTCACCTTGTCCCCTCTATGGTGACCCTACTCTGGCTGACACTAAATTGAAGTTCTCTCTTCCATGCTCTTCACTCGGTTGGGGAGATACATGACCCTCAATGGAAGTGACTCTATCATATTTGGTTTCATGTCCTCCTACTTATCCTTCACGTAGAGAAACATTAACATCCTAAAGATTCTGCAAAATCTGTGGTAGGATGGATGTTACAACATGATATGGTGGTGGTAAGTCTAGGTCTATTTAAAAAGACCCCTCATCCTATCAATGCCTCCTTCATAGACCAAGGTGAGAGTTAGATTATCTTTCTAAGTTTTATTCACTTTCAATTTTTACTAAAATATGTAATTTCTAAACTAAGTTGTTTTCTAGATATAAAAGTGTGCTAGGTTTTAGGTTCATGTCTCAAGTTTTCTAGTGTTCCCAATGGCCCAAGATTTTAAACCATTGCTCTAACACCAAGTGTAATTTCTACTAAAAACAACCCACTCGAGACCCAAGAACAACCTAGGATTAGTTAGGAAAATTATGGAATATTTTTTGTTTTGTTTAAAAGAGTCTACAACCAAGTTACAAGACAATGATTGTCACTAACGTGTTCCAAATCAACTATAATCTAGTAGAATATGCTATTATTTTATTAACAATTATTAGAGGTCACAAGGTCCCAAAATTTAGGGTTAGAAAGTTCAATTAGGTTCAGAGAGTAATTCCTCACCATACCCACTCTCTAACAGACTTTAAAGATTCAACTAGATTTTCCTCAAAAATTAATGCATTCAAAATTTCCATAAATCACTCCCATTGGATAGGAAATTTTCTCACCTTTACATTGATATAAGGAAGTCCTCCTAACTCCTCATATTTATCAAGTTATGGGCTGGACCTTAGGGTGAAAAGTTTCCCCAAAACCAAGCTTGCGGGCCTTAGGGAGAAAATTTACCCCAGGGGCGGGTTTGCGGGCCGTGGGAAGAAATATTTCCCAGAGAAGGATTCATTTCGGTGGGGGCATGGGAGAAATTTTGAAATTTCCCATGTGGGGTGAAAAGCCACCTTTGCACCCGTGCTCCCACGAGTTTGCAAGCCCGCGAGGGACACATGGCGCCTCCTAAGTGAACATGCAAAAAGTAGGGCAGCCGGGATAAAAGAGGTTTAACACCTCAAAGGGAAAAAAGGGTGAAATTCACCTACACCTCTACCGATGCCTTGTGATGCCATGTGACAGCTCCTGATTGGGTGAAGGCCGGCGGGATGACAGGGAAAATGTAGGAAAACTTCCCAAATTTTTCTAAAAGCGTAAAAGGTAGAAAAGAACCCGCTCTTCTACCGATGCCTCGTGATGCTAGGTGGAAGCTCCGATTGGCTACGGGCCAGCGGGGTAGTGGGGAAAATTGGGAAAAATTTCGAAAATTTTTCCGAAGCGCTAAGTTAAAGGGATCCACCCCTCCGCATTAATGCCTTGTGGTACCACATGACAACCTTTGACTGCGGTCAAATGTTGGTGAGGTAGAGGGAAAAATTAGGAAAAATTTTCTAAAAATTTTCTAAAAATTTTCGAAGCTCTAAGGGAAAATTCGGCCCTGAGTTTGCCAAGTAATTTTTCCCAAATTTTTTTACGGTTAAAATTATTTTTGATGTCAAATGAAGAAAAACATCGAGAAGGCCATAACTCTTGATAGAGAGCTCGGTTTTGGGAAAACGAGGACTTTCGGAAAGATCTCAACGTATTCTTTACTTACAAATAATTAAATTTTTATTTTGATAGAGTTTAGGAGTCAATTTAAATAAAAATATCTGCAGGTTTTTACAGTGCAAACTGGTAAATTTTAACTTATAATATTTTTTCAATTTGATCTTCTTCATCTCTCAACATGTTAAATAGACATGGAGAATTTTTCTTCGATGGATTTAAGAAGGATTTAAAGATTTAATTTGTCTAATTGATTTACAATTTGAAAATTTACATCTCTTGATAGAAAAACTACTGTAAGAGGTTTGAGCCCATTTTTTGCAAGGTTTAAAGGATCTTTCCTTAAGTGTTTTTGTCAATTGCATTCACTTATAACCTAGAATGTTCATTTTAATGTTTCATTGTTATTTCTTGATTGCAGATTCGGTTTGTTCATTTTACGGTAAAAGTTGAAGAGTTTAATGTGAAGCGAGAAATGGAAATGACAAAAGTAACTCAATGGTTATTATTTTACTTTCCTTACAAATGAATTCATTTCATGATAGTTTCAAATAGGTTTCATTCTCTCAATCAACCGATAAAGACAATAATGCAACTTTTATTCTTTTCAAATCATGCACTTCACAAAATAAAGTGTTACATTTCCTTCGTACGCATTTCTTTCTTTCAAACAGAGATTACAACTCACATTTAGATGATTAAATTCAATACAATGATGCAATTTGAGGAAGGTTATGCAATCCTTTATTGATTCCAAAAGACAACTTTACAAATTCCTTCTTTCATTCCTCAATTTCATCATACAGGACACAATTTCTTGCTTTCAAAAGAACATAACAGAGTATGTCTCTTTCACATTTCAATTTACACTTTCATAACCAATACAACATCTTTCCATTACAAAACATATACAAGTTCATCCACTTCAAGTGGGAAAGGTTACAATAAGATTTCATTTCACAAGGGATTGTTGAACTATCTTTTCTCAGCTCTAGAACAACAACATGCATATTTCTCATTCTTCAAAATTGTTATCACAACAAGAGTAGGGGAAAGGAAATGCTCTCTACCCAACCAAGACATCTAATGAAGAGGAGAAGCCATCCTTCTTCATTGGCTACCGCATCAAACCATAAGACAATAAAAGATGTGATCCAACTCATGGCAAAAAAATGGTTCCACAAACATACAAGCAAAGTATTTTCACAATAAAAACACAGTCAAAGTAGAATGTAGTTTATAATTAAATTAAAGCATGACAAATATTAGTGAGGCTTCATTAAGCAAGCCAAAGGAGTAAGAAACTATGGGGGATGCTTCTTATTCCTCCCAAAAGGGGAAATGGGTATCACCACCTGAATTACAACCGACCAAAATATCATATATCAAAATCCTGACATTCCTTATTCCTCCCCCAGGTACCCCTTATTCCTCACATTTCCTTATGCCTCCCTAGCCTCATATGGCACCCAATAATAAGAAAAGAAATGCAAGCTATTTCATTGTAAGGTGGAACCCAAATCCAAACTCCCTCCACCCTTATACCTACCTAAAACACACTTGTGCTTCTGAAAAATAAACCCCATAGTCATATCCTACACCATTCCTAGGCCATCTACCCCAAAGCCCACAAACATACCAAAACATTCACAACACTTACAATTTGATAAAAAAAAGAAAATCATTTCAAGAGCGAAGCTCCTAACTCTCCATGATGGATTTGTTCCAAGTTCCAAAACAGAAAGCTTTATCCCAATGCAAGTAATCCAAAACTACCAAGCACAAGCATGCAAAAATCTTCAAAAACTTCTTCAAAGCAAGAGCTCCCAAAAAGCAAGTAATTCTCCCAAGAATGAAGTCTCCAAAAGGAAGCAACCCCTAAACAAGCCAAGGAATTCAAATTTTATAGAAGAGAAAAGGGAAGAGGATGAGGTGGGTCCATGTAGGATGTCACATCACACATCCTCAACCCCAACCCCAAAACTCAACTTCATTCTCCAATGCATAATAAATAGGTGGGTGAATAATATGACAGTTTACTTACATACTCAAATCCAACCCACACCCCAAAGAACTGTAATTAAACAATGTAAGAAAAGTGTAATTAGAACCTACGGTTTGTATTCTAAAATGCATAATGAAAGTCTAAATTCAAGTCTCCAACTGTAGGTATGGTTGGTAAATAAATTTAAGAGGTATGGGACAAGTTTAACTTGTCCCACAAGCCTCCAAACTCAGCCTTGAAGGAAAAATTCGAATTTCCAAGAAGGTGGAGTGTTTCACACTAAAAATTTAACTTACACATCACTTACAACACTTTAATTCATGGCCAAAAATTATATTAATTACTTTCTTATGACATATATTAATTAATTAACTTAACAACATGATTACTCACAATATTACACACCATTAGATGAATCATGAAAGGGTCAATGCATGACAAAATAAACACATGCAAACATAAACCAAGGAACTAATAAATAAATACACATAACCCATTGGTAACATTTTAAAGGTGATCCCCCCATGGGATTCCCTAACACACACAAACACGCACAAACACACACAAACAAATACTAGTTGCTATGGTGACCTTGTTGAATTCATCTAGAATTTCAATGTGGTTGCTCTCCATTCTCTCAATGTTTTTGTGATATTTTAACCTGAAAAACACAAATACCTCGTTCGGCCTTATGGCCATATTAGAACATCCAAAATAATATATATATAATTCCAAAATCATCTAGATATATGAATCACAACAATCATCAAAGCAATCTAATAATATCATTTACAGTTTTATCAACAACTTTGTCATCATCTAGTAATTTCCATTTCTAGGTCTAATAATATCCAAATATCACATGTCCGAGCAACATCTATAATATAACCATGTCAAACAAGTATATCATCATTAACATATAAAATGTCCCTAATAATCATTATGCATCATAACTGAATTAAGTCAATAATAATCCATGATCTAACATTTAACATAATACTATAATAAAGTTCATAATCATGTCCATAATATAATCAGTAGTATCATGATTAGTATCAAAAGGGTGTCAAAGTGAAGTGGGCACTACACCATATTCTTTGTTTACCACACGAACAAGGTGGCGAGATCCGACAAGTGAAATTAATTTTTTTAAGTAACTATTAAATTCACGTTTTCTATGAAAATTTAAATTCCATCCTCTGTGTTGGTGCTCAAAATAGTCTTTCCCTAATTTTCCTTTGAAAATCTATCAATTTTTGGCCTCTTTAAGCAAGCCGCAAATAAATTTGTACCCGAGTGTTGGTGATTTGGTCAGTGAGCCGTATGGCTATCTTTGCGGCAAGAAATATCCGTGGTGAGCTACATTAAAATTCAACGTTTCTAATATAATGTTGTGAAAAATATTGTAAAGTGAGAGGTTGGAAACATGAAAATATCAGTTTGGTTGGGGCTTTATTGAGCGCGCCATGGCTCAACCCTTGCATTCCAAAATCACCAACATTACACAAGCAAGCTTGTCAATGAGCTAGACATCGAGCTACACTCTGAGCTAAAAAAAATGAATGTATTTTTCATCGGATTAAAGAGGGCGAGATCCCTTTTTAACTTAGTGCTTCAGAAAATTTTTGAGAAAATTTTCCCAATTTTCTCCACCACACCACCTACCCCTAGGGAATTAGGAGCTTCCACTTGGCATCATGAGGCATCGGCAGAGGAGTGGGTTCCTTTCTACCTTTTACACTTTCAGAAAATTTTGGGAAATTTTCCTACATTTTCCCTGCCACCCCACTGGCCTTCACCCAACCAGGAACTATCACATGGCATAACAAGGCATTGGTGGAGGCACGGGTGAATTTTACCCTTTTTACCCTTCGGGGTGTTAAACCTATTTTATTTCCACCACCCTGCTTTCCCCATGTTAGCTTAGGAGGTGCCACGTGTCCCTTACGAGTTTGCAGACTCACGAGAGCGTGGGTGCAAAGGTGGTTTTTCGTCCCATGTAGGAAATTTAGAAAATATCTCCTATGAACTCACCGACCCTACTCCTCCTCCAGAAAATATTTCTCCCGCGGCCCCGCAAACTCGCCCCAGGGTAAATTTTCTCCCTAGGGCTCATGCAAGCTTGATTTTCGGGAAAAATTTCACCCTAATGTCGGCTGCCCATAACTTAGATAGATATGAGGAGTTAGGAGGACTTCTTTATATCACTAGAAAGGTGAGAAAATTTCCTATCCAATGGGAGTGATTTAGGGAAATTTTGAATGTGTTAATTTTGAGTAAAATCTAGTTGAATCTTTAAATTCTGTTAGAGAGTGGGTATGGTGAGGAATTACTCTCTAAACCTAATTGAAATTTCTAACCATAAATTTTGGGACCTTATGACATCTAATAATTGTTAATAAAAGAAAAGTATATTATACTAGATTAGAATTGAGCTGGAACTCGTTAGTGACAAATGTTGTCTTGTAACTTTGGTTGTAAACACTTTTAAACAAAAAAATATTCCATAATTTTCCTAGCTAATCCTAGGTTGTTCTTGGGTCTCAAGTGGGTTGTTTTTAGTGGGAATTACACTTAGTATCAGAGCAGTGGTTCAAAATATTGGGCCATTGGGAACACTAGAAAAATTGAGACATGAACCTTAAACCTAGCACACTTTTATATCTAGAAAACAACTTAGTATAGAAATTACATATTTTAGTAAACATGGAAAGTGAATAAAACTTAGAAAGATAACCTAACTCTCACCTTGGTCTATGTAGGAGGAATTTATAGGATGAGGGTCTTTTCAAATAGACCTAGACTTACCACCACCAAATCATGTTGAAAGAGCCATCCTACCATAAATTTTGTAGACTCTACGCGAAGGATCAAGTAGGAGGACATACAACTAGACATGATAGAGTCACTTCCATTGACGGTCATGTATCTCCTCGACCTGTGTGAGGAACATGGAGGAGAGAACTTCAATGCGGTGTCAACTAGAGTAGGGTCACTAGAGTGGGGAGAGGGTGACCGAGTTTGAGGACATAGATAGTGGTCTCGAAGCCCTAGGCTTAGGGATGAGCATACAAAGAGGCCTAGAGGCTATCGGATCACAAATTTGCAGATCACATAAGGGAGATCTTGAAGCTTCATCCATCACATTATTTTGGTGACACAGGTGGATTTCGGGAAGAGACTGGTTAGTGAGCTTGAGGGTGCTTCAAGCTCTGTCCTTGTTCTAGCAACATGAAATCTCATGTTGCAATCAATCTACTGAGGGATGGAGGTGGTGTTTGGTGGTGGATAGAGGAGTAGAAGCTCCATGTTAATTATGAGATAGTTACCTGGGAGGTCTTTGAGGAGCATTTAAGGAGTAGATACTTGTCATAGATTTTCATACAACAACAAATAGATGATTTGCATGAACTCATGACAGGCATCTCTTACAGTGGCCCATTATGAGAGTAGATTTCTTGATCTACTCCAGTATGTTGATTACATGCAGGATGAGAAAGTACGGATCCACTCTTGAGTCTTGCAAACTAATATATTAAGAGCTTAGTTATCCAAGTCATGATCTTGGGCTTTCAAAAATTGTGCACACTTTGGTTTGATGGAGGCACTTTACGGTTGGTCAGAGATTCACACTCGGGACAGATCACCTGCGTCTTCGCCACCTCTTCATGCAGCCCAATCTCTACATTCGGCAGTGGAGTTGGATGGAGTTACTTTGTGAGTATGATATAGAGATTGAGCATGTGGTGGTAGACACTCTCGGAAGATAGAGACAAGTGGCTATGGCCACCTCAGTGAGCACAGATTTTTCGATTTGAATTCCTCAATGACTTCCTCTTGACAACTTCTACATTATAGTTCAAGTAAAGATCAAGTCTCAGAAACCCCTCGAGGGGAATTTTGATAGTTTCTCACTAGAGACATATGACCTTCTCAGGCACATAGGTCAGATTTATGTTCCCAAAGATGGAGGCTTGAGGTAGGACATATTGAAAGAAGCACATCATGCACCCTATTCAGCCCACCACCGGGGTGAAGAAGATGCATTCTACTTTGAGACAGGTTGTATCACTAGAGAGAACTTCGTAGAAACGTGGCCTAGTTCATGTCATGATGTTTAGTGTGCCGAAATTAAATTTTGAGCATTAACATCCATTTGGTATTATCTATCCTCATGCTATATTGGAGTGGAAATGGAACACCATTTACATGGAATTCATTGTTGGGCTACCAATGATGTCGAGATATCACCATGACGCCATCATGGTCAAGGTTGATAAATTGATAAAAGTGGCTCATTTTCTTAGTGAAGACCACTTTATATAGCTAGTGTAGTGGCATGGGTATATCTTGATGGGATTGTCGGGTTTCGAGATTTCATGGAAGATCATTGATGACCGTGATCCTTTGTACGCTTCAATTTTTGGACTACCATGTAGTATTCCCTCAAGAAAAAAATCAATTTTAGTAGAGAATACCACCTTGAGGATGATGGCCAAACTACCTGGTGAATCGGATCTTGGAGGACATGTTTAGGATGTACGTTATGGACTAGCAATCCAAATGGGAGGAGTACCTATACTTGGTGGAGTTTGCCTACAATAATAGTTTTCGAGTTCTATAGGCATTGCTCCTTTTAGGATTTTTAGGGTAGAGAGTGCATGACACCTCTTAAGTGGGACAGGTTAGAGGAAAGGGTTTCTCTTGGACCAGCTTTGTTGCAAGACATGGAGGAGCAAGTGGTTTTGATCAAATAGAGATTACGGGAGGCATAGGATAGAAAAAGAAGTACAAAAATTAGCACAGGACCTACCCTAGTTTTGATGTGGGCATGAAGGTATTCCTTCATGTTAGGCCACATAAGAGACCTATCCATTATGGAAAAGGTTGTAATTTAGCTCCTAGATTCGTGGGTCCTTTTGAGATCTTAGAGTGTATCGGCCCTTTGGCCTACCATCTAGCTTTGCCACCTATCTTGTCTCATGTACATGATGTGTTTCATGTTTTAGTTCTTAGGAGATATGTTGCAGATCCTTCTCATGTGCTAGATTAGACATCATTGCAGGTGTAAGATCAGGGGCAGTAGATGGTGGAGCCCATTCGTATCCTAGATGGCAGGAGCCTGGGCCTTCAAGGCAAAGAGGTTAATCAGGTCCAGGTGTACATGGGAGGATGCTACTTTGCTACTATTTCATTTTCCAAATTTTTCTAGTGACTTCCGGAGGAAGTGGACTCTAAGGGGAGGGTTATGTAGTGCCCTCTTCCCTTTGACACCTTTTGATACTAATCATGATATTCTTGATTATATTATGGACATGATTATGAACTTTATTAGAGTATGATGTTAGATGTTAGATCATGGATTATTGTTGACTTGTTTTAGTTATGATGCATGATGATTATTAGGGACATTTTAAATGTTGATGATGATATGCTATTTGACATGGTTATATTATGAATGTTGTTAGGACATGTGATATTTGGATATTGTGAGTAGACCTAGAAATGAAAATTATTGGATGATGATACAATTGTTGATAAAATGTAAATGATATTGTTAGATTGCTTTGATGATTTTTATGATTTATATATCTAGATGATTTTGGAATTATATTTATATTGTTTTGGATGTTCTAATATGGCCATTAGGACGAATGAGGTATTCGTGTTTTAAGGTCAAAATATCACAACAAACATCGGGGATTGGAGACCAATCACATTGGAATTCTAGATGAATTCAACAAGGTCACCATGGCAACTAGTATTTGTTTGTATTTTTTTGTGTGTGTTAGGGATTCCCATGGGGGATCACCTTTAAAATGTGACCAAAGGGTTTGTGTATTTATTTATTGATTCCTTGGTTTATTTTTGCATTTATTTATTTTGTGGTGCATTGACCCTTTCATTATTCATTAAATGGTGTGTAATATTGTTAGTAATCATGTTGTTAAATTAATTAATTAATATATGTCATAAGAAAGTAATTAATAGAGTTGTTGGCCTTGAATTAAAGTGTTGTAAAATATGTGTAAGTGATGTGTACGTTAACTTTTGAGTTTGAAACACTTAACATTCTTGGTAATTTGAATTTGTCCTTGGAGGATGAGTTTGGAGGCTTGTGGGACAAGTTAAACATCTCCACACCTCTTAAATTTTTTACCAACCATACCTATGGTTAGAGAGTTGAATTTAGACTTTTATTATGAATTTTGGGAAGAAAAATTGTAGGTTTTAATCAGACTTCTCTTCCATGGTTTTATTTCAATCCTTTGGGGTGTGGATTGGATTTGAGTAAGTAAAATGTCATATTATTCACCCACCTATTTATTATAGATTGGAGAATGAAGTTTAATTTTGGGGTTAGGGTTGAGGATGTGTGATGTGACATCCTATATGGACCCACCTCATCCTATTCCCTTCCCTCTTCTATAAAATTCAAATTCCTTTCCTTGTTTTGGGGTTGCTTCATTTTTGAGACTTCATTCTTTGGAAAATTCATTGTTGTTTTGGGAGCTCTTGCTTTGAAGAATTTTTTTGGAAGATTGTTGCATGCTTGTGCTTGGCAGTTTTGGATTTCTTGCATTGGGATAAATCTTGTTGTTTTGGAACTTGGAAAAACTCCATCATGGAGAGGTAGGAGCTTGGATCTTGAAATGCTTCTCTTTTTTATGAAATTGTTATTGTTGTGAATGTTTTGGCATGTTTGTATGATGTGCGGTAGATGTCCTAGGAATGGTGTAGAAAAATACTATCGGGTTTACTTTGTGGGAGGCACAAGTGTGTTTTAGGGAGGTATAAGGGTGGAGGGAGTTGGGATTTAGGTTCCACCTTATAAATAAATAGATTGAATTTATTTACTCATTATGGGGTACCATAAGAGGTTGGGAAGGCATAAGGAAATGTAAGGAATATGGGGTACTTGGGAGAGGCATAAGGAATGTCGGTGGTTTTGACATACTATATTTTGGTAGTTTCTAATTCAGGTGGTGATACCCATTTCCTCTTTTATGAGGCATACGAAGAATACCCCATTGTTTCTTGATCCTTTGGCTTGCTTCATGAAGCCTCAGTAATGTTTGTTATGGTTTAATGTAGTTGTAAACTTCATTATGTTTTGGACTATTTTTTATTGTGAAAATGTTGCTTGTGTGTTTGTGGAAGCCTGTTGTTGCCATGTGTTTGATCACATATTTTATTGCATTGTAGTTGGGGATTGGGGAAAATGAAGAAGGATGGATTCTCCTCTTCATTGGATGTCTTGGTTGGGTGGAGAGTATTGCCTTTCTCCTAATCTTGTTGTGATCACAATTTAGAAGAATGAGAAATATGCATGTTGTTGTTTCGGAGCCGAGAAAAGACAATTTGAAAGTCTCTTGTAAAAAAAATCTTATTGTAACTTTTTCCACTTGAATTGGATGAACTTGTGTATGTTTTGTAATGGAAAGATGTTGTATTGGTTATGAAAGTGTAAATTGAAATGTGAAGGAGACATTCTCTGTTTTGTTATTTTGAAAACAAGAAATTGTGTCCTATATTATGAAATTGAGGAATAAAAGAAGGAAGTTGTAAATTTTTCTTTTGGAATCAATAAAGGATTGTATAACCTTCCTCAAATGGCATCAATGTATTGAATTTAATCATCTAAATGTGATATGTAATCTTTGTTTGAAAAAAGAAATGCATGAAGGAAATATAACACTCTATTTTGTGAAGCGCATGATTTGAAAAGAATAAAAGTTGCATTCTTGTCTTTATCATTTGATTGAAGGAATGAAACCTATTTACAACTATCATGAATCGAATTCATTTGTAAGGAAAGTAAACTAAGAACCATTGAGTTAATTTTTTCGTTTCCATTTTTGCTTCATGTCAAACTCTACAACTTTTACTAGAAACGAACAGACCAAACCTAAAATCAAGAAATAACAATGAAACATTAAAATTGAACATGCTAGGTTATATGTGAATGCAATTGGAAAAATCACTTAAGGAAAGATTCTTCAAACCTTGCAAAAAAAGGGCTCAACCGTCTTACAATTGTTTTGATGTCAAGACATGTAAAATTTCAAATTGCAAATCAAATAGAAAATTGAATCCTTAAAATCTTCTTAAATCCATCTAAGAACAATTCTCCATGTCTATTTGACATGTTGAGAGACGAAGAAGATCAAATTGAACAAATCTTCTAAGTTAAAATTTACCAATTTGCATTATAAAATCCGTAGATCATTTTCTTGAAATTTATTCACTAAACTCTATTAAAATCAACATTTAATTATTTGTGAATAAAGAGGACATTGAGAGATTTCAGAAAGTGCTCATTTTCCAAAAATTGAGCTATCTATCAAAATTTATGGCCTCTCAAGGTTTTCTTCATTTAGCATCAAAAATAATTTAACTGTCTCAAAAAAATTTGGAAAAAATTTCCTTGGTAGACCCGTGGGCCCGAATTTTCCCTAGAGCTTTGGAATTTTTTTTGAAAAATTTTCCTAATTTTTCCCACCACCCCGACAGCCTACAACCAATCAGAGGCTACCATGTCGCACCATGAGGCGTTAACGGAGGGGCAGATCTCTTTTTAACTTAGTGCTTGGTAAATTTTCCTAATTTTCCCCGCCACCCCCTCCTCGCATGCCAATCGGGAGCTGCAACATGGCGTCATGAGGCATTGGTGGAGGAGCGGGTTCCTTTTTTCCTTTTGTGCTTTTGGAAAATTTTGGGATAATTTTCTACATTTTCCCTGCCACCCCACCGGCCCACAGCCAATTAGGAGCTACCACATGGCATTGCGAGGTGTCAGTGGAGGTGCAGATGAATTTTACCCTTTTTTTTTCCCTTCGGGGTGTTAAAAATATTTTATCCCCGCCGCCCCATTTTCCCCGCATTGGCTTAGGAGGCGTCACACGTCCCTTGCACACTTGTGAACTCATGGGAGCGCGGTGAAAATGTCACTTTTTGCCCCACGTAGGAAATTTCAAAATGTATCCCATGGCCTCACACACTTGTGAACCATTTTTTTCCCTTCGAGGCATTATACCTCTTTATCCCCCCCTTTGCCCCGCTTTCCCCACATTGGCTTAGGAGGCACCATGTGTCCCTTACGGACTTGTGGACTTGCGAGTGTAAGCGTGGGTACAAAGGTGTCTTTTCACCGAGTGGGAAATTTCCAAAATGCCTCCCATGGTGCCCGACTCCTCCTCAAGGAAATATTTCTCCCGCGGCTCGTAGACCCGCCCTCGGGGAAAATTTTTCCCTAGGGCCCGCAGCCCACTCTTGGGGAAAATTTTAACCCTAAGGTCCATTGGCCCATAACTTGATAAATATGAGGAGTTAGGAGGAATTTTGTATATCACTAGAAAGGTGAGGAAATTTCCTATCCAATGGTAGTGATTTAGGGAAATTTTTAATGCATTAATTTTGAGAAAAATCAAGTTGAATATTTAAAGCATGTTAGAGAGTGGGTATGGTGAGGAATTACCCTCTGAACCTAATTGAACTTTCTAACCCTAAATTTTGGGACCTTGTGACCTCTAATAATTGTTAATAAAATAAAATTATGTTCTAGTGGATTATAATTGAGAAGAACTCGTTAGTGAGAACTATTGTCTTGTAACCTAGTTGTAGACTCATTTAAACAAAAAAATGTATTCCATACTTTTCCTAACAAATCCTAGGTTGTTATTTGGTCTCAAGTGGGTTATTTTTAGTTTTCACTACATATGGCATGTGTGTGAATTTCTTGATAACTCATTTATTGTTACCCACTTCTTCACTCGCTCGCCAAAATCTTCATAACATGTTTTTGTGTAGGGTATAAAATCTTTGCTGCAAAACAAGTTACATAAATTACAAATAAATTAACTAAATAATATTATAAAATAATATTCAAAAACTACAATTCTTACATAATTTTTTCACTTAGAAAACCTCCGTAAACATGTCTATGGAAGATGCCAATGATAAATGGTCACAAATTAAATGGTTGGATACCAAATTTCAGCTTTGTAAGTGTAGATCCACCAATATGTACATCATCATATTTGTAAGTTTAGAGTGGTTGTCCTATTAAATCTTATGATGGTTTATTCTAATTCATCTAAGAATGAAATAAACTATGTTTGACAAATTTTAAGATACGGTTTGAAATATAGGGCTTATATCCAACGAAGGTCACTGGTTAGCATTAGTTGTGCATACATAATTTTTATATTAGTTTTTATTATACTCCATTGATTATAAATACATTTATTATCTTCACTTTTAATTTATTACTAACTAATGATAAATAATATTAATTCAAGGTTGAAGCAATTTTTGGCTCAAAAATTTCCTGTAGAAAAAAATGGATTCTAGGGAAAATTTTTATGATCAAGATATCTACATTTTTGTATTTAATTCTCAAAGCAACAAAATATACTTGAAGACACAATCAACAATATGTAAAATGTAAGGTTGAAACAATATTACGATGGTCAAATAGATGTAAAATTTAATATTGTAATTAAGTGTTTATTTGCAAACATCACAACTCCCTACTACCACCCTTGCCACCATTAGTCTATTGCTTATGGTGACATAATCATCACTATATAACAAAATGTGTATTTGTAACTTTACCCAAAATGGCCCAATATCCAAGATAATATCAATTCCTAATAGAATTTTAAATATCACTTCCTTATATAGACTTTAAAATCCATGAGTATGGACTTTCATATAACATGTACAATAGAAACATTTGGTCTTATTTATAATTGATTTACGTTTCTTTTCTACATTATTCCCATAATCAAAAGCACAATGAGTAATTAAGTTATGTAGCTATCCTGAAAACTAATCACCTTATACCAATTTCTTTACTCAACCTTGAAGGACCAACAAATAGTTTTAATCTACTTTACTTCAAATGAAAATCATAGTAGACACAAATATAAGTTGTATTGTAAATTATCTTCTCACGTGTATAATATTTTCATAAAGTCACAAGAAATGTAACTTTTGACTGTAGGCATGATGGATGCATGCTGCACTATAAGCTTATTAGCTACAAAAAGTATTATTTTACAATTGTAATTTTTAAAAGTATATTTTGATTTTCCATACTTTGTAGTAATATAATATTATTATTATTATATAAAAAAATTCTATTTTGAATTGAAGTGTGTATTTATATTAGGAAATATAAAAATATTAGAATGTATTTTATCATTGATGTGAATAATATATTCTATATCAAAGACAGGATCTGAATGTGTGTGTGTGATATATATATATATATATACAAGTTCAATAGAGGCTAATAAATATTGATTGCTCACTTAAGGGATAGATTATGTGATTTAAGGTCGACATTGATGGGAGGACACATATAAGGAATAAGAATTGTTATTAGAGTTAGACAAACATGAAAGGGTGCAATAATAATGTGTGTTTCTTATAGTGACATTTTTATCAACTACAAAGAAAATATGAGAATAGACAACGTATAAAAAATATGTAGTAAGAGGTGATGCTAGGAAAAAATTACAAAATTCTTGATCAAGATTCACATTAAAAGATCAAATATGGAAAAGGAATTAGAAAATTTTAAAGATTTACAAGAAAACCCTTTCAAACAATGAAATGTAATTTATGTTTCAACTATTGAGGACCATAAATTACTTGAGCTCACACACATTAAAATCTTCGTTCATCTTCATAATACATACTATTATAATTTTATATAAATAATTGATGACATGGAGTCACAATATAGAAGATAGATAAAGGTTATAAATTATTACTTTTTTTGTTGAAAAAATTGATGTTACGGTATAAATAAAGAGTATTATACATTTTGAAAGTCTTAAATTAGTCTTAGAAGTTAAATTTTAGACATCAGTGAATCCTTGATTCTATTTACATTAACGAAAATGATAAAATGAGTGGAAATAAAAGTTCATCATATGGTGTAAAGTGAAAAATCTAGTTCATCAAACAATAGAAAATGTAAAGCTATTGTTGAGTCAAATATCACACACAAATGTAAAGATGGATATCTTTCCTAGTTCTCGTGGTTTTTTCATAGTTGTATTTGCAAACTCTTCAATTAGGGATCTGTTTTTGGGAAATTTTGGGATTTTTAATCCCACTTGCCTTTAATGAAATCATGGTTTCTTTTTTTAACTTGGTTTTTGATACTTTCCTCTTCAATTTTGGTGATAGTGTTTTTAACTACTATTGGAAACACCTTAGGGAAATGTTTAGCCATTTATCTAAAAAGTGATGATTTGGAACAAAAATTTTCTCGAATATTGGTCTATATGGATACTTCTATTGATATCCCTACCACTATTGGTCTATGTTGAGGAGATAGAATATTACTGAGAAGAAACAAAAAGGATGCACAGATAGAAAAAGGCACATTTGAAGGCATGGAAGAATAAGCAAACATGCGCTCATCTTAACACTTTGAATTGGGGACTTATCGATATTGCTTTATGGGTCCATGATATTTTTTGGAGATATCGAAGGAAACACACAAAGACAGGAAGACATTTTTGCAACTCACACAATGGTATTTTGGGAACTAAAAAATAATTAGTTGAGCATCATGTATAGGTTAGGCTAATAACACGAGTTCTAGTCATGGTTAACTATAAGAAGTTTGTTATTAGAGTTTTTGATGGTTTTTCATCCTTTTGTAAAAAGATGCATGGCTATTACTAGCATATGACCTATTTTGAGAGAGTGCATGATGCACTGAATGGAAATTCCCCTCCCTATAAATATGAATTTATTTGTATGGGTTTCATATATATGTAACTACGAATTATTATAGAAGTTGTAAAGGTTTGTTGATTTTACTACGCGTATGACTCATGGAGATACCTATGTAATGTAAGAAGCTTATGTATTTAATACATATTTGATACAATGGAATATATTAATGATATAATGGTATTAAACATGAGTGAATCTCATTCTTGCATGTTAAAAATTTTTCTAGTCATATTTTAGATCATCTTCTATATATTCTAAGATATATATCTAGTTTATGTAAATCTATTGTGGATTGTTTACTATTATGGATGAATATACATATGCATCATAATGCTAACATTCTCAATAAGCAACTCTAAAGAGGGATCCGGTTCCTTTGCAAGATTTGGGTGAGTGTTTAGCTAAGGCTGAGTGATGTGCCAATGTGCTTGGGTTATTTATAGTAAATTCTAGGACACATCATTGGTTCCATTTCTGGGACCCCTTTCTAAGCTATTTTCGGGATGTTGTAGATGAAAAAGTCGGATGACCTTAGTAAGTATTGAGGAGTGGATAATAGATATGGAAGAAGAGTATGCTAAGAGATTCAACATTGGATCTGAGTTTGACACATGTGCATGGGTTGAGAAGAATCTATATGACTTCTTATATGAAAGCTTCTTTGATATTTTTCCCATAGAACTATATAAGTGGCTGGTTGCTTATGCATCTAAAAGGAACTGGAAGTTTTGTACACTTGTTTGAATGAAAGAAGAATTTCAGGCCCTTTATGAAGCTGCTCTTATTTGAACGTGTGTTGTGGATACTTGGTTCTGTGGTGTTCTAAATAGCTATATTTTGGAGTACTCAATTTCCACTCACTCTTGTCTAGAGATAGCTGAGTTTTAATTTTTATGTTACCTCATGGAACCATATCTATACAAAATTTCTTTAGTGATCAAGATCTTGATGGTAACCCTGAATTTGGAAGAAAATTTGATGGCTAACTAAACCCCACCACATGTGGGGGCAAGAGCAGGTGTGCAATGCGCTCAAAACAACCCACTTGAGAACCAAGAACAACCTAGGTTTAGTTATGAAAAATTATGGAATAATTTTTTTTAAAGTGTTACAACCAAAGTCTCAAAGACAATTACATTCAACTAATAACTTTTCCCATAAAAACAATTACTAATTCCACATTATATAGAAAAAGTTTAATAAATCCATACCTAGCTCAATTCTCTTTAGGGATTAATTTTATCAATAATTATATTGACATTATAGATAAATATTCCCTGATTAAAATTTTAGGGTTAGAACAATTAAATACCAAAGGTATTTAATTCCACAAGATCCAAGATAAAAGCAAGCTTTAATTATAGGGGAAAATACATAATTAAAATTATTAGAGTAAAATTTTACTTACCCACTCCCAAAACTCGATTAATGATTCAACTTGATTTTCCCCTAATTAAGGAAATTACATTTTTTGAGAACATTCCTATTATAGAGGAAATTTCCCCACCTTTCGGTGATATAAGGAAGTCCTCCTAACTCCCTATAAAACCAAGTTATGGGCCGACGGGCCTTGGGGTGAAAATTTTCACCAAAGGTGGGCCTATGGGCCTGGGGAAGAAAATTTTCCCAAGCATGGGCCTGTGAGCCACGGGAAGAAAATTTTATTGACAATAATCTTGTGGGCCACGGGAATAAAATTATCCGAAGCACATGCCTACGGGACGTGGGAAGAAAGTAATATTTTGAACTTTTTCTTTCCGAAAAGTGTTAAGGGATCGAAATGATCCGCGCCTTCGCCATCACACAAGGTGACACGTGTCAAGCTCGGATTTGTTGTGGGTAAAATTAACTTGGGGGAAACTCGTCAATTAAATAATTTAAGACAAAAGGTTAAAGGGTTAAAAAAATTCTCTACTTCCCAACAATGCCAATGGTGCCGCATGTCAACCAACCATTGGCCGCGGGATAGTGGATCGGTGGAGAGAAATAGGAAAAGTTTCCAAAAAATTTTCTCTTTAAGAAAAAAATTTTTAAGGTTCTAAGTGGATCCGCCACTCTACCGATGCCTCTGCGTAAAGCCATGTGATATCACTTGATTGGCTCACGGGGGCTAGTGGGGACGTGGAGAAAACTAGGAAATTTTCCAAATTTTAATTTTGCAAGAGCTAAGGATAAAATGGATTTGAGCCTCCGACAGAGCCTTGTTAAGCCAAGTGGTAGAAGCTGATTGGCTGTGGGCCGGAGAGGATGTGGGGAAAACTTAGAAATGTTTCCCAATTTTTTTGTAACTTAACTTATTTTGACCATTCAAAAGGTTTTGGGTCAGCGGAATGGTGGGGGAACTCCGTGCCTTAAGCGCTTTTGGCAAAAAAACGCAAAAGAAAGTATTTAGCCCATGGGTCCGCCCAAGAATATTTGACAGTTAGATTTTTGAAGCCAAAATGAAGTAAAACTTCATAAGGCCATAACTTTTGACTAGGAGCTCTGGGTTTGGCAAATGAGGACTTTTTGGAAATATCTCAAAGTCCTCTTTGGACTGGAAGCTCAAGATTTTAATTTTGATAAATTTTGTGGACTTAATTTTACATAAAACAACTACATGCTTTTAAAATGCCATAGGTAAAATTAAACTTATAAAATTTTGTTCAATTTGACCTCTTTCCTTTCTCATCATGCCAAACAAACATGGAGGAGTGCTCTTGGAGGTTTGAAGGGTAAATTTGCAAGGTTACAATGTTAGATCTAATTCAAATCAATTTTCCACATTTTATATAACAAAATATGTGGAATTTGACTTTGCCCGATTTTTGTAAAGTTTTGAAAGATTTTCCAAGTGACATTGTCTATTTGAATTTGTTTAGGTCATATTATGTTCAATTTGTTGTTTCAATGGTTATTTCTTTGGTGCAAAGTGTCGATCTATTCATTTTTGATAAAAGTTGCAGAGTTTCAAGTGAAACCAAAATGGAAGGAAAACAAAATTAACTCAATGGATCTTATTTCACTTTCCTTGCTGAAAAACATATGGGTTCATTCCATGCTAGTTTCAAATAGATTTTTTTCTTGAATTAAGTGATAGAAACAAGAATGCAACTTCTATTCCACTCAAATTATACCTTTCAACAAAATAGAGTAATACATTTTCTTCACACATGTTTCCTCTTTTCATTTACCCTTCTATAACAACATTTAAATTCATTCCTTGCTGATTTAAAGTATTTATCTTCCTTCAATAAAAAGTAGAACAAGAATGCAGTTTCAATTTCTTTTCAAACACGTACTCTTCGAAACACAGAGGATGAAATAATTCTAAATAAATTTTCCAACCCCTTGGTTGAGGTGTCTACCCAAATCCTAGTTGGGACTGCTCCTCCACATATTATTATAGTACAAGGACTTTATCCACACAACTCCCTCCCCGTGTCCCTCTGCAATGATCATAGGCACCACTTGGAATCTCATGTGCTCTTGGAAACGCGTCGATTATGAAGAACTACTGATATGGGTACCCTTACACCTATGTCGACCCCAGATAATTTATGTTGTCTCCTTTGAACACAACATAGTCAGGAAGCATTACAATAATGGCCATGATACCGAATAAATTAATGGTTTTTCTAAGCCACTTACTTTTTTAATGTGAACATGCCTATATATTTATAGCTGAAAAACCACAAACGTCCAAGACCACTCCCCCTCCAAAAAAAAAAAAAAACCAATCATAGAAAAGAAAGTGAATTGTTCTTGTCATGGAGTAATATTAGTCGTTGATCACAACGATATGTTGCAGCCATAGATGTCTTTCCAATGTGAGTTGTAATGTTTTTAAATGAAAGGAATGCAAGGATAGAAATAACCAACATAGAAAACATGGATGTACAAAAATCATCCGATCATTGAATAGTTCCCTAAAAAACAAATTTCACTCATCCAAAGGAGATAGGAAGCTCATCCCATTTTTAATGCAGCGTTTTAGTACCAACATTTAACCTCCTTCAAAGGCCGAGCAACATCATGGATTTGACAGGACACTCAAAGGAAGATAGATAATCATTTATGTGGTTTTGTAGCCAGGGAAGAAATATATCTAACTTTTTAACACTCAGGTTTGTAAAGAAGTGGGTAGCACCATAAAAGGATGTGATCTGATCCTAACTATTCTAGGTTGTGCATTTCAACCAAGGTAAGAGAACCTATTTTTTAACTTGTGTTTATTGAAGGACAATGATAATCCTTCTTTTCCATAGATTTTATAGAGAAGACCTTGGGAAAATATTATCAACACACCAGATCGACTCTCAAGAGTTGTCACTTCCAAATCATGGAGATATTTTCACAACAAGGAAAAGGTTACTAAAGACATTTGGTACCCTGATTATTTCGCATGTTTTGGTAACAGAGATTATGCATTTGTGTACACATAGGACAAATAGGGGTAGTACAGGTAGGATTGGTTGTTTTTGAATGAATTTTTGGTGGGAGGTGGGGTAGGGTGAACTTGATTCACCAGATCCTTGAGGAATCTTACAAAATGGAAGGTTAAACCAATAGAATGCCACAAATAGCTAAAATATCTCTTTAACCAAAATATGTGCTTCAATGGAGGCCTAGATCAACACTCTTTCACACAATCTTTGAGATTATATCATGAAGGCTCAAGTTAGAAAATCCAACAAAGCATCAATATCTAAGCCAAATCATGCCTAAGGTACACCCAGAGGCTTATAGATAATCTCTATCAATAGATGAAAGAAAAGTGTTTTTAAATCATTTATTCCTATCCCAAATGAAATCTCTTCTGAGAGATGAAATTGCAGATGCCACTAAACTATCACAATGATTGAGGCCTATGTGATTGGATCAGATTTGATACAAGATTGCAACATAAACAAGAAAAACTACTTGCATACATTATGAAATAAAAACAACACATTTTTCTCAAGACAACACAAACAAACTTGAATTTGATTAAGCCTATTAGTAGGGGAAAGTTTCTAGAATAGTCTCAGAGATTATCAATGGTTGTACACTTGTAACCACCTTGACACAATAAAACTTAATACAAAAAGAAATAACCTAGTTTCTCAAATGGCTTCTGCAAAATGATGAGATCTGTCAAGCTTTCTATTAGAAAAATCTGTCCCAACCCCTAACACTCCAAACTCCAACCTTTGCACTAAAATTTTGTGCCACTTATAACATTTACAACATAGCCCCTTCTCCCAAAAAGATAAAAATTTTAATGCACCAGTGCTTGCTATGATTTAGATCGTGATTCTAAGAATCAGATCTACAAAATTCGCCAGGTGCTCAAGGGGGCAGATCTCATTGAATATCTCCTATATTCAACCCCTTCCTCTGGTAGATCACTATTTCTTCAATTTACCAACCACTTCCACCCCTAATCTGTCAAATCTGGCTCATTGCATGCTTGGGAGAAGAAAAAAGGAAAATCTGATCGAACATGAAAGTTAGACCATTTAATGGTGAAAGATGTCTCCCAGATCTTCCCACCAAACTAAGATATCAACATTAACTCCCCTCTCTACTTGGCATGTAGGAAATACCAAGAAATCATAGAGACTCACACTTCCAGGCATGTTTCATTAAAATGGGGGGAAAATCAGATTTAGACTCTCAGATGTCATTGATATTTTCTTTGAATTTGGGTCATCCATGTGGAAGATTCAAACTTTAAAAACAAACCATGGGAATTCCTTTGAATTTTTACAACTTTTTGGAAAAATGGAAAAAAATCTATTTTTCTCTGCACCTCTGCCTTTGAGAAATGAGCCTGACATGTGTCCAAATGTGGTTCAAGTGGAACCACGGCCAAATTCTACCATTTTACTCTCTTTTTGAAAAGGGAAAATTTTCCAAGTTTTCCCCACAGCTCCTCCCTCAAGAAATGAGCTTGACACGTGTCCAAATGTGGTTCAAGTGGAACCATGCTTCCCCTTTTACTTTTGACTCTTTTCTCCCAAAAGGAAAATTTTCTAAATTTCCCGAGAGTCCGCACCTCCAGCGTTGTGATCGGGTAAAACATTGACTATTTCCCTCATCAAGCTTATGGGCCATTCTGAGATTTTAATCCTTAAGAGGTAAAAAATCCAAGTTTCCTTTGATGGTTTGCCTCCCCGCCTCTTTGACTTTTCAAATTACCAGGTGTCACCATGACGCACCTTGAGATGGTCCCAAAACTTGTATACCTCGAATGAGCATGGGCTCGCCACGTGTCCTGTTCCGAAAAAGTTTTCCTAAATGCTTGAAGCTTAGTGGAATGAGCCACATGTCATGCTTGAGGTTATCTCCTTTGCCGTTGAAAAGTCCAAGAAAAATGCAAAGTGAGCAGAGGCCTACACATGTCATCTCGGTGCTTCTTTAAAATGAAACTCAAGGTTGGTCCCCAAACATGTGCGGTTCCTTAACATGTCTCCATGGTGCAACTTCAAGAAGGTGCCCAAAACGAAGACCCTGAATGAGTGTGAGCTTGCCACATGTCCTGTTCCACCAAACTGTATCAACTGCATAAAATTTTTCTAAGTCCTGGAAAAGTAGCGGAGACCTCCACGTGTCCTCCCGACACTACTTCAAGGCCAAACCAAAAAGTAGACCTTCAAATGAGTGCCATTCCTCCATGTGGATACACTTTAAGTTGAGGTGATCCATAGAAATTTTTAAGTACCCAGCTAAGCCACGTCCAACCAAAAGTTTCCATGTCCCATGTTGATGCAAGGATGTAAATTTGATTGGGAGAAATTCTGGTCAAATCATAAAATATAGAAAAATGATCATTCGAGCCCAGAAATGAAAATTTCTCCAAGAAAAGAGAAATTTAGAAATGTTACAAGGCTCAAATATGTTCATCAAAGACACATCCATTCATTTTCTTTAATTATTTATGGTAGAAATGATAAGGAAGAAAGATTCCCGATAGTGGAGAATGGAAAACATGGGAGAACCCAAGTTTTTAGATGAATAGAGAATGGGAGACCCAAATTGCAGACCTTTTCAGAGGAACAAAGAAAAAAGGAGAAAACCATGGACCCATAAGTGATTTATGACCCAAGAAAAAATTAAAAATGGCAACAAAGATTAACCAGGCACACCACGGGGAAAAATAAAGTGATAGAGGCCATAAATCAATAGATTTTCAAACGTAAATTGGGGTGAGAATATTTTGAGCACCAACAATAGCTCGACTTCGGAATGGGCACTCCATACGAGTGCCATAAGAAAAAATTTAGACCAAGTGCTAAGAATAACCATTAGACAATGAAGTCATCTCTAAGAGTAGATAAATAAGGCCACCTTAAAAACAAATAGAGAAACCAACAAAAATAGGTCATCGAGGACCATAACAAGAAAAAACACAAAAAATAAGGAACATACAAAAAATTATACAGTGTACAGATGGTATTTCCTTGATTCAGAGAAAACAATCAAGGAAAAGAATCAAGTGTCTACCATCCTAGATATGACTATGCCAAGAGGTTCTTATATGTTTTCATCAATTGGAAATATACCTCTTTTTCTTCTCTGTTTAGTTTGTAAACCATCCATTTTATTTGAAGCTCCCCCATTTTGTTTAAGTCAAATTCTTTAACATTTTAAAGGCTGAATCATAGACCAAATTCACAAAAAAAATAACATACTTAGGAGCTCTGTTTTCAACACTTTCATACTCCCTGGAATCCACAAAACTCACAAAGTTGTTAAGATCAACATCTGCTTGCAAAAATTCATAATATGCATTGCTTGGGTCCTCAATCAAGTAAACATCTTATTCTCTCCATATAATTTCACCAAGTTGCCTTAAATGGGGATAGTGGCATAAGACATGTCCATTTGCACACTACCACCAACACTTGTTACCCACTTTTTGACAACAACATTCCCCACTTAGCAGAAGGCGTAGTCAACAATCACCACATCAAGTTTTAAGTTCCTTCAGGATAAGATGCAAGTTTCACAACGGATATTTGACACATCCCACCACCGACACCTCTCTTGAATCCCATGGAAACACACTTCCCATATGTTTTGTTACTTTGATACCTAGATCATTCATGACCTCAAGAGGCATTACATTATCGAAGCTTCAAAATCAAACATACAGTTATGTAACAACTTGTCCTTGACAACCAGGGTAGTGAAGAATGGATCCACATTTAGCTAGGATTTAACCAAAGAAGTTCCTAAATAAACCCCTTGTGGTTCCCCTAGCTCTTCCACCACTTGTGGCTTTTCCAACACTGCAACAGTAAGGGGAATCCCAACCTTGTTTACATCTCTGTCCTATGTGATCTCTTCCTCTTTGAATCCTAAGTATTCAAAATCCCTCTTCTTGTGCTAAGGGATCCTAAGTAGCTCAACAAATGGGATAGGAATTTTGATTTGACTCAAAACTTGGGCAATGTCATATGGAACAAATTTTGGGTAAAGCAACACTAGGAGAAACATTGGAAAATTCATCATATGGAATGGGATTTTTTAACTTAGGCATGGGGAGGAACATAGGTTTTCTTGGGAAACAAGTTCTCTCATCGAGATGTATTTTTATTTGGGGTTTCTTTGGTAAGTAATGGAAATTTTGACTGGCTCAAGTGGTCCCTTAAGCAGACTTTACTTCGATATTGTGTCCTTTTTTGGGAAACTACAACATTCATTAATAGCTACCTATCTTCTTTTAAAGGAACTCCTCCGTCATACTTTTCAATCATTAATTCCCCAAGTATTCAAAATCATTAGTGGGAAATTCAAAATCTTCTACAGTGTCTAATTCTAAATTATGAGAGGGAGGAAGAAGAGGTACCGGTGATTGCAATCCCAAAAAAAAATGCAGTTCTAGCACTTATTACCTCAGTTGAAGTTTCTTCCTTGGAGAACTTACAGGAATCTCAATCATGCAGACATCATCATCATTATCATCACTAGCTTCTTCCTCTTCTTGGTGATCTTCTTCATAAGGAGCATGAGGCAATAAAACATTTTCACACTAATCAATGACATTTGTCTCTTCCACCACAATAACTCTGGCAGCCAAAGCATCAGGTACCATTCTATTATTTCCAAATACCACAGGTCCCTAGCCTCTATCATAATATCTTTGGTGACTTTTGAATCTATCTTGGCCTTGCTGCTTATGTTGACCTTGTGAGCTCTACCAAATTCCCTTCTCATCACGGGCTACTTTGTAAGAAATTTCTTTGACAACCCCTACCAAAGTCTTCTTAAGCCTTACTTCTATGAACAGATTTTTACTTTACACCTCCCTCTTTGGAGGCTTTCCAATTGCCTTGATGTTATTTCAATTTGCAAATCCATGTCGAAGGCCAACCTCAAATTTTTGGGGTTTTTGTCTCTTAAGTAATATGCAGCCTTTTTATCAAATGCATAATATATTTGATCAAACATGACTCATCACAAGGCCTTATCCTATAATAGAAATCTCCTCAAGGTCTTATTAAACCTTGTGTTGAAATCATGTCTTGACTCATTAAGATTCTTTTTGATATTTTAAAATTCTATCAAAAGAAACCTAGGGTAAGTCCTATCACCATATTGCAATCTAAATGCATTTCTCATCTCATTCCAAGAATCAATAGAATTAGCTAGAAATGCTTTATACCTAGTCCCTAGCATCCTCTTCCAAGGTATGGATAAACATCTTGATATATACATCTTCATGTTCAATCTCAAAATCTTCCATCATGTTGATAAAAAATTTAGATAATGATCACAGTAATAACATTGTTTCCTGAAACTTTAGCATTCTGTTCCTTACATCTTGAGGCACTACATTTGGATACCCAACCATTCCCACAAATTTTATAGGTCCAAAAGTGTTTACAACAAAAGGGGGTCTAGGTGGGGGTAAGGCCATGTTCCTTTGAGGAGGTGACCTGGAGGGGTGACAAATTGATGAGGGGCAAATGGTCCTTGGAACACAAGAGTATAATTTTTAAAATGGATATCCCCAAAGGACTTGTATCTTTGAAATCTCTATCAACTTCAGAAAAGATAGGTGCAAAATGTGAATCAAAACTTTCAAAATCAAATGAAGGTCCTTCTCTAATTTGAGAGTTCAATTCCACAAAGAGGCTACCTGATTCAGAGTCACTTGAATGGCAGTCTTCAATGATAGGTCAATCACTCTCATCAATGGAGATCCCTCTTCTTGGCTGTTGATCCCCAACAACTCTCCAAGATTTTCTTCCTTCTAACTTTGCTTTTCCTAGCTCTAGAAACAATGTCCTAGCAAGATCCCTAGCAAAGAAATATATTCTTCCTTCCAGCTTTGTAAATATTAGTAAAAAATATGATTCTGACAGAGTTTTAAGACACTGGTACTCATTAAGAATTGGATCAACAGGAGTTGCCACTAAGGATTTCCATCTTAGTTTTGTGCAGATGCACTAAATATGATTGTCAAATGTTTTCAATGCTAGAAACTAGAAATGGAAAGATTCTAACCTTTCTTTACCTAGATTTATCAAATGAAAGCTAGTGCACTAGGTGAGAAGACTAAAAGAACTACACACAACACTTGGAGCATACAAGAAGTATTTTACTAGGTTCTTGATTTTGAACTGAGATTCCTCAGCAGCGGCACTAGAAGTGTGTTGGTACCCAAATTTAACCTCCTTCAAAGGCCGATTAACATCATGGATTTGAAAGGACACTCAGAGGTAGATAGATAATCATTTATGTCATTTTGTAGCAAGGAAGCAATCTATCTGACTTGTTAACACTCAGGTTTTGAAAGGAGTGGGTAGCACCTTAAAAGGATGTGATATGATCCTAACTATTTTAGGTTGTGCCTTTCAACCAAGGTAAGAGAACCTATTTTGTAACCTCTGTTTATTGAAGGACAATGATGAATCCTTCTTTTGCATAGATTTTATAGAGAAGACCTTGGGAAAATATGATCAACACACTAGATCTGACTCTCACGAGTTGTCACTTCTAGATCATGGAGATATTTTCACAACAAGGCAAAGGTTACTAAAGACATTTGGGACCTTGATTGCTTCTACATGTTTTGGTAACAAATATTATGCATTTGTGTGTACATAGGACAAAAAAGGGTAGTACATGTAGGATTGGTTGTTTTTGAATGAATTTTTTGTGGGAGGTGGGGTAGGGTGAACTTGATTCACCAGATCCTTTAGAAATCTTACAAAATATGGGTTAAACAACTAGAATGCCATAGAATAGCTAAAATGTCTCTTTAACCAGAATATGTGCTTCAATGGAGGCCCAGATCAACACTCTTTCACACAATATTTGAGATTCTATCATGAAGTCTCAAGTTAGAAAATCCAGCAAAGCATCAAGATCTAAGAAAAATCACGCCTAAGGTACATCCAGAGGCTTAAAGATAATCTTGTCAAAAGATGAAAGAAAAGTGATTTTAAATCATTTATTCCAATCCCAAATGAAAGCTCTTTTGAGAGATGAAATTTAGATGCCACTAAACTATCACAAGGATTGAGGTTGGTGTGATTGGATCAAATTTGATACAAGATTACAATGAAACAAGAAAATACTCTTGCATACATTCGAAATAAAACCAACACATTTTGCTCAAAACAACATAGAAAAACTTGAATTTGATTATGCCTATTAGTAGGGAAAGTTTCTAGAATAGTCTTAGAGATTGTCAATGGTTGTACACTTGTAACCACCTTGACACAATAAAACTTAATACAAAAAGAGATAACCTAGTTTCTCAAATGGCTTCTCAAAATGATGAGCTTTGTCAAGCTTTCTATTAGAAAAATTAGTCCCAACCCCTAACACTCCAACCTCCAACCTCGACATTTACATGAAAAATTTGTGCCATTTATAACATTTACAATAGAGCCCCTTCTCCCCAAAAGATAAAAATGTTTAATGCACTAGTGCTTCGCCATGATTTAGATCGTGATTCTCAGAATCAGATCTGTAAAATTCGCCAGTGCTCGAGGGGCAGATCTCATCGAATATCTCTCGCATTCAACTCCTTCCTCTGGTAGATCACTCTTTCTTCAATTTTCCAACCACTTCCACCCCTAATCTATCAAATCTAGCTGATTTGTACTTTGGAGAAGAAAAATGGAAAATCTGATCGAGCATGATAGTCAGACCATTTTAATGGTGAAAGATGTCTTCCAGATCTTCCCACCAAACTCAGATATCAACATTAACTCCCCTCTCTGCTTGGCATGTAGGAAATACCAAGAAATCATGAAGACTCACACTTCTAGGTGTGTTTTAGTAAAATGGGGAAAATCAGATTCAGACTCTAAACTGCCATTGATATTTTCTTTGAATTTGGGTCGTTCACGTGGAAGATTAAAACTTTAAAAAAAAACCCCAGGGCTTCCTTTGACTTTTACAATTTTTTGGAAAAATGGAAAAATAATCCATTTTTCTCTACACCTCCACCCTCAGAAAAGTTTGACATGTGTCCAAATGTGGTTGAGAAGTGGAACCATGCTTCCCATTTTACTTTTGACTCTTTTCTCCCAAAAGGAAATTTTTCTAAATTTCCCTCAAGAGTCCACACCTCTCGCCATTGACCATGGTAAAACATTGACTATTTCCCTATCAGATTGTGGCCATTCTCGATATTTTAATCCTAAAGAGGCATAAAATCCAAGTTTCCTCCGATGGTCCGCCTCCCCACATCTTTGATTTTCAAACTGCCATGTGTCACCATGGCGCACCTTGAGATGGTCCCAAAAATTATATACCTCGAACAAGTGTGGGCTCGCCACGTGTCTATTTAGAAATGTTTTCCTCAATGTTTGAAGCTCAAGTGGGAAGGTGTCCATGTGTCATGCTCTGAGGCAATCCTTTGGCCATTGAAAATTCCAAGAAAAATGCAAAGTGAACGGAGGCCTCCATGTGTCATCCTGGCACTTCTTTAAAATGAAACTCAAGGGCCGGTCCCCAAACATGCATGGTTCCTCCACGTGTCTCCATGGTGCAACTTCAAGAAGGTGCCCAAAGTGGAGACCCTGAATTAGAGTGAGCTTCCACATGTCCTTTTCCACCAAACTGTATCAACTGCATAAAAATGTGTCTAAGTCCTGGAAAAGCAGCGGAGACCTCCATGTGTCCTCTCGGTGCTACTCCAAGGCCAAACCAAAAAGTATACCTTCAAATGAGCATCTTTCCTCCACATGGACACACTTTAAGTTGAGGTGATCCATAGAAATTTTGAAGTACCCAGTTGAGCCGCATCCAACCAAAAGGTGTCAATTCCCTTGTCGATGCAAGGATGTAAATTTGACTGGGAGAAATGCTCATCAAACCATAAAATATAGAAAAATGATCATTCGAGCCCGGAAATGAAAATTTCTCCAAGGAAAGAGAATTTAGAAATGTTACAAGGCTCAAATATGTTCATTAGAGACACATCCATTCATTTTATTCAAGTATTTAGGGTAGAAATGATAAGGAAGACAAAATCCAGACCATGGAGAACGTCAAACATGGGAGAACCCAAGTTTTTAGATGAATAGAGAATGAGAGACCCCAATTGCAGACCTTTTCATAGGAACAAAGAAATAAGGAGCAAACCATGGACCCATAAGTGATTTATGACCCAAAAAATTAAAAATGGCAACAAAGATTAACCAGGCACAACACGAGGAAAAATAAAGTGACAGAGGCCACAAATTGATAGATTTTCAAAGGAAAATTGGGGCAAGACTATTTTGAGCACCAACATAGTGGATGGAATTTAAATTGTCATAGAAAATATGAATTGAACAGTTACTCAAAAAAAAAAATTACACTTGTTGGATACCACCTTGTTTTTTGCGGTAAAAAAAGAATATGGTGTAGTGCCCACTTCCCTTTGACACCCTTTTGATACTAATCATGATACTATTGATTATATTATGGACATGATTATGGACTTTATTATAGTATTATGTTAGATGTTAGATCATGGATTATTGTTGACTTGATTCAGTTATGATGCATGATGATTATTAAGGACATTTTATATGTTGATGATGATATACTATTGGGTGTGCTCAGTAAAGCCCCAACCGAACTGATATTTTCATGTTTCCAACCTCTCACCTCGCAAGATTTTGCACAACATTATATTCAAAATGTTTAATTTTAATGTAGCTCTCACATGTGGCATTAAGAACTCACCACAAAGATAGCCATACGATCACTAACCAACTTGCCAACATTGGGTAAAACCAAACATCATCTAACGAACAACCTCTACCCATAGTAGTTATAAGTAAAAAGTCCTATCACACGATGAATAAGGAATCGAATGAAAAACACATTGATTTTTTTTAGCACGTAGAGTAGATCGATGGTCGAATGAAAAAAACATTCAGCTCACCAATGAGCTAGCTCACTATGTCCAACGTTGGTGATTTTGGAATGCAAGAGTTGAGCCATGGCATGCTCAGTAAAGCCCCAACAAACCAATATTTTCATGTTTCCAACCTCTCACCTCACAATTTTGCACAATGTTATATTTAAAACATTGAATTTTAATGTAGCTCACCACGGATATTTCTCGTGGCAAAGATAGCCATGACTAACCTCACCGATGACTCACCAACATTGGGTACAACCAAAAACATCCAACGAACAACCTCTACCCATAGTAGTTATAAGTAAAAAGGCCTGTCACACGACGGATAAGGAATGAATGAAAAATACATTCATTTTTTTTTTAGAATGTAAGAGTGAGCTCATGGCGCTCACGCCGAGTAAAGCTATTTTTATGTCCAATGTACCTGGCAAGATTTTTTGGAATTTGCATGAATTTTTGAGCCATGGTGCATAGTAAAGCCCCAACCAAAAACATCATGATATATTTATTTATAATTCAATTCGATAAGGAATCACCATGAAAAATGATTATTTTTTTAGGACACAACATTATATTAGAAGCTTGATGATGAATTTTAATGTAGCTCAGCCACTTTCGGATAAATTTCAACCCAACCGATATTTTCAGTTTCCAACCTCTCACCTTGTAAGATTTTACACAACATTATATTAGAAATGTTGAATTTTAATGTAGCCACAAATTGATATTTTAAAAGCAAAATAGCCATGAGACTATTTTGAGCACCAATCGCTAACATTGGTACAATTTTTTCATAGAAAAGGCCAAAATTGAATAGATTTTCAAAGAAAAAAAAAATTTCACTTTCGGATCACAACAAATTGTTACTTTTGATGAATTTAAATTTTCATAATAAAGTTGTGAATGAATAGTTACAAAAAAACAAATTTCACTTGTCGGATCTGCCACCTTGTTCTGTACGGTAAACAAAGAATATGGTGTAGTGCCCACTTCCCTTTGACACCCTTTTGATACTAATCATGATACTGCTGATTATATTATGGACATGATTATGGAATTTATTATAGTATGATGTTAGATGTTAGATCATGGATTATTGTTGACTTGATTCAGTTATGATGCATGATGATTATTAGAGACATTTTATATGTTGATGATGATATACTATTTGACATGGTTATATTATGGATGTTGTTCGGACATGTGATATTTGGATATTGTGAGTAGACCTAGAAATGGAAATTATTGGATGATGATATAGTTGTTGATAAAACTATAAATGATATTATTAGATTGCTTTGATGATTGTTGTGATTCATATATCTAGATGATTTTGGAATTATATTTATATTATTTTGGATGTTCTAATATGGCCATGAGGCTGAACAAGGTATTTTGTGTTTTTAGGTTAAAATATCACAACAAACATCAGGGGATTGGAGAGAAACCACATTGGAATTCTAGATGAATTCAACAAGGTCACCATAGCAACTAGTATTTGTTTGTGTGTGTTTGTGTGTGTTAGGGATTCCCATGGGGGATCACCTTTAAAATGTTACCAAGGGTTATGTGTATTTATTTATTGGTTCCTTGGTTTATGTTTGCATGTGTTTATTTTTTGGTGCATTGACCCTTTCATTATTCATCTAATGGTGTGTAATATTGTGAGTAATCATGTTGTTAAGTTAATTAATTAATATATGTCATAAGAAAGTAATTAATAGAGTTGTTGGCCATGAATTAAAGTGTTGTAAGTGATGTGTAAGTTAAATTTTGAGTGTGAAACACTCCACCTTCTTGAAATTCAAATTTTCCTTGGAGGCTGAGTTTTGGAGGCTTGTGGGACAAGTTAAACTTGTCCCATACCTCTTAAATTTATTTACCAACCATACCTACGGTTGGAGAGTTGAATTTAGACTTTCATTATGCATTTTAGGAAGACAAATTGTAGGTTTTAATTGCACTTTTCTTACATGGTTTAATTTCAGTTCTTTGGGGTGTGGGTTGGATTTGAGTATGTAAGTAAATTGTCATATTATTCACCCACCTATTTATTATGCATTGGAGAATGAAGTTGAATTTTGGGGTTGGGGTTGAGGATGTGTGATGTGACATCCTACATGGACCCACCTCATCCTCTTCCCTTCCCTCTTCTATAAAATTTGAATTCCTTTCCTTGTTTTGGGGTTGCTTCATTTTGGAGACTTCATTCTTGGGTGAATTCCTTGTTGTTTTGGGAGCTCTTGCTTTGAAGAAGTTTTTGGAAGATTGTTGCATGCTTGTGCTTGGTTGTTTTGGATTGCTTGCATTGGGATAAAGCTTTCTATTTTGGAACTTGGAACAACTCCATCATGGAGAGGTAGGAGCTTGGCTCTTGAAATGCTTTTCTTTTGTTTATCAAATTGTTACTTTATTGTGAATGTTTTGGCATGTTTGTGGGTTGTGGGGTAGATGGCCTAGGAATGGTGTAGGAGATGACTATGGGGTTTATTTTGTGGGAGGCACAAGTGTGTTTTAGGGAGGTATAAGGGTGGAGGGAGTTTGGATTTGGGTTCCACCTTACAAAGAAATAGCTTGCATTTCTTTACTCATTATGGGGTGCCATAAGAGGTTGGGGAGGCATAAGGAAATGTGAGGAATAAGGGGTACTTGGGGAGGCATAAGGAATGTCATGGTTTTGATATACTATATTTTGGTCATTTGTAATTTAGGTGGTGATACCCATTTCCCTTTTGGGAGGAATAAGAAGCATCCCCCATAGTTTCTTGCTCCTTTGGCTTGCTTGATGAAGCCTCAGTAATGTTTGTCATGCTTTAATTTAATTATAAACTACATTCTACTTTGGACTATGTTTTTATTGTGAAAATGTTGCTTGTGTGTTTGTGGAACCCTATTGTTGCCATGTTGGATCACATATTTTATTGCATTATGGTTTGGGCGTGGGGGCCAATGAAGAAGGATGGCTTCTCCTCTTCATTGGATGTCTTGGTTGGGTAGAGAGTGTTTCCTTTCCCCTACTCTTGTTGTGATAACAATTTTGAAGAATGAGAAATATGCATGTTGTTGTTTTGGAGCTGAGAAAAGATAGTTTAATAGTCCCTTGTGAAATGAAATCTTATTGTAACCTTTCCCACTTGAAGTGGATGAACTTGTATATGTTTTGTAATGGAAAGATGTTGTATTGGTTATGAAAGTGTAAATTGAAATGTGAAAGAGACATACTTTTTGTTCTTTTGAAAGCAAGAAATTGTGTTCTGTATGATGAAATTGAGGAATGAAAGAAGGAAGTTGTAAAGTTGTCTTTTGGAATCAATAAAGGATTGCATAACCTTCCTCAAATTGCATCATTGTATTGAATTTGATCACCTAAATGTGAGTTGTAATCTCTGTTTGAAAGAAAGAAATGCGTATGAAGGAAATGTAATACTCTGTTTTGTGAAGTGCATGATTTGAAAAGAATAAAAGTTGCATTCTTGTATTTATCATTTGATTGAAGGAATGAAACCTATTTGAAACTAGCATGAAATGAATTCATTTGTAAGGCAAGTAAAATAAGAACCATTGAGTTAATTTTGTTGTTTCCATTTTTGCTTCACGTTAAACTCTGCAACTTTTACCATAAATGAACAGACCGAACCTGTAATCAAGAAATAACAATGAAACATTAAAATTGAACATTCTAGGTTATAAGTGAATGCAATTAGACAAAAATCACTTAAGGAAAGATCCTTCAAACCTTGAAAAAAATGGGCTCAACCCTCTTACAGTCATTTTTTCTGTCAAGAGATGTAAATTTTCAAATTGCAAATCAATCAGACAAATTAAATCTTTAAATCCTTCTTAAATCCATCTAAGAACAATTCTCCATGTCTATTTGACATGTTGAGAGATGAAGAAGATCAAATTGAACAAATCTTATAAGTTAAAATTTACCAGTTTGCACTGTAAAAGCCTACAGATATTTTTCTTTAAATTGACTCCCTAAAATTTATCAAAATAAAAATTTAATGATTCTAAGTAAAGAGGACGTTGAGATATTTCCAGAAAGTCCTTGTTTTCCCAAAACTGAGCTCTCTATCAAAAGTTATGGCCTTTTGATGTTTTTCTTCATTTGGCATCAAAAATAATTTTAATTGTCAAAAAAATTTGGGAAAAATTTCCTTGGTGGACTGAGGCCGAATTTTCCTTAGAGCTTGGAAAATTTTTGGGAAAATTTTCCTAATTTTTCCTCCCCCCCCCCACCTGGCCCCACAGACCAATCAGAGGTTGCCACGTGGTACCACGAGGTGTTGGCGGAGGGGCGGATCCCTTTTTAACTTAGTGCTTCAGAAAATTTTTGGGAAAATTTTCCTAATTTTCCCCCCCCCCCCCTTGGCCCATAGCCAATTAGAGCTTTCCATGCATGGCATCATGAGGCATCGGCAGGAGTGTTCCTTTCTACCTTTTACACTTTTAGAAAATTTTGGGAAATTTTTCTACATTTTCCCCACCGCCCCACCGGCCTTCACCCTATCAAGAGCTATCACATGGCATCACAAGGTGTTGGTGGAGGCGCAGGTGAATTTTACCCTTTTTTCCCTTTGAGGTGTTAAACCTCTTTTATCCCCGCTGCCCACTTTCCCCATGTTGGCTTAGGAGGTGCCACGTGTCCCTTGCGGACTTGCAGACTCGTGGGAGTGGGTGCAAAGGTGGTTTTTCACCCCACATGGGAAATTTCCAAAATTGTCTCCCATGGCCCCACCTAGCCCCGAATCCTCCTCCAGGAAATATTTCTCCCCATGGCCCAGACCCACCCTTGGGGAAAATTTTCTCCCTGGGCCCATGAAGCTTGATTTTGGGGAAAATTTTCACCCCAAGGTCTCGGCCCATAACTTGATAAATATGAGGAGTTAGGAGGACTTATTTATATCATTGGAAAGGTGAGAAAATTTCCTATCCAATGGGAGTGATTTAGGGAAATTTTGAATGTGTTAATTTTGAGAAAATCTAGTTGAATATTTAAAGTCTTGTTAGAGAGTGGGTATGGTGAGGAATTACTCTCGAACCTAATTGAACTTTCTAACCCTAAATTTTGGGACCTTGTGACCTCTAATAATTGTTAATAAAATAAAAGTATATTCTACTAGATTAGAATTGAGCTGGAACTCATTAGTGACAATTGTTGTCTTGTAACTTGGTTGTAGACTCTTTTAAACAAAAAAAATATTCCATAATTTTCCTAACTAATCCTAGGTTGTTCTTGGGTCTCAAGTGGGTTGTTTTTAGTGGGAATTACACTTGGTATTAGAGAAGTGGTTCAAAATCTTGGGCCATTGGGAACACTAGAAAACTTGAGACATGAACCTTAAACCTAGCACACTTTTAAATCTAGAAAACAACTTAGTTTAGAAATTACATATTTTAGTAAACATGGAAACTGAATAAAACTTAGAAAGATGAACTAACTCTCACCTTGGTCTATGTACAGGAGGCATAGATGGGATGAGGGGTATTTTCACATAGACCTAGACTTACCACCACCAGATCATGTTGTAGTAGCCATCCTACCACAAGATTTTGTAGACTCTTCAGGATGTTAATGCCACTCTACACGTGGAGGATCAGTAGGAGGACATGCAACCAGACATGATAGAGTCACTTCCATTGAGGGTCATGTATCTCTCGACCCAAGTGAGGAGCATGGAGGAGAGAACTTCCATGAAAATTTAGCTAGAGTAGGGTCACCACAGAGGGGATAGGGTGACCAAGTTTCAGGACATAGAGAGGTCTCGGAGCCCTAGGCTTAGGGATGAGCATACAGAGAGGCCTAGAGGTCATCAGACCACAAATGCAGATCACATCAGGGAGATCCTGAAGCTTTGGCCATCACATTATTCTGGTGACATAGGTGGATTTTAGGAAGAGGCCTGGTTAGTGAGCTTGAGCGGGTGCTTCAAGCTCTGTCCTTGTTCTAGAAACATGAAATCTCATGTTGTGATCCATCTACTGAGGGATGGAGCTGGTGTTTAGTGGTGGATAGAGGAGCAGAAGCTCCATGTTGATTCTGAGATAGTTACCAGGAGATCTTTGAGGAGTGTTTCAGGAGTAGATATTTGTCACAGAGGTTCATACAACAAGTGGATAGATGAGTTCCATGACCTCCGATAGGCATCTCTTATAGTGGCTGAGTATGAGAGTAGATTTCTGGATCTACTCCAGTATGTTGATTACATGTAGGATGAGTAGGTGTGGATCCACAAGGTTCATCCGGGCCTGAATCTAGACATTGGAGGTGTAGTGTGGATCCATTGTCCATAGACATTAGTTGAGGCCATCGAGAAGGCCTATATAGCAGAGGTGACTTGGGAAAGACCTAATAGGCTAGAGACCGAGTCTGGAGCCACATACAATAGATGTAGGATAGCAGATCGAGGGGGTCAGTACCTCTTCCTCGTGGTGGAAAGGGTTCAACATAGTCATTTTTAGACCATAGCAACAACAACAGTAGTCCGCCCACCTTATAGACCTCCATAGAGGTTTGATGCACAGAGAGGTCGGAGTATGGGGTCTCCCCTAGGGATCCCATCAAGACACAGGGTGCCCAGAGAGCTCACTCAGTAGGAGCTCACCAGTAGAGACCTCAGTAGACCATAGCCAGATCATCTGAGATCCACACCACAGATCTCCAAAGTACCGACTGGACCTGCTACATAGGGGAGAGGATTAGGCAGTTGTTTTGGTTGTGGTGTTACTAGACATTTTTTGAGAGACGCCCACATAACCCTAATAATAAGGGTAAGACACAGATCTCAGAGCCTACTATTGGTGATATGGGGCACAGTCATAGGATGTATGCAATAGTTAAGAATTCCTAGAAGAGCATCAAAGCACATAGTTATTGAGACTACGGGTAGCATTGGTGGCATTCCTACCTCCATTTTGTTTGATTCTGGTTCTTGATTCTTTCATTTCACCATCTCTAGTAGAGTGACAGGCTGTGGCAGTTAGGCAGGGTCTTAGTTGGGATGTTGAGATGGCTTGGAGCCAAGATCTCTATAGACTCCTTAGTCAAGGAGTGTGTAGTGGATTTGGGACCTTTCACCACTACCTCGGATCTTCGTATCCTTCCTTTGGGCTCATATGGAGTCATCTTGGGTATGGATTGGTTTTCTGCACACATGGCCAGGGTGGATTGTTACCACAAGATTATATCTTGTGTAGATGATTTGGGAGTTGAGTTGGTAATTTCAAGGGGTCAGGAGACCCATTTCTATTCACACCATCTCTGCTATGCAGCTTAAGTGGTGTGTGTGATGGGGTTGTCAGATGTATGTTATTACATTAGTGATAGATCAGAGGATGGGTCTAGTGGACCATCACTAGATGATCATCCCATTTTGAGAGTTTTTAGATGTCTTTCAGGGAACCTACTGGGGTTACTACCCCCACGTGAGATTTATTTTCATATAGATCTGGTTTGGGAGAAGATCCTATCTCACGAGCACCTTATCAGATGACCACCCTAGAGCTCTGTGCAAGCTCAAGTTCAAGTTGAGGGCCTTCTGGAGGCCTTAACCTATGATTTTTTGAAGAAGAAGGATGGATCCTTGTGGTTGTGTATTGATTACCGCTAGCTGAATAAGGTAATGATCAAGAATCATTATCCCCTTCCACGCATTGATGATTTATTTGATCAGATGAAGGGAGCCACAACTTTCTCTAAGATAGACCTTAAGTCAGGAAACCATCAGTTGAGGATCTCAGAGGTGGACATTCATAAGACCACCTTCCATATGAGATATGGCCACTATGAGTTCACAGTGGTGCCTTTTGGTTTGACTAATACCCCGTAGTATTTATGAGTTTGATGAATGGGGTATTTAGGACCTTCTTATATCACTTCATGCTCATCTTCCTTGATGACATTTTTATTTACTCACAAACACATGAGGAGCACGAGGGGCACCTTCACCTAGGTTCTTTAGTGTCTTCGTGAGTAGCAACTTTATGGGAACCTGGAGAAGTGTGCATTCATTCAAATGGAGGTGTAGTATTTGGGTCATATCATTTCTGGGGAAGGTATCACCATTGATCCTTCCAAAATTAGAGCTATTATGGATTGGCTAACACCCACTACTATGACTGAGGTGTGTAACTTCATGGGATTAGCAAGTTACTATAGGAGATTTGTTCAGGACTTCTCTCAGATTGCACACCCCTTCACTTCCATTCAGAGGAAAGGGAAGAATTTTTTTTGGTCAGATAGGTAGTGTGAGTAGGCCTTTAGTACACTGAAGGAATGTCTCACTACAACACCTATTCTTGCAGTACCGGATCCACAGGGTGAGTTTTTCATTTGCATGGATGCTTCTTTAGCAGGGCTTGGAGGTGTGTTGATGCAGGAGGGTAGAGTAGTGGCTTTTGAGTCTTACAAACTCAAAGATTATGAGCTTAATTATCTAACTCATGATCTTGAGCTTGTGGAAATTGTGCATGCTTTGGTTTGATGGAGGCACTTTCTGCTTGGTCAGAGATTCACACTTAGGATAGATCACCTGAGTCTTCGCCACCTCTTCACACAAGCCCAATCTCAACACTCATCAAGCGGTGTTGGATGGAGTTACTTTGTGAGTATGATATGGAGATCGAGCATGTGAAGGGGAAGGAGAATGTGGTGGTAGACACTCTCAATAGATAGAGACAAGTGGCTATGGCCACCTCAGTGAGCATAGATTTGTAGAGTCAGGATTCTTTAGCAACTTCCTCTTGACAACTTCTACATTGCAGTTCGAGTAGAGATCGAGTCTAGAAACCCCTCGAGGGGAATTTTGATAGTTTCTCACTAGAGGAAGATGGCCTTCTTAGGCATAGAGGTCAGATTTATGTTCCTAGAGATGGAGGCTTGAGGTAGGACATATTGATAGAAGCACATCATGCACCCTATTCAGCCCACCCTAGGGTGAAGAAGATGCATTCTACTTTGAGACAGTTGTATCACTGGAGAGGACTTTGTAGAGACGTGGCCCAATTCATGTCATGATGTTTAGAGTGCCAGAAAGTAAAGTTCAAGCATCAACATCCAGCTGGCATTCTCTTTCCTCATGCTATATTGGAGTGGAAATGGGACACCATTTCCATGGACTTCATTGTTGGGCTACCGATGTCGAGATATCACCATGATGCCATCATGGTCACGGTTGATAAATTGATAAAAGTGGCTCACTTTTTTTTCTTGGTGAAGACCACTTATATAGCTAGTGTAGTGGCATGGGTATATCTTGATGAGATTTTAGGTTACATGGGATTCCATGGAAGATCATTAATGACCGCGATCCTTTGTATACGCTTCCCATTTTTGGACTACCATGCAGTATGCCCTTGAGGACAAAGATAAATTTTAGTAGAGCATACCACCTTGAGACTGATGGATAGACCGAGCTGGTGAATCAGATCTTGGAGGACATGCTTAGGATGTACGTTATGGACCAGTAGTCCAAATGGGAGGAGTACTGTACTTGGTGGAGTTTTCCTACAATAATAGTTTTTCAGAGTTCTATAGGCATTGCTCCTTTTAAGGATTTGTATGGTAGAGAGTGTAAGACACCTCTTAAGTGGGACAGTTAGAGGACAGGGTTTCTCTTGGACTAGATTTGTTGTAAGACATGGAGTAGTAGGTGGTTTTGATCAGATAGAGACTACAGGAGGCACAGGATAGGAAGAAGAAGTATGTAGATTAGCATAGGACCGACCATAGTTTTGATGTGGGCATGAAGGTGTTCCTTCATGTTAGGCCACATAAGAGACCTATCCATTATGGAAAAGGTTCTAAGTTAGCTCCTAGATTCGTGGGTCCTTTTGAGATCTTAGAGTGTATCGGCCCTTTGGCCTACCATCTAGCTTTTCCACCTATCTTGTCTCACATACATGATGTGTTTCATGTTTTAGTTCTTAGGAGATATGTTGTAGATCCTTCTCATGTGCTAGATTGGACATCATTACAGTGTGGGATCAGGGGCAGTAGATGGTGGAGCCCATTCACATCCTAGATCGTAGGACCCTGGGCCTTCGAGGTAGAGAGGTTAATCAAGTCTAGGTGTAGTGGGACATATATGATGAGACTGCAACTACATGGGAGGATGCTACTTTGCTATGAGTTCAGTTTCCACATTTGTTCTAGTGACTTCCAGGAGGAAGTGGACTCTAAGGGGAGGGTTATGTAGTGCCCTCTTCCCTTTGACACCTTTTTGATACTAATCATGATATTTTGATTATATTATGGACATGATTATGGAATTTATTATAGTATGATGTTAGATGTTAGATCATGGATTATTGTTGACTTGATTCAGTTATGATGCATGATGATTATTAGGGAAATTTTATATGTTGATGATGATATGTTGTTTGACATGGTTATATTATGGATGTTGTTCGGACATGTGATATTTGGATATTGTGAGTAGACCTAGAAATGGAAATTATTGGATGATGATATAGTTGTTGATAAAATGTAAATGATATTGTTAGATTGCTTTGATGATTTTTGTGATTTATATATCTAGATGATTTTGGAATTATATTTATATTATTTTGGATGTTCTGATATGGCCATGAGGATGAAGGAGGTATTTGTGTTTTATAGGTTAAAATATCACAACAAACATTGGGGGATTGGAGACCAACCACATTGGAATTCTAGATGAATTCAACAAGGTCACCATGGCAACTAGTATTTTTTTTGTGTTTGTGTGTGTTAGGGATTCCCATGGGGGATCACCTTTAAAATGTGACCAAGGGGTTATGTGTATTTATTTATTGGTTCCTTGGTTTATGTTTGCATTTATTTATTTTGTGGTGCATTGACCCTTTCATTATTCATTAAATGTGTGTGTAATATTGTGAGTAATCATGTTGTTAAGTTAATTAATTAATATATGTCATAAAAAGTAATTAATAGAGTTGTTGGCCTTGAATTAAAGTGTTGTAAGAGATGTGTAAGTGATGTGTAAGTTAAATTTTGAGTGTGAAACACTCCACCTTCTTGGAAATTTGAATTTGTCCTTGGAGGCTGAGTTTGGAGGCTTGTGGGACAAGTTAAACTTATCCCATACCTCTTAAATTTATTACCAACCATACCATACCTATGGTTGGAGAGTTGAATTTAGACTTTTATTATGAATTTTGGGAAGAAAAATTGTAGGTTTTAATTACACTTCTCTTACATGGTTTAATTTCAATCCTTTGGGGTGTGGGTTGGATTTGAGTATGTAAGTAAAATGTCATATTATTCACCCACCTATTTATTATGCATTGGAGAATGAAGTTGAACTTTTGGGGTTAGGGTTGAGGATGTGTGATGTGACATCCTACATGGACCCACCTCATCCTCTTCCCCCTTCTCTTCTATAAAATTCAAATTCCTTGCCTTGTTTTGGGGTTGCTTCATTTTTGAGACTTCATTCTTTGGAAAATTCCTTGTTGTTTTGGGAGCTCTTGCTTTGAAGAAGTTTTTGGAAGATTGTTGCATGCTTGTGCTTGGTAGTTTTGGATTGCTTGCATTGGGATAAAGCTTGTTGTTTTGGAACTTGGAACAACTCCATCATGGAGAGGTAGGAGCTTGGATCTTGAAATGCTTCTCTTTTGTTTATGAAATTGTTACTATTGTGAATGTTTTGGCATGTTTGTACATTTGGGGTAGATGGCCTAGGAATGGTGTAGCAGAAGACTATGGGGTTTACTTTGTGGGAGGCACAAGTGTGTTTTAGGGAGGTATAAGGGTGGAGGGAGTTGGGATTTGGGTTCCACCTTACAAAGAAATAGCTTGAATTTCTTTACTCATTATGGGGTGCCATAAGAGGTTGGGGAGGCATAAGGAAATGTGAGGAATAAGGGGTACTTGGGGGAGGCATAAGGAATGTCAAGGTTTTGATATACTATATTTTGGTGGTTTCTAATTCAGGTGGTGATACCCATTTCCTCTTTTGGGAGGCATAAGAAGCATCCCCATTGTTTCTTGCTCCTTTGGCTTGCTTGATGAAGCCTCAGTAATGTTTTTCATGCTTTAATGTAGTTGTAAACTTCATTATGTTTTGGACTATGTGTTTTTATTGTGAAAATGTTGCTTGTGTGTTTGTGGAAGCTTGTTGTTGCCATGCGTTGGATCATATTTTATTGCATTTCATTGGTTGGGGCTGGGGGCCAATGAAGAAGGATGGATTCTCCTCTTCATTGGATGTCTTGGTTGGGTGGAGAGCGTTTCCTTTCCCTACTCTTGTTGTGATCACAATTTGAAGAATGAGAAATATGCATGTTGTTGTTCTGGAGCTGAGAAAAGACAGTTTGACAGTCCCTTGTGAAATGAAATCTTATTGTAACCTTTCCCACTTGAAGTGGATGAACTTGTATATGTTTTGTAATGGAAAGATGTTGTATTGGTTATGAAAGTGTAAATTGAAATGTGAAAGAGACATACTCTATTTTGTTCTTTTGAAAGCAAGAAATTGTGTCTGTATTATGAAATTGAGGAATAAAAGAAGGAAGTTGTAAAGTTGTCTTTTGGAATCAATAAAGGATTGCATAACCTTCCTCAAATTGCATCATTGTATTGAATTTAATCATCTAAATGTGAGTTGTAATCTTTGTTTGAAAAAAGAAATGCGCATGAAGGAAATGTAACACTCTGTTTTGTGAAGTGCATGATTTGAAAAGAATAAAAGTTGCATTCTTGTATTTATCATTTGATTGAAGGAATGAAACCTATTTGAAACTATCATGAAATGAATTCATTTGTAAGGAAAGTAAAATAAGAACCATTGAGTTAATTTTGTCGTTTCCATTTCTGCTTCACGTTAAACTCTACAACTTTTACTAGAAATGAATAGACCGAACCTACAATCAAGAAATAACAATGAAACATTAAAATTGAACATGCTAGGTTATAAGTGAATGCAATTGGACAAAAAATCACTTAAGGAAAGATCCTTCAAACCTTGCAAAAAATGGGCTCAACCCTCTTACAGTTGTTTTGTTGTCAAGAGATGTAAATTTTCAAATTGCAAATCAATTAGAAAATTGAATCTAAAATCCTTCTTAAATCCATCTAAGAACAATTCTCCATGTCTATTTGACATGTTGAGAGAGGAAGAAGATCAAATTGAACAAATCTTATAAGTTAAAATTTACCAGTTTGCACTGTAAAAGCCTGTAGATCATTTTCTTGAAATTGACTCCCTAAACTCTATCAAAATCAAAATTTAATTATTTTTGAATAAAGAGGACATCGAGAGATTTCAGAAAGTGCTCATTTTCCCAAAATCGAGCTATCTATCAAAATTTATGGCCTTCTGAAGTTTTCTTCATTTGGCGTCAAAAAAATAATTTTAGCTTAAAAAAAAAATTTGGGAAAATTTTCCTTGGCGGACCCACGGGCTTGAATTTTCCTTAGAGCTTTGGAAAAATTTTGGGAAAATTTTCCTAATTTTTTCCCCACCGCCCCGCTGACCCATAGCCAATCAGAGGCTGCCACGTGGCACCATGAGGCATTAACAGAGGGGTGGATCCCTTTTTAACTTAGCGCTTTGGAATTTTTTTGGGAAATTTTTCCTAATTTTTTTCCCCCTCCCTGCCTCCCGTAGCCAATAAGGAGCTGCCACATGGCATCATGAGGCATCGGTGGAGGAGTGGGTTCCTTTTTTCCTTTTGCGCTTTTGGAAAATTTTGGGAAAATTTTCTACATTTTCCCCACCACTCCACGCAGCCCATAGCCAATCAGGAGCTACCACATGGCATCGTGAGGTGTCGGTGGAGGTGCAGGTGAATTTTACCCTTTTTTTCCCTTCGGGGTTAAAACTATTTTATCCCCACCACCCCGCTTTCCCCGCATTGGCTTAGGAGGTGCCATGTGTCCCTTGCGGACTTGTGAACTCGTGGGAGTGCGGGTGCAAAGGTCACTTTTCACCCCACGTAGGAAATTTCAAAAATGTATCATGTGGCCCTGCCAACCCAACTCCTCCTCTGGGAAATATTTCTCCCTGTGGCCCACAGACCCGCCCCTGGGGCAAATTTTCTCCCCTGGGGCCCCATAGCCCGCTCTTGGGAAAATTTTCACCCCAAGGTCCATCGGCCCATAACTTGATAAATATGAGGAGTTAGGAGGACTTATTTATATCAATGGAAAGGTGAGGAAATTTCCTATCCAATGGGAGTGATTTAGGGAAATTTTGAAAATGTTAGTTTTGAGAAAATCAAGTTGAATCTTTAAATCCTGTTAGAGAGTGGGTATGGTGAGGAATTACCCTTTGAACCTAATTGAACTTTCTAACCCTATATTTTGGGACCTTGTGATATCTAATAATTGTTAATAAAAGAAAAGTATATTCTACTTGGATTAGAATTGAGCTGGAACTCGTTAGTGACAACTATTGTCTTGTAACCTAGTTGTAGACTCTTTTAAACAAAAAAATTTATTCCATAATTTTCCTAACTAATCCTAGGTTGTTCTTGAGTCTCAAGTGGGTTGTTTTTAGTGGGCATTACACTTGGTATCAGAGTAGTGGTTCAAAATCTTGGGCCATTGGGCACACTAGAAAACTTGAGACATGAACCTTAAACCTAGCACACTTTTAAATCTAGAAAACAACTTAGTTTAGAAATTACATATTTTAGTAAATATGAAACTAAATAAAACTTAGAAAGATAAACTAACTCTCACCTTAGTCTATGTAGGAGGTGCAGATGGGACGGGGGTCTTTTCACATAGACCTAGACTTACCACCACCAAGATCATGTTGTAGTAGCCATCCTACCACATATTTTTCAGACTCTTCAGGATGTTAATGCCACTCTATGTGGAGGATCAGTAGGAGGACATGCAGCCAGACATGATAGAGTCACTTCCATTGAGGGTTATGTATCTCCTTGACCCAGTGAGGAGCATGTAGGAGAGAACTTCCATGCAAGAGTCATCTAGAGTAGAGTCACCATAGAGGGGATAGGGTGACCGAGTTTCAAGACATAGAGAGAGGTCTCGGAGCCCTAGGCTTAGGGATGAGCATATGGAGAGGCCTAGAGGTGGACCACAGCTACAAATCATATCGGGAGGAGATCCTAAAGCTTTGAGCCATCACATTATTCTAGTGTGAAAGGTGGATTTCAAGGCATGGGCATTTTAGTGATCTTGAGAGGGTGCTTCACTCTCTTTCCTTGTTTTAGAAACATGAAATCTCGTGTTACAATCCATCTAATGAGGGATGAAGCTGGTGTCTGGTGGTAGACAGAGGAGTAGAAGCTCCATGTTGATTATGAGACAGTTACCTAGGAGCTCTTTGAGGAGCATTTCAGGAGAAGATACTTTTCATGAAGGTTCATACAATAAGTGGATAGATGAGTTCCATGACCTCTGATAGGCATCTCTTACATTGGCTAAGTATGAGAGAATATTTCTCGATCTACTCCAATATGTTGGGAAAATTTTCTACATTTTCCCCACTACCCCATTGGCCCGCAACCAATCATGAGCTACCACATGGCATCGTGAGGCATCATTAGAGGTGTGGGTGAATTTTACCCTTTTTTTCCCTTTGGGGCGTTAAACCTCTTTTATCCCCGCCACCCCGCTTTCCCGCGTTGGCTTAGGAGGTGCCATGTGTCCCTTGCGGACTTGTGGACTCGGGAGCATGGGCACAAAGGTGGCTTTTTCACAGTGGGAAATTTCAAAAATGTCTAACATGGCCCTATCGACCCGAAAACCTCCTCTAGGAAATATTTCTCCCATGGCCCATGAGACTGCCCTTGGGGAAAATTTTTTCCCTGGGCCCGCAGGCCCACTCTTGGGGAAAATTTTCACCCCAAGGTTCGCCAGTGCATAACTTGATAAATATGAGAGTTGGAGGACTTCTTTATATCAATGGAAATTTGGTGAAATTTCCTATCCAATGGGAGTGATTTAGGGAAATTTTTAATGTGCATTAATTTTGAGAAAAATCAAGTTGAATCTTTAAAGCATGTTAGAGAGTGGGTATGGTGAGGAATTACCCTCTAAACCTAATTGAACTTTCTAACCCTAAATTTTGGGACCTTGTGACCTCTAATAATTGTTAATAAAATAAAAGTATGTTCTAGTGGATTAGAATTGATTTGGAACTTGTTAGTGACAATTGTTGTCTTATAACTGGTTGTAGACTCTTTTAAACAAAAAAATTATTCCATAATTTTCCTAACTAATCCTAGGTTGTTCTTGGGTCTCAAGTGGGTTGTTTTTAGTGGGCATTACATATGGCATGTGCGTGAATTTCTTGATAACTCATTTATTGTTACCCACTTCTTCACTCACTCGCCAAAGGCTTCATAAGCATGTTTTGCGTAGGCTGTAAAATCTTTGCTGCAAAACAAGTTACATAAATTACAAATAAATTAACTAAATAATATTATAAATGAATATTCAAAAATTACAATGCTTACATAATTTTTTCACTTAGAAAACCTCCGTAAACATGTCGTGGAAGATGCCAATGATAAATGGTCACAAATTAAATGGTTGATATAGGAAATTTCAGCTTTGTAAGTGTAGATCCATTAAATATGTACATCATCATATTTGTAAGTTTAGAGTGGTTGTCCTATTAAATCTTATGATGGTCTATTCTAATTCTTCTAAGAATGAAATAAACTATGTTTGACAAAGTTTAGGCCGGGCTTTGAAATATAGGGCTTATGTCTAACGAAGGTCACTTGGTTGGCATTAGTTGTGCATACATAATTTTTATATTAGTTTTTATTATACTCCATTGATTATAAATACATTTATTATCTTCTCTCTAAATTTATTACTAACTAATGATAAATAATATTAATTCAGTTGAAGCAATTTTTTGGCTCAAAAAATTTTGTAGAAAAAAATGGATTCTAAACTCTACCTTATAATCAAGATATCTACATTTTTATATTGTATTCTCAAAGCAACAAAATAAACTTGGAAGACACAATCAAGAAGATGTCGAATGTAAGGTTGAAACAATCTTACGATGGTCAAATAGATGTAAAATTTAATATTGTAATTAAGTGTTTATTTGCAAACATCACAACTCCCTACTACCACCCTGCCACCATTGTCTATTACTTATCGACATAATCATCACTACATAACAAAATGTGTATTTGTAACTTTACCCAAAATGGCCCAAGATCCAAGATAATATCAATTCCTAATAGAATTTTAAATATCACTTCCTTATATAGACTTTAAAATCCATCTGTATGGACTTTCATATAACATGTACACTAGAAACATTTGGTCTTATTTATAATCAATTTAGGTTTCTTTTCTACATTATTCCCATAATCAAAAGCACAACGAGTAATTAAGTTATGTAGCTATCCCTGAAAACTAATCACCTTATACTAATTGCTTTACTCAACCTTCGAAGGACCAACAAATAGTTTCAATCTACTTTACTTCAAATGAAAATCATAGTAGACACAAATATAAGTTGTATTGTAAATTATCTTCTCACATCTATAATATTTTCATAAGGTCACAAGAAATGCAACTTTTTGATTGTAGGCATGATGGATGCATGCACTATAAAGCTTATTAGCTACAAAAAGTATTATTTTACAATTGTAATTTTTAAAAGTATATTTTGATTTTCAAACCGTAGTAATATATTATTATTATTATTATTATAAAAAAATTTTTTGTTTTGAATTGAAGTGTGTATTTATATTAGGAAATATAAAAATATTAGAATTTATTTTATCATTGATGTGAATAAAATATACTATATCAAAGACAGGGGATTTGAATGTGTGTGTGTGTGTGTGTGTGTGTGAGTGTGTGTGTGTGTGTGTGTGTGTGTGTGTGTGAGAGAGAGAGAGAGAGAGAGAGAGAGAGAGAGAGAGAGAGAGAGAGAGAGAGAGAGAGAGATACAAGTTCAATAGAGGGTAAAATATTGATTGCTCACTTAAGGGCTAGATTACGTGATTTAAGGTCTGACATTGATGGGAGGACACATATAAGGAATGAGAATTGCTATTAGAGTTAGATGAAGATGAAAGGGTGCAATAATAAAGTGTGTTTCTTATAGTGACATTTTTATCAACTACAAAGAAAACTTGAGAGTAGACAACCTAAAAAATATGTAGTAAGAGGTGATGCTAGGAAAAATTACAAAATTCTTGATCAAGATTCACATTAAAAGATCAAATATGGAAAAGGAATTAGAAAATTTTCAAGATTTACAAGAAAACCCTTTCAAACAATGAAATACATCTATGTTTCAACTATTGAGGACCATAAATTACTTGAGCTCACACACATTAAAATCTTGTGTTCATCTTAATAATACATACTATTATAATTTTATATAAATAATGGATGACATGGAGTCACAATATAGAAGATAGATAAAGGTTATAAATTATTACTTTTTGTTGAAAAATTGAATGTTATGGTATAAACAAGAGTATTATACATTTTGAAAGCCTTAAATTAGTCTTAGAAGTTAAATTTTAGACATCATTGAATCCTTGATTCTATTTACATTAACAAAAATTGATAAAATGAAGTGGAAATAAAAGTTCATCATACGGTGTAAAGTGAAAAATCTAGTTCATCAAACAATAGAAAATGTAAAGCTATTGTTGGAGTCAAATATCACACACAAATGTAAAGATGGATATCTTTCCTAGTTCTCGTGGTTTTTTCATAGTTGTATTTGCAAACCCTTCAGATAGGGATCTTTTTTTGGGAAATTTTGGGATTTTGAATCCCACTTGCCTTTAATGAAATCGTGGTTTCCTTTGTTTAACTTGGTTTTTGATACTTTCCAAGTTAAACTAGTATGGATTCATCTTCGATACTTTCCTCTTCAATTTTGGTGAGAGTGTTTCTTAACTACTATTGGAAACACCTTAGGGAAATGTTTAGCCATTGATCTAAAAATGATGATTTGGAGCACAAAACATTTGCTCGAATATTGGTTGATATGGATACTTCTATTGATATCCCTGCCACTATTGGTTTGTGTTGAGGAGATAGAATATTACTCAGAAGACACACAAAGGATGCATGCATAGAAAAAAGGCACATTTGAAGGCATGGAAGAATAGGAAAAAAGCGCGCACCAGAACACTTTGAATTGGGGACTTATCCATTTTATGGGTCCATGATATTTTTGGAGATAGCGTGCGAAACACACAAAGACAAGAAGACTTATAGCTCACGCAATGGTATTTTGGGAACAATCATCAGTTGAGCATCATGTATAGGTTAGGCTAATAATAAGAGTTCTAGTCATGGTTAACTATAAGAAGTTTGTTATTAGAGCGCTTGCATGGTTTTTCATCCTTTTGTAAAGGTGCATGGCTATTACTAGCATGTGACCTATTTTGAGAGAGTGCATGCACAGTGAATGGAAATTCCCCACCCCTATAAATATGAATTTATTTGTACGGGTTTCATATATATGTAACTATGAATTATTATAGAGTTGTGTTGCTGATTTTACTACGCGTATGACTCATGGAGATACCTATGTAATGTAAGAAGCTTCTGTATTTAACAATATTTGATACAATGGAATATATTAGTGAGATAATGGTATTGAACATGAGTGAATCTCATTCTTGCATGTTAAATCTTATTCTAGTCATATTTTAGTTCATCTTCTATATATTCTAAGATATATATCTAGTTTATGCACTGTGGATTGTTTACTATTATGGATCTGAATATACATATGCATCATAATGCTAACATTCTGAATAAGAAAATTTAAAGAGGATCTGGTTCCTTTGCATGCTTTGGGTGAGCACTCAGCTAAGGCTGAGTGATGTGCCAATGTGCTTGGGTTATTTATAGTAAATTCTAGGTTACATCATTGGTTCCATTTTGGGACCTCTTTCTCAACTATTTTCAGGATGTTGTAGATGAAAACATATCGGATGACCTTAGTAAGTATTGAGGAGTGGATAATAGATATGGAAGAAGAGTATGCTAAGAGATTCAACATTGGATCTGAGTTTGATGCATGCACATGGGTTGAGCAGAGTCTATATATGATTTGCTTATATGAAAGCTTCTTTGATATTTTCCCATAGAACTATATAAGTGGTTGGTTGCTTATGCATCTAAAAGGAACTAAGAGGTTTTGTACACTTGTTTGAATGAAAGAAGAATTTCAGGCCCTTTATGAAGCTGCTCTTATTTGAACATGTGCATTGTGGATACTTGGTTCTGTGGTGTTCTGAATAGCTATATTTTGGAGTACTCAATTTCCACTCACTCTTGTCTAGAGATAGCTGAGTTTTAATTTTTATGTTACCTCAGGGGACCATATCTATACAAAATTCCTCTAGCGATCAAGATCTTGATGGTAACCCTGAATTTGGAAGAAAATTTGATGGCTAACTAAACCCCACCACATGTGGGGGCAAGAGCAGGTGTGTAATGCCCTCAAAACAACCCACTTGAGAACCAAGAACAACCTAGGTTTAGTTAGGAAAAATTATGGAATAATTTTTTTAAAGTGTTACAACCAAAGTCTCAAAGACAATTACATTCAACTAATAACTTTTCCCATTAAAACAATTACTAATTCCACATTATATAGCAAAAGTGTAATAAATCCATACCTAGCTCAATTCTCTTTGGGATTAATTTTATCACTAATTATATTGACATTATAGATAAATATTCCTTGATTAAAATTTTAGGGTTAGGGGACCAAAACAATTAAATACCAAAGGTATTTAATTCCACAAGATCCAAGATAAGAGAAAGCTTTAATTAAAGGGGAAAATACATAATTAAAATTATCAGAGTAAAATTTTACTTACCCACTCCCAAAACTTAGTTAAGGATTCAACCTAATTTTCCCCTAATTAAGGCAATTAAATTTTTTTGAAAACATTCCCATTATATAGGAAATTTCCTCACCTTTCTGGTGATATAAGGAAGTCCTCCTAACTCCCTATAAAACCAAGTTATGGGCCGATGGGCCTTGGGTGAAAATTTTCCCAAAGGCGGGCCTGTGGGCTAGGGAAGAAACTTTTCCCGAGCGTAGGCCATGAGCCATGGGAAGAAAATTTTCCTGAGTGCAATCTTGTGGGCTATGGGAAGAAATTTTTCCAGCACGGGCCTACGGGCCATGGGAAGAAGTTAAGATTTTGAACTTTTTCTTGCCGAAAAGTGTTAAGGGATCAAAATGATCCGCACCTCTACCATCACCCAAGGCGACACGTGTCAAGCCCGGATTTGTTGCGGGAAAATGAATTGGTAGGGAAACTCAGCAATTAAAGACTTTAAGACAAAAAGGTTAAAGGGTTAAAAAAATGCTCTGCTTCCCACCAACGCCAATGGTGTCACATGTCAGCCAACCATTGGCCATGGGATAGCAGATCGACCTGAGAGAAATAGGAAAAGTTTCCAAAAAAATCTCTAAAAAAAAAAATGTTAAGGTTCTAAGTGGATCCGCCCCTCCACCGACGCCTCGTGAAGCCATGTGGCAGCACTTGATTGGCTACGGGCCGGTCGGGGACGTGGAGAAAACTAGGAAAATTTTCCAAATTTTAATTTTGCAAGAGCTAAGGTTGAAATGGATTCGTGCCTCGACAGAGCCTTGTTAAGCCAAGTGGTAGCACCTGATTGGCTGCGGGCCAACAGGGGATGCAGGGACAACTTAGAAATGTTTCCCAAATTTTTTTAACTTAACTTATTTTGACCAATCAGAAGGTTTCATGAGGTCAGCGGAGTGGCAAGGAACTCATGTGCCTTAAGCGCTTTTGGGAAAAAATCACAAAAGAAATTATTTAGCCCATGGGTCCACCCAAGAATATTTGACAGTTAGATTTTGAAGCCAAAATGAAGTAAAACTTCATAAGGCCATAACTTTTGAATAGGAGCTCTGATTTTGGCAAACGAGGACTTTTTGGAAAGATCTCAAAGTCCTCTTTGCATAGGAAGCTCAAGATTTGAATTTTGATAAAGTTTGTGGGGTTAATTTTACATAAAAGAACTATAGTCTTTTAAAATGCAATAGGTAAAATTAAACTTATAAAATTTTGTTCAATTCGACCTCCTTCCTTTCTCAGCATGCCAAGCAAACATGGAGGAGTGCTCTTGGAGGTTTGAAGGGTAAATTTGCAAGGTTACAATGTTAGATCTAATTGCAAATCAATTTTCCACATTTTATATAGCAAAATGTCTGCAATTTGCCTTTGCTTGATTTTTGCAAAGTTTTGAAAGATTTTCCTAAGTGACATTGTCTATTTGAATTTTTTTAGGTCATATTATGTTCAATTTGTTGTTTCAATGGTTATTTCTTTGTTGCAGTGTCGATCTATTCATTTCTGATAAAAGTTATAGAGTTTCAAGTGAAACCAAAATGGAAGGGAAAACAAAATTAACTCAATGGATCTTATTTCACTTGCCTTGCTGAAAAACATATGGGTTCATTCCATGCTAGTTTCAAATAGATTTTTTTCTTCGAATTAAGTGATAGAAAAAAGAATGTAACTTCTATTCCACTCAAATTATACCTTTCAACAAAACAGAGTAATACATTTTCTTCACACGTGTTTCCTCTTTTCATTTACCCTTCTATAACAACATTTAAATTCATTCCTTGCTGATTTAAAGTATTTATCTTCCTTCAATCAAAAGTAGAATAAGAATGCAGTTTTAATTACTTTTCAAACATGTACTCTTTGAAACAAAGAGGATGAAATAATTCTAAATACATTTTCCAACCCCTTGGCTGGGGTGTCTTCCCAAATCTAGTTGGGACTGCGCCTCCACAGATTATTATAGTATAAGGACTTTATCACACAAATCCTCCCCGTGTCCCTCTGTGCAATGATCACAGGAACCACTTGGAATCTCACACGCTCATTGGTGACGTCAGTTATGAAGAACTACTTATACGGGTACCCTTGCACCCATGTTGACCCCAGATAATTTATGTTGTCTCCTTTAAACACAACATACTGGAAGCGTTGTAATAATGGCCATGATACCGAATAAATTAATGGTTTTTCCAAGCCCCTTACTTACTTTTTAATGTGAGCATGCCTATATATTTATAGCCGAAAAACCACTGACGTCCCCAACAAATAAAAATAAAAATCCAATCATAGAAAAGACACGAATTGTGCTTGTCATGGAGTAATATTGGCCGTTGATTGATCAAAAGATCTGTTGCAGCCATAGATGTCCTGCCAGTGTGAATTGTAATTTTTTTCCATGAGAGGAATGCAAGGATAGAAATAACCAACATAGAAAATGTGGATGTACAAAAATCATCCGATCATTGAACAATTCCCTAAAAAACAAATTTCACTCATCCAAAGGGGATAGGAAGCTCATCCCATTTTTAATGCAGCATTTTGGTACCAAAATTTAACCTCCTTCAAAGGCCAAGCAACATCATGGATTTGATAGGACACTCAAAGGCAGATAGATAATCATTTATGTTGTTTTGTAGCCTGGGAAGCAATCTATCTAACTTTTTAACACTCAGGTTTGTAAAGGAGTGGGTAGCACCTTAAAAGGATGTGATTTGATCCTAACTATTTTAGGTTGTGCCTTTCAACCAAGGTAAGAGAACCTATTTTTTAACCTCTGTTTATTGAAGGACAATGATGAATCCTTCTTTTGCATAGATTTTATAGAGAAGACCTTGGGAAAATATGATCAACACACCAGATCTGACTCTCAAGAGTTGTCACTTTCAGATCATGGAGATATTTTCACAACAAGGAAAAGGTTACTAAAGACATTTGGTACCCTGATTGCTTCTGCATGTTTTGGTAATAGAGATTATGCATTTGTGTGCACACAAGACAAACATGGGTAGTACAGGTAGGATTGGTTGTTTTTGAATGATTTTTTTGGTGGGAGGTGGGGCAGGGTGAACTTGATTCACTAGATCCTTGAGAAATCTTACAAAATGGAGGGTTAAACCAACAGAATGCCACAAAATAGCTAAAATATCTCTTTAACTAGAATATGTGCTTCAATGGAGGCCCAGATCAACACTCTTTCACACAATCTTTGAGATTATATCATGAAGGCTCGAGTTAGAAAATCCAACAAAGCATCAATATCTAAGCCAAATCATGCCTAAGGTACACCCAGAGGCTTATGATAATCTCTATCAATAGATGAAAGAAAAGTGATTTTAAATCATTTATTCCTATCCCAAATGAAATCTCTTCTGAGACATGAAATTGTAGATGCCACTAAACTATCACAAGGATTGAGGCCTATGTGATTGAATCAGATTTGATACAAGATTGCAACAGAAACAAGAAAAACTACTTGCATACATTCAGAAATAAAACCAACACATTTTGCTCAAGACAACACAAAAAAACTCAAATTTGATTAAGTCTATTAGTAGGGAAAGTTTCTAGAACAATCTCAGAGATTGTCAATGGTTGTACACTTGCAACCACCTTGACACAATAAAACTTAATACAAAAAGAGATAACCTAGTTTCTCAAATGGCTTCTCAAAAATGATGAGCTCTGTCAAGCTTTCTATTAGAAAAATTAGTCCCGACCCCTAACACTCCAACCTCCAACCTTTGCATGAAAAATTTGTGCCACTTATAACATTTACAACAGAGCCCCTTCTCCCCAAAAGACAAAAAATTTAATGCACCAGTGCTTTCGCCATGATTTAGATCGTGATTCTCAGAATCAGATCTACAAAAAGTCGCTAGTGCTCGAGGGGGAAGATCTCATTGAATATCTCCCGCATTCAACCCCTTCCTCTGGTAGATCACTCTTTCTTCAATTTTCCAACCACTTCCACCCCTAATCTATCAAATCTGGCTCATTGCATGCTTGGGAGAAGAAAAAGGAAAATCTGATCGAACACGAAAGTTAGACCATTTTAATGGTGAAAGATGTCTCCAAGATCTTCCCACCAAACTAAGATATCAACATTAACTCCCCTCTCTACTTGCATGTAGGAAATACCAAGAAATCATAGAGACTCACACTTCCAGGCATGTTTCAGTAAAATGGGGGAAAATCAGATTCAGACTCTCAGATGTCATTGATCTTTTCTTTGAATTTGGGTCATCCATGTGGAAGATTCAAACTTTAAAAATAGACCAGGGGATTCCTTTGAATTTTTACAACTTTTTGGAAAAATGGAAAAAAATCTATTTTTCTCCACACCTCCGCCTTTGAGAAATGAGCTTGACACGTGTCCAAATGTGGTTCGAGTGGAACCACAACCAAATTCTACCATTTTACTCTCTTTTTGGAAAAGGGAAAATTTTCCAAGTTTTCCCCCAGCTCCTCCCTCAGGAAATGAGCCGACATGTGTCCAAATGTGGTTCAAGTGGAACCACGCTTCCCCTTTTACTTTTGACTCTTTTCTCCCAAAAGGAAATTTTTCTAAATTTCCCCGAGAGTCCACACCTCCAGCGTTGACCGGGGTAAAACATTGACTATTTCCCTCATCGGGCTTATGTAGGCCATTCTGAGATTTTAATCCTTAATAGGAAAAAAATCCAAGTTGCCTTTAATGGTCTGCCTCCCCACCTCTTTGACTTTTCAAACTACCACGTGTCACCATGGCACACCTTGAGATGGTCCCAAAACTTGTATACCTCGAATGAGTGTGGGCTCGCCATGTGTCCTATTTCGAAAAGTTTTCCTGAATGCTTGAAGCTTAGTGGAAGGCGCCATGTGTCATGCTCTGAGGTAGTCTCCTTTGGCCATTGAAAATTCCAAGAAAAATGCAAAGTGAGCAGAGGCCTCCACATGTCATCCTGGTGCTTCTTTAAAATGAAACTCAAGGGCCGGTCCCCAAACATGTGTGGTTCCTCCACGTGTCTCCATGGTGCAACTTCAAGAAGGTGCCCAAAGCGGAGACCCTAAATGAGCAAGCTTGCCACGTGTCCTGTTCCACCAAAAATGTATCAACTACATAAAAATTTTTCTAAGTCTGGAAAAGTAGCGGAGACCTCCACGTGTCCTCCCGGTGCTACTCCAAGGCCAAACCAAACCAAAAAGTAGACCTTCAAATGAGTTCCATTCCTCCACATGGACGCACTTTAAGTTGAGGTGATCCATAGAAATTTTTAAGTACCTAGCTAAGCCGCATCCAACCAAAAGGTGCCATGTCCCATGTCGATGCAAGGATGTAAATTTGACTGTGAGAAACGCTCGTCAAACCATAAAATATAGAAAAATGATCATTCGAGCCCGAAAATGAAAATTTCTCCAAGGACAGAGAATTTAGAAATGTTACAAGGCTCAAATATGTTCATAGAGACACATCCATTCATTTTCTTCAAGTATTTAGGGAAAGAAATGACAAGGAAGAAAATCCTGACCGTGGAGAATGGAAAACATGGGAGAACCCAAGTTTTTAGATGAATAGAGAATGAGAGACCCAAATTATAGACCTTTTCCAGAGGAACAAAGAAAAAAGGAGAAAACCATGGACCCATAAGTGATTTATGACCCAGGAACAAATTAAAAATGGCAACAAAGATTAACTAGGCACAACACGGGAAAAAGAAAGTGATAGAGGCCACAAATCGATAGATTTTCAAAGGCAAATTGGGGTGAGACTATTTTGAGCACCAACAATGGCTCCGACTCGGGATGGGCACTCCTGTGAGTGCCACAAGAACAAAGGTAGACCAAGTGCCAAGAATAACCATTGGGAAATGAATTCATCTCACAGAGTAGAGAAATAAAGCCACCTCAAAAACAAATAGAGAAACCAACAAAAATAGGTCATCGAGGACCAGAACAAGAAAAAACACAAAAAAAAAGGAACATACAACAAAGTATACACTATACAGATGATATTTCCTTGATTCAGAGAAAACAATCAAGGAAAAAACTCAAGTGTCTTCCATCCTGGATATGACCATGCCAAGAGGTTCGTATATGTTTTCATCAACTGAAATATACCTCTTTTTCTTCTCTGTTCAGTTTGTAAACCATCCATTTTATCTGAAGCTCCCCCATTGTGTTTAAGTCAAATTCCTTAACATTTTAAAGGCTGAATCATAGACCAAATTCCCAAAAAAATAGCATACTTAGGAGCTCTGTTTTCAACACTTTCATACTCCCTAAAATCCACAAAACTCACAAAGTTGTTAAGATCAACATCTGCTTGCAAAAATTCATAAGATGCATTGCTTGGGTCTTCAATCAAGTACAACATCTTATTCTCTCCATATAATTTCACCAAGTTTCCTTCAATGGGGATAGTGGCATAAGACATGTCCATTTGCACACTACCACCAACACTTGCTTGCCCACTTTCTTGACAACAACATCCCCCACTTGGCAGGGCAGTCAACAATCACCACATCAAGTTTTAAGTTCCTTCCAGGATAAGATGCAAGTTGCACAACCAGATATTTGACACATCCCACCACTGACACCTCTCTTGAGTCCATGGCAGTGAACTTCCCATATGTTGTTGTTACTTTGATACCTAGCTCATTCATGACCTCAAGAGGCATTACATTACATGAAGCTTCAGAATCAAACATACAGTTATGTAACAACTTGTCCTTGATAACCAGGGTAGTGAAGAATGGATCCACATTCAGCTAGGATTTAACCAAAGAAGTTCCTAAATAAACCTCTGGTGGTTCCCCTAGCTCTTCCAACACTTGTGGCTTTTCCAACACTGCAACAGTAAGGGGAATCCCAACCTTGTTTACATCTCTGTCCTGTGTGATCTCTTCCTCTTTGAATCCTAAGTATTCAAAATCCCTCTTCTTGTGCTCAGGGATCCTAAGCAGCTCAACAAATGGGACAAGAATTTTGATTTGACTCAAAACTTGGGCAATGTCATATGGAACAAATTTGGGTAAAGCAAAGCACTAGGAGAAACATTGGAAAATTCATCATATGGAATGGGATTCTTTTTAGCTTAGGCATGGGGAGGAACACATGTTTTTCTTGGGGAAACAAGCTCTCTATTAGATGTATTTTTATTTGGGGTTTCTTTGGTAAGTAATGGAAATTTTGACTTGGCTTGTGGCCCCTTAGCAACTTTACTTCTAATATTGTGCTCCTTTTTTGGAAACTACAACATTCATTAATAGTTACCTATCTTCTTTTGAAGGAACTCCTCCATCATACTTTTCAATCATTAATTCCCTCAAGTATTCAAAATCATTAGTGGGAAATTCAAAATCTTGTATAGTGTCTACTTATAAAGTATGAGAGGGAGGAAGAAGAGGTACCCAGTGATTGCAATCCCAAAAAAAAAGTAGTTCTAGCACTTATTACCTCAGTTGAAGTTGCTTCCCTTGGAGAACTTGCAGGGATCTCCATCATGCAGGCATCATCATCATTATCATCACTAGCTTCTTCCTCTTCTTTTTGATCTTCTTCACAAGGAGCATGAGGCATGAAACATTTGTCACACTAATCAATGACATCTGTCTCTTCCACCACAACAACTCTAGCAGCAAAGGATCAGGTACCATTCTATTATCCCTATTTTGGGACTGTCTATTTCCAAATCCTATAGGTCCCTTGCCTGTGTCATCAGATCTTTGGTGATTTGTGAATCTATCTTGGCCTTGCTGCTTATGTTGACCTTGTGAGCTCTACCAAATTCCCTTCTCATCCCGGGCTACTTTGTAAGAAATTTCTTTGACAACCCCTACCAAAGTCTTCACAACTTCTTCCAAATATGTAGCCTTGCTTCTATGAGGATTTTTAGGTTAACCAACTTTACACCCTCCCTCTTTGGAGGCTTTCCAATTTCCTTGATGTTATTTTCAATTTACAAAGCCATGTCGAAGGCCCGCCTCAAATTTGTGGGGTTTTTGTCTCTTAAGTAATATGCAGCCTTTTTATCAAATGCATCAGTATATTTGATCAAACATGACTCATCACAAGGCCTTATCCTAATAGGAAATCTCCTCAAGGTCTTATTAAACCTTGTGTTGAAATCATGTATTGACTCATTAAGATTCTTTTTGATATTTTCAAATTTTGTCAAAAGAAACCTAGGGTCAGTCCTATCACCATATTGCAATCTAAATGCATTGCTCATCTCAGTCCAAGAATCAATAGAGTTATCTAGAAATGCTTTATACTAGTCCCTAGCATCCTCTTCCAAGGTATGGATAAACAGCTTGATATATACATCTTCATGTTCAATCTCAAAATCTTCCATCATATTGATAAAAAGCTTTAGATGTTGATCACCAGTAATAGCATTGTTTCCTGAAACTTTGGCATTTTGTTCCTTACATCTTGAGGCACTACATTTGGATATCCAACCATTCCCACAAAATTTATAGGTCCAAAAGTGTTTACAAAAAAGGGGGTCTAGGTGGGGGTAAGGCCATGTTCTTTGAGGAGGTGACCCTGGAGGGGTGACAAATTGATGAGGGGAAGAGGGTCCTTGGAACACAAGAGTATAATTTTCAAAATGGATATCCCCCAAAGGCCTTGTCTCTTGGAAATCTCTATCAACTTAGAAAAGATAGGTGCAGAATGTGAAGCAAACCTTTCAAAATCAAATGAAGGCCCCTCTCAATTTGAGAGTTCAATTCCACAAAGAGGCTACCTGATTCAAGTCACTTGAATGGTAGTCTTCAATGATAGGTCGATCACTCTCATCAATGGAGATCCCTCTTCTTGTCTGCTGATCACCAACAACTCTCCAGGATTTTCTTCCTTCTAACTTTGCTTTTCCTAGCTCTAGAAACAATGTCCTAGTAGGATCCCTAGGAAAGAAAGATATTCTTCCTTCTAGCTTTGTAAATATTAGTAACAAATATGATTCTGACAGAGTTTTAAGACACTGGTACTCATTAAGAATAGATCAACAGGAGTCGCCACTAAGGATTTCCATCTTAGTTGTGTAGATGCACTAAATATGATCTGTCAAATGTTTTTCAATGCTAGAAACTAGAAATGGAAAGATTATGACCTTTCTTTACCTAGATTTATCAAATGAAAGCTAGTGCACTAGGTGAGAAGACTGAAAGAACTACACACAACACTTGGAGCATACAAGAAGTGTTTTACCAGGTTCTTGATTTTGAACTGAGATTCCTCAGTAGTGGTGCCTAAATTAAAAGCATGTTGGTGCCCAAATTTAACCTCCTTCAAAGGCCGAGCAACATCATGGATTTGACAGGACACTCAGAGGTAGATAGATAATCATTTATGTCATTTTTGTAGCGAGGAAGCAATCTATCTGACTTGTTAACACTCAAGTTTTGAAAGGAGTGGGTAGCACCTTAAAAGGATGTGATCTGATCCTAACTATTTTAGGTTGTGCCTTTCAACCAAGGTAAGAGAACCTATTTTGTAACCTCTTTTTATTGAAGGACAATGATGAATCCTTCTTTTGCATAGATTTTATAGAGAAGACCTTGGGAAAATATGATCAACACACCAGATCTGACTCTCACGAGTTGTCACTTCTAGATCATGGAGATATTTTCACAACAAGGAAAAGGTTACTAAAGACATTTGGGACCTTGATTGCTTCTACATGTTTTGGTAACAAAGATTATGCATTTGTATGTACACAAGACAAACATGGGTAGTACAGGTAGGATTGGTTGTTTTTGAATGAATTTTTGGTGGGAGGTGGGCGGGGTGAACTTGATTCACTAGATCCTTTAGAAATCTTACAAAATAGAGGGTTAAACAACCAAAATGCCACAAAATAGCTAAAATGTCTCTTTAACTAGAATATGTGCTTCAATGGAGGCCTAGATAAACACTCTTTCACACAATATTTGAGATTCTATCATGAAGTCTCGAGTTAGAAAATCCAACAAAGCATCAAGATCTAAGACAAATCATACCTAAGGTACATCCAGAGGCTTACAGAAATCTCTGTCAAAAGATGAAAGAAAAGTGATTTTAAATCATTTATTCCAATCCCAAATGAAAGCTCTTTTGAGAGATGAAATTGTAGATGCCACTAAACTATCACAAGGATTGAGGCTGTGTGATTGGATCATATTTGATACAAGATTGCAATAGAAACAAGAAAAACTACTTTACATACATTCAGAAATAAAACCAACACATTTTTCTCAAGAAAACACAGAAAAACTTGAATTTGATTATGCCTATTAGCAGGGGAAAGTTTCTAGAACAGTCTTAGAGATTTTCAATGGTTGTACACTTGCAACCACCTTGACACAATAAAACTTAATACAAAAAGAGATAACCTAGTTTCTCAAATGGCTTCTCAAAAATGATGAGCTCTGTCAAGCTTTCTATTAGATAAATCAGTCCCGACCCCTAACACTCCAACCTCCAACCTCCGACATTTGCATGAAAATTTTGTGCCATTTATAACATTTACAATAGAGCCCCTTCTCCCTAAAAGAAAAATTTTTTTAATGCACTAGTGCTTCGCCATGATTTAGATCGTGATTCTTTGAATCAGATATGTAAAATTTCACTAGTGCTCGAGGGGGCAGATCTCATCGAATATCTCCCGCATTCAACTCCTTCCTCGGTAGATCACTCTTTCTTCAATTTTCCAACCACTTCCACCCCCTAATCTGTCAAATCTAGTTGATTGTGTACTTGGGAGAAGAAAAAATGGAAAATTTGATCGAACATGAAAGTCAGACCATTTTAATGGTGAAAGATGCCTCCCAGATCTTCCCACCAAACTTAGATATCAACATTAACTCCCCTCTCTACTTGGCATGTAGGAAATACCAAGAAATCATGGAGACTCACACTTCTAGGTGTGTTTTAGTAAAATGGGGGAAAATCAAGATTCAGACTCTCAACTGTCGTTGATCTTTTCTTTGAATTTGGGTCGCTTCACGTGGAAGATTAAAACTTTAAAAATAGACCCTGGGGCTTCCTTTGAATTTTTACAATTTTTTGGAAAAATGGAAAAAATTTCCATTTTGCTCCGCACCTCACCCTCAAGAAATGAGTCTGACATGTGTCCAAATGTGGTTTGAGTGGAACTGAGCTTCCCCTTTTACTTTTGACTCTTTTCTCCCAAAAGGAAATTTTTCTAAATTTCCCCGAGAGTCCACACCTCCACCATTGACCATGGTAAAACATTGACTATTTCCCTCATCGGGATTGTGGGCCATTCTGATATTTTAATCCTTAAGAGGCATAAAATCCAAGTTGCCTCCGATGGTCCGCCTCCCCACCTCTTTGACTTTTCAAACTACCATGTGTCACCATGGCGCACCTTGAGATGGTCCAAAAATTATATACCTCGAATGAGCGGTGGCTCACCACGTGTGTGTTCTAGAAAATGTTTTCCTAAATGTTTGAAGCTCAGTGGAAGGTGCCATGTGTCATGCTCCGAGGCAGTCTCCTTTGGCCATTGAAAATTCCAAGAAAAATACAAAGTGAACGGAGGCCTCCATGTGTCATCCTGGTGCTTCTTTAAAATGAAACTCAAGGGCTGGTCCCCAAACATGCACAGTTCCTCCACATGTCTCCATGGCACAACTTCAAGATGGTGCCCAAAGTGGAGATCCTAAATTAGAGAAAGCTTTCCATGTGTCCTTTTCCACCAAACTATATCAACTACATAAAAATGTTCTAAGTTGAAAAGCAACAGAGACCTCCACGTGTCCTCCCGGTGCTACTCCAAGGCCAAACCAAAAAGTATACCTTCAAATGAGCATCGTTCCTCCATGTGGACACACTTTAAGTTGAGGAAATCCATAGAAATTTTGAAGTACCCATCTGAGCCGCATCCAACCAAAAGGTGCCAATTCCCCTGTCGATGAAAGGATGTAAATTTGACTAGGAGAAATGCCCGTCAAACCATAAAATATAGAAAAATGATCATTGAGCCCGAAAATGAAAATTTCTCCAAGGAAAGAGAATTTAGAAATGTTACAAGGCTCAAATATGTTCATTAGAGACACATCCATTCATTTTCTTCAAGTATTTAGGGCAGAAATGACAAGGAAGACAAAATTCAGACCATGGAGAATGTCAAACATGGGAGAACCCAAGTTTTTAGATGAATAGAGAATGAGAGACCCCAATTATAGAAACCTTTCTAGAGGAACAAAGAAACAAGGAGCAAACCATGGACCCATAAGTGATTTATGACCCAGAAAAATTAAAAATGGCAACAAAGATTAACCAGGCACAACACGAGGAAAAAGAAAGTGACAGAGGCCACAAATTGATAGATTTTCAAAGGAAAATTGGGGTGAGACTATTTTGAGCACCAACACAAAGCAGATGGAATTTAAATTGTCATAGAAAACATGAATTGAATAGTTACCAAAAAAACAAATTCACTTGTCGGATCTTGCCACCTTGTTCTGTGCGGTAAACAAAGAATATGGTGTAGTGCCCACTTCCCTTTGACACCCTTTCGATACTAATCATGATACTACTGATTATATTATGGACATGATTATGGACTTTATTATAGTATTATGTTAGATGTTAGATCATGGATTATTGTTGACTTGATTTATTTATGATTCATGATGATTATTAGGGACATTTTATATGTTGATGATGATATAATATTGGGTGCACTCAGTAAAGCCACAACTGAACCAATATTTTTATGTTTCCATCCTCTCACCTTGTAAGATTTTGGACAATGTTATATTCAAAATGTTGAATTTTAATGTAGCTCGTTGGTGACTTGCTCGCCACATGAGATAACTATATGGCTCACTAACCGACTCGCCAACATTGGGTACAACCAAAATAGTTCGACGAAAAACCTCTACCCATAGTAGTTATAAGTAAAAATTCCTGTCACATGACGTATAAGGAATCAAATGAAAAAAACTTTGATTTTTTCTTAGCTCGTAGAGTAGCTCGACGATGGCCACTGGCCGATGAGCTCGCTATGTCCAATGTTGGCGATTTTGGAATGTAAGAGTTGAGCCATGGCATGCTTAGTAAAGCCCTAACCGAACCAATATTTTAATGTTTCCAACCTCTCACATCACAAGATTTTACATAACATTATATTAGAAACTTTGAATTTTAATGTAGCTCGCCGTGGATATTTCTCACCACAAAGATAGCCATATGGCTCATTGATTACCGACTCACCAACATTGGGTTCAACCAAAAACATCTAACGAACAAACTCTACCCATAGTAGTTATAAGTAAAAAGGCCTCTCACATAATGGATAAGGAATCGAATGAAAAAAAAATTCATTTTTTTAGCTCGCAGAGTAACTTGATGGCTAGCTTACCGACGAGCTCGCTAATACCAATGTTGGTGATTTTGGAATGCAAGATTTGAGCCATGGTGCGCTCAGTAAATCCCCAACCAAACCAATATTTTCATGTTTCCAACTCTCACGTCGTAATATTTTACGAAATGTTATTTAAAAATTTGAATCTTAATGTAGCTCACCGTAGATATTTCTCAAGTAAATAGCCATATGGCTCACCGACCAACTTGCCAACATTGGGTATAACCAAAAAATCCAACGAACAACCCCTACCCATATTAGTTATAATTAAAAAGGCCTATCACATGATGAATAAGGAATCAAATGAAAAATAAATTTATTTTTTTATTACCGATTACCTCGACATCCGGCTCGCACCGATGAGCTGCTTATGTCCAATGTTGGCAATTTTTATTCCGTGAGAGTTAAGCCATGGTGTGCCAGGTAAACAACCAAACAAAAATTTTCATGTTTCCAACCTCTCACCTCGCATGATTTTACACAACATTATATTATAAATGTTGAGTTTTAATGTTCCCGTGGATATTTCTTTTCATGCAAAGATAGCCATACGGCTCACTCAGAAACACGCCAAATTGGGTACATTTTTTTGTAGCTTCATTTGACAGATAAATTGATAAATTTTCAAAGGAAAATTGGGGCGATACTTTTTGAGCACCAAAAGGTTGGATGGAATTTAAATTTTCATAGAAAATGTGAATTGAATAGTTTTGAATAAACAAATTTCACTTGTCGAATTTTTTCTTGATTGCTGATAGAGTAAAGCAAAAGAATAATTGATTCACACCCTTTATATACCAATCATGAATGAATTATATTTGGACATGATTTTGGACTTTATTATAGTAGCATTATGTTAGATGTTAGATCATGGATTATTGTTGAAATTGTTATGATGCATGATGATTATTAGAGACATTTTCTATGTTGATGATGATATCAAGTATGTTGGACGCACTCAATAAAGCCCCATGAAACGAATATTTTCATGTTTCCAACCTCTCACCTGTAAGATTTTGGACAATGTTATATTCAAAATGTTGAATTTTAATGTAGCTCAGCGCTGAATGACTGTTAGAGACCATGATAACTATACGGACTCACTAACCGAGGCCAACATTGGGTACAACCAAAATAGTCGACGAACATGACCTGATACATATTATTTATAAGTAAAAATTCCTATCACACAATGGAAAAGGAATCAAATGAAAAAACATTGATTTTTTTAGTCGAGATAGCTCAATGGAAATTTAGGCGGGATGATGAGCTATTTATGTGATGTTGGCGTAAATGATATTATTGAATGTAAGAGCTTTGAGCCATGGCATGCTTAGTAAAGCCATATATCGAATTGATATTTTCACATTTCCAAACTCTCACCTCGCAAGACTTTACACAAAATTATATTAGAAACTTTGAATTTTAATGTTTTGTCGCGGATATTTCTCATCGCAAAGATAGCCACACGGCTCACCATATGATTAGACATTGGGTACAACCAAAAATATCCAACGAAAAACCTCTACCCATAGTAGTTATAAGTAAAAATTCTGTCACATGACGTATAGGAATCGAATGAAAAAAAAATTTTTTATTATTTGCAGAGTAGCTCGATGGATTACCACCGACGAGCTCGCTAATACCAATGTTCCTTGGCGATTTTGGAATGCATGTGAGCCATGTTGCATGCACTCGGTAAAGCCCCAAACGAACTGATATTTTCATGTTTCCAACCTCTCACCTGTGTAATATTTTACACAACGTTATATTTAAAACATTGAATTTTAATGTAGCTAAGAAAGGAAATTTCTCAACGTAGAGATAGCCATGAATCACTCACCGATGACTCAAAAACATGGGTACAGTTAAAAAAAATCCAACAAACAACTTCTACCCATAGTAGTTATAATTAAAATTCCTATCACACCATGGATAAGGAATCAAATGAAAAATACATTTATTTTTTTTTAGTTTGAGTAATCATGCTCGCAACTTAGCTTGACGAGCTTGCTATGTGTAATGTTGGCGATTTTAGAATGTAAGAGTTAAGTGATGGCATCTTTAGTAAAGCCCCAACCAAAACAAATTTTTCATGTTTCCAACCTCTCACCTCACATGATTTTGCACAATATTATATTAGAAACATTAAGTTTTAATGTAGCTTGCTATGGATATTTCTCACCACAAAGATAGCCATACGGCTCATCAACGACTCGCCAACATTGTAAAATTTTTTTCATGGCTTGCAATTGAAAAGGGCCACAAATTAATAGATTTTCAAAGGAAAATTGGGGTGAGACTAATTTGAGCACCAACACAGCGGATGGAATTTAAAGTGTCATAGAAAACGTGAATTGAACGATTCTTGAAAAAACAAATTTCACTTGATCGGATACGCCACCTTGTAAATGTAGTAAACAAAGAATGTGGTGTAGTGCCCACTTCCTTTAGACACCCTTTTAATACTAATCATGATACTACTGATTATATTATGGACATGATTATGGATTTTATTATAGTATTATGTTAGATGTTAGATCATGGATTATTGTTGACTTGATTCAGTTATGATGCATGATGATTATTAGGGACATTTTATATGTTGATGATGATATACTATTTGACATGGTTATATTATGGATGTTTTTTAGACATGTGATATTTGGATATTGTGAGTAGACCTAGAAATGGAAATTATTGGATGATGATATAGTTGTTGATAAAACTGTAAATGATATTATTAGATTGCTTTGATGATTGTTGTGATTCATATATCTATATGATTTTGGAATTATATTTATATTGTTTGGATGTTAATATGGCCATGAGGCTGAATGAGGTATTTGTGTTTTTGAGGTTAAAATATCACAAAAACATCAAGAGATTGGAAAGCAACCACATTGGAATTCTAAATGAATTCAACAAGGTCACCCTAGCAACTAGTATTTGTTTTGCGTGTTTGTGCATGTTTGTGTGTGTTATGGATTCCCATGGGGGATCACATTTGAAATGTTTCAAGGGGTTATGTGTATTTATTTATTGGTTCCTTGGTTTATGTTTGCATGTGTTTATTTTTGGTGCATTTACCCTTTCATTATTCATCTAATGGTGTGTAATATTGTGAGTAATCATGTTGTTAAGTTAATTAATTAATATATGTCATAAGAAAGTAATTAATAGAGTTGTTGGCCATGAATTAAAGTGTTCTAAGTGATGTGTAAGTTAAATTTTCAGTTTGAAACACTCCACCTTCTTGGAAATTTGAATTTTCCTGGAGGAAGAGTTTGGAGGCTTGTGGGACAAGTTAAACTTGTCCCATACCTCTTAAATTTATTTACCAACCATACCTATAGTTGGAGAGTTGAATTTAGACTTTCATTATGCATTTTAGGAAGACAAATTGTAGGTTTTAATTGCACTTTTCTTACATGGTTTAATTTTAGTTCTTTGGGGTGTGGGTTGGATTTGAGTATGTAAGTAAACTATCATATTATTCACCCACCTATTTATTATGCATTGGAGAATGAAGTTGAATTTTGGGGTTGGGGTTGAGGATGTGTGATGTGACATCCTACATGGACCCACCTCATCCTCTTCCCTTTCCTCTTCTATAAAATTTGAATTCCTTGCCTTGTTTAGGGGTTGCTTCATTTTGGAGACTTCATTCTTGGGTGAATTCCTTACTTTTTTGGGAGCTCTTTCTTTGAAGAAGTTTTTGGAAGATTGTTGCATGCTTTATGTTTGGTATTTTTGGATTGATTGCATTAGGATAAAGCTTTTATTTTGGAACTGGAACAACTCCATCATGGAGAGGTAGGAGCTTGGCTCTTGAAATGATTTTATTTTGTTTACCGAATTGTTACTATTGAATGTTTTGGCATGTTTGTGGGCTGTGGGGTAGATGGCCTAGGAATGGTGTAGGAGATGACTATGGGGTTCATTTTGTGGGAGGCACAAGTGTGTTTTAGGGAGGTATAAGGGTGGAGGGAGTTTGGATTTGGGTTCCACCTTACAAAGAAATATCTTGCATTTCTTTACTCGTTATGGGGTGCCATAAGAGGTTGGGGAGGCATAAGGAAATGTGAGGAATAAGGGGTACTTGGGGGAGGCATAAGGAATGTTAGGGTTTTGATATACTATATTTTGGTCATTTGTAATTCAGGTGGTGATACCCATTTCCCCTTTTGGGAGGAATAAGAAGCATACCCCATAGTTTCTTTCTCCTTTGGCTTGCTTGATGAAGCCTTAGTAATTTTTGTCATGCTTTAATTTAATTGTAAACTACATTCTACTTTGGACTATGTTTTTATTGTGAAAAGTTGCTTGTGTGTTTGTGGAACCCTATTGTTGCCATGTGTTGGATCACATCTTTTATTTCATTATGGTTTGGGCACAGGGGCCAATGAAGAAGGATGGATTCTCCTCTTTATTGGATGTCTTGGTTGGGTAGAGAGCATTCCCTTTCCCCTACTCTTTTGTGATAAAATTTTGAAGAATGAGAAATATACATGTTGTTGTTCTAGAGTTGAGAAAAGATAGTTTAACAATCCCTTGTGAAATGAAATCTTATTGTAACCTTTCCCACTTGAAGTGGATGAACTTGTATATGTTTGTAATGGAAAGATGTTGTATTGGTTATGAAAGTGTAAATTGAAATGTGAAAGAGACATACTCTATTCCATTCTTTTGAAAGCAAGAAATTGTGTCTGTATGATGAAATTGAGGAAGGAAAGAAGGAAGTTATAAAATTGTCTTTTGGAATCAATAAAGGATTGCATAACCTTCCTAAAATTACATCATTGTATTGAATTTAATCATCTAAATGTGAGTTGTAATCTCTGTTTGAAAGAAATAAATGCGTATGAAGGAAATGTAACACTCTGTTTTGTGAAGTGCATGATTTGAAAAGAATAAAAGTTGCATTCTTGTCTTTATCAGTTGATTGAAGGAATGAAACCTATTTTAAACTATCATGAAATGAATTCATTTGTAAGGCAAGTAAAATAAGAACCATTGAGTTAATTTTGTCATTTCCATTTTCGCTTCATGTTAAACTGGTAACTTTTACCGAGAAACAAACAAACCAAACCCGAATCAAGAAATAAAAATGAAACATTAAAATTGAACATGCTAGGTTATAAATGAATGCAATTAGACAAAAGCACTTAAGGAAAAATCCTTCAAACCTTGCAAAAATGGGCTCAACCCTCTTACAGTTGTTTTGCTGTCAAGAGATGTAAATTTTCAAATTACAAATCAATCAGAAAAATTTAATCTTTAAATCCTTCTTAAATCCATCTAAGAACAATTCTCCATGTCTATTTGACATGTTGAGAGAGGAAGAAGATCAAATTGAACAAATTTTATAAGTTAAAATTTACTATTTTTGTACTTTAAAAGCCTGCAGATATTTTTATTTAAATTGACTCCTAAACTTTATCAAAATAAAAATTTAATGATTATTGAGTAAAGAGGACGTTAAGAGCTTTCCAGAAAGTCCTCATTTTCCAAAAAACAAGCTCTCTCTATCAAAATTTATGGCCTTCTAATGTTTTCTTCATTTGGCATCAAAAAAATAATTTTTCATCAACAAAATTTGGGAAAAATTTTTCTTGGGGCCTCCGGGTTGGAATTTTCCTTAGAGCTTTAGAAAAATTTTGGGAAAATTTTCTTAATTTTCCTCCCCTCCTCTCCGCCTACCAATCATAGGTTAATGTGGTACCACGAGGCGTTAGCGAGAGGTGGATTCCTTTTTAACTTAGTGCTTCATAAAATTTTTGGGAAAATTTTCCCGATTTTCCCCACCACCCCGTTGGCCCATAGCTAATTATGAGATTACATGTGGAATCGCGATGAATCGGCAGAGGAGCGGTTTCCTTTCTACCTTTACGCTTTCAAAAAATTTTAGGAAATTTTCTACATTTTCCCCGCCGCCCCACAAGGCCTTCACCCAATCAGGAGCTACCACATGGCATCACAAGGTGTTGATGGAGGTGCGGGTGAATTTTACCCTTTTTTCCCTTCAGGGTGTTAAACCTCTTTTATCCCCCCATCCCACTTTCCCCATGTTGGCTTAGGAGGCACCACATGTCCCTGCAGACTTGCAGACTCGGGGGGGCGTACAAAGGTGGATTTTCACCCTATGTGGGAAATTTCCAAAATATCTCCCATAGCCCCACCGACTCAACTCTTCCTTTGAGAAATATTTCTCCTCGCATGGCCTATAGACCCGCCCCTAGGGTAAATTTTCTCCCTGGGGCCCGCAGGCTTGATTTTGGGAAAAATTTTCACCCCAAGGTCCATCGGCCCATAACTTGATAAATATGAGGAGTTATGAGGACTTCTTTATATCACTGGAAAGGTGAGAAAATTTCCTATCCAATGGGAGTGATTTAGGGAAATTTTGAATTTATTAAATTTGAGGAAAATATAGTTAAATATTTAAATTTTTTTATAAAGTGGGTATGGTGAGAAATTACTCTCTCGAACCTAATTGAAATTTCTAACCATAAATTTTGGGACCTTGTGACCTCTAATAATTGTTAATAAAAGAAATGTATATTCTACTAGATTAGAATTGAGTGGAACTTGTTAGTGACAATTGTTTTCTTGTAACTTGGTTGTAGACTCTTTTAAACAAAAAAAAAATCCATAATTTTCCTAACTAATCCTAGGTTGTTCTTGCGTCTCAAGTGGGTTGCTTTTAGTGGGAATTAAAATTGGTATCAGAGCAGTGGTTCAAAGCTTGGGCCATTGGGAACACTAGAAAAAACATGACCTTAAACTTAGCACACTTTTATATCTAGAAAACAACTTAGTTTAGAAATTACATATTTTAGTAAACATGGAAAGTGAATAAAACTTTGAAAGATGAGCTAACTCTTGCCTTGGTCTATGCAGGAGGCGCTGACATGACGAGGGGTCTTTTCACATAGACCTAGAGTTACCACCACCAGATCATCCTGTAGCAGCCATCCTACCCCAGATTTTGCAAACTCTTCAGGATGTTAATGCCACTCTACACGAGAGGATCAGTAGGAGGACATGCAACTAGACATGATAGAGTCACTTCCATTGAGGGTCATGTATCTCCTCGACCCAGTGAGGAGCATGGAGGAGAGAACTTCCATGTAGAGTTAGCCAGAGTAGAGTCACCACAAAGGGGATAGGGTGACCGAGTTTCAGGACATAGAGAGAGGTCTCAGAGCCCTAGGCTTAGGGATGAGCATATAGAGAGGCCTAGAGGCCATCAGACCATAGCTGCAGATCACATTAGGGAGATCCTAAAGCTTCAACCATCACATTATTCTGGTGACACAGAGTGGATTTTAGGAAGAGGCCTAGTTAGTGAGCTTGAGAGGGTGCTTCGAGCTCTATCCTTGTTCTAGCAACACAAGATCTTATGTTGTGATTGATCTACTGAGGGATGGAGCTTGTGTCTAGTGGTGGACAAAGGAGTAGAAGCTCCATGTTGATTCTGAGATAGTTACTTAGGAGATCTTTGACGAGTGTTCAAGGAGAAGATACTTGTCACGAGAGGTTCATTTAGCGGTGGATAGATGAGTTCCATGACCTCAACAGCATCTCTTATAGTGGCTCATTATGAGAGTAGATTTCTTGATCTACTCCAAGTATGTTGATTACTTATAGGATGAGCAGTGTATGGATCCAGGTTCATCAGGGCCGAATCTTGACATTGGAGGTGTAGTGCAGATCCATTGTCCATAGACATTAGCTGAGGCCATCGAGAAGGCCTATATAGCAGAGGTGACTTGGGGAAAGACCCAACAGGATAGAGACCGAGTTTGGAGCCACATACAGTAGATGCGGTATAGCAGATCGAGGGGGTTAGTACCTATTCCTCGTGGTTGAAAGGGTTCAGCATAATCATTTTTAGACCCAGTAGCAAAGCAGCAAAGTCCCACCCACATTATAGACCTCCACAGAGGTTTGATGCACAAAGAGGTCAAAGTATGGGGTGTCCCCTAGGGATCCCATTAGGACACAGGGTGCCCAAAGAGCTCACTCGGTAGGAGCTCACGGAGAGACCTCAAGAAACCATAGCTAGATCATTGGGATCCACACCATAGATCTTCAAAGTACCGACCGGACCTACTACACATAGGAGGGAGAGGATTAGGCATTTTTTTGGTTGTGGTGTTACTAGACATTTTTGAGAGACTTCCCACATAAGCCTAATAATAAGGGAAAGACATAGATCTCATAACCTACTATTAGTGATATGGGGTAGTCATCATAGGATGTATGCGGTAGTTAATAATCACCAGTAAAGAGCATCGAGCACAATTATTGAGACTATGGGTAGCATTGGTGGCATTCCTACCTCCATTTTGTTTGATTCTAGTTCTTCTGATTCTTTTATTTCACCATCTCTAGTAGAGTGATGCGGGCTGTGGTAGTTAGGCAGGGTCTTAGTTTAGATGTTGAGATGGATTCGAGAGCCAAGATCTCTGTAGACTTCTTAGTCAAGGAGTGTGTAATGGATTTGGGACCTTTCACCACTACCTAGATCTCTGTATCCTTCCTTTGGGCTCATATGGAGTCATCTTGGGTATGGATTGGTTGTCTACACACATGGCCAGGGTGGATTGTTACCACAAGATTATATCTTGTGTAGATGATTTGGGAGTTGAGTTGGTAATTTTAGGGGTCAGGAGACCTTTTTCTATTCACACCATCTCTGCTATGTAGCTTAAGTGGTGTGTGCGATGGGGTTGTGAGATGTATGTTGTTACAGTAAGTGACAGATCAGAGGATGGGTCTAGTGGACCATCGCTAAATGATCATCCCATTTTGAGAGAGTTTGTAGATGTATTTCCAGGGAACCTACCGGGGTTACTACCCCCACGTGATATTGAATTTCATATAGATTTGGTTTCGGGAGAATATCCTATCTCATGAGCACCTTATCGATGACTAGTCAAGAGTTTTCGTAAGCTAAAGTTCACAGGTGAGAAGGGCACTGTGATTTTTGTGAAGAAGAAGGATGGATCCTTGTGGTTGTGTATTGATTACCTCTAGTTGAATAAGTAATGATCAAGAATCATTATCCCCTTCCACGCATTGATGATTTGTTTTATTAGATGAAGGGAGCCAAAACTTTCTTAAGATAGACCTTAAGTGAGCAACCATCAAGTCGAGGATCTAAGAGGTAGACATTCATTATATTTCCTTCCATACGATATATATGACTATGAGTTCATAAGTGGTGCCTTTTGGTTTTACTAATACCCTTGTAATATTTATGAGTTTGATGAATGGGGTATTTAGGACCTTCTTATATCACTTCATGCTCATCTTCCTTGATGACATTTTTATTTACTCATAAACATATGAGGAGCATGAGGGCACCTTCACCGGGTTCTTCGGTGTCTTCATGAGTAGCACTTTACACGGGAACACGGAGAAGTGTGCATTCATTCAAATGGAGGTGCAATATTTGGGTCATATCATTTCTGGGGAAGGTATCACCATTGATCCTTCCAAAATTAGAGTTATTATGGATTGGCCAACACCCTCTACTATGACTTGAGGTGTGTAACTTCATGGGATTAGCAAGTTATTACAGGAGATTTGTTTAGACTTCTCTCGATTGTGACACCCCTTCACTTCCATTCGGAGGAAAGGGAAGAATTTTTTTTAGTTAGATAGGTGCAAGAGTAGGCCTTTAGTACACTGAAGGAATGTCTCACTACAACACCTATTCTCGCATAGTACCAGATCCACAAGGTGAGTTTTTCATTTGCACGGATGCTTCTTTAGCAGGGCTTGGAGGTGTGTTGATGCAGGAGGGCAGAGTAGTGACTTTTGAGTCTTGCAAATCAAAGATTACGAGCTTAGTTATCCGACTTATGATCTTGAGCTTGTGGTTTTTGTGATTTGATTTGATGGAGGAAGTTTTCGCTTGGTCGAGATTCACACATAGGACTAATCACTGAGTCTTCACCATCTCTTCACGCAACCCAATCTCAACACTCATCAGCGGTGTTGGATGGAGTTAATTTTTGAGTATTCGATATGGAGATCGAGCATGTGAAGGGGAAGGAGAATGTGGTGGTAGATGCTCTTAAGCAGATAGAGACAAGTGGCTATGGCCACCTCGGTGAGCACAGATTTGTAGAGCAAGATTCTTTATGCACTTCCTCTTGATGACTTCTACATTTGTTGGTTGAGAGCAGAGATCAAGTCTCGAAACCCTCGAGGGAAATTTTGATAGTTTCTTGGGTAGAGGAAGATGGCCTTCTTAGGCACAGAGGTCAAATTTATGTTTCTTAGAGATGGAGGCTTGAGGTAGGGCATATTGACATAAGCACATCATGTACCCTATTTAGCCCACCCTGGGGTGAAGAAGATGCATTCTACTTTGAGACAGTTGTATCACTGGAGAGGACTTTGTAGAGACATGGCCCAGTTCATGTCATGATGTTTAGAGTGCCAGAAAGTAAAGTTCAAGCATCAACATCTAGTTGGCATTCTCTTTCCTCATGCTATATTGGAGTGGAAATGGGACACCATTTCCATGGACTTCATTGTTGGGCTACCGATGTCGAGATATCACCATGATGCCATCATGGTCACGGTTGATAAATTGATAAAAGTGGCTCACTTTTCTTAGTGAAGACCACTTATATAGCTAGTGTAGTGGCATGGGTATATCTTGATGAGATTTTCAGGTTACACGAGATTCTGTGGAAGATCATTAATGACCGTGATCCTTTGTATGCTTCCCATTTTGGACTACCATGTAGTATGCCCTCGGGACAAAGATCAATTTCAGTAGAGCATACCACCCTGAGGTTGATGACCAGACCAAGTTGGTGAATCAGATCTTGGAGGACATTCTTAGGATGTACGTTATGGACCAAAAGTCCAAATGGGAGGAGTACCTGTACTTGGTGGAGGTTGCCTACAATAATAGTTTTTAGAGTTCTAAAGGCATTGCTCCTTTTTAGGATTTGTATGGTAAAGAGTGCAAGACACCTCTTAAGTGGGACATGTTAGAGAACAGGGTTACTCTTGAACCAAATTTGTTGTAAGACATGGAGCAATAGGTGGTTTTGATCCGACAAAGACTACAGGAGGCACAAGACAGGGAGAAGAAGTAGAGGATTAGCATAGGACCAACCATAGTTTTGATGTGAGCATGAAGGTGTTCCTTCATGTCAAGCCACATAAGAGACCTATCCATTATGGAAAAGGTTCTAAGTTAGCTCCTAGATTCATGGGTCCTTTTGAGATCTTGGAGTGTATCATCCATTTTTTACCGTCTACCTTTGCTTGGACCTATATTGTCTTGCGTACATGATGTGTTTCATGTTTTATTTCTTAGGAGATATGTTGCAAATCCTTCTCATGTGCTAGATTTGACATCATTAAGTGTAGGATCATGGGTAGTAGATGATGGAGCCCGTTCACATCCTAGATCCCACGGGAGACATCTGGGCCTTCGAGGAAGAGAGGTTAATCAAGTCCGGGTGTAGTGGGACAGATATGATGAGACTGTAGCTACATGGGAGGATGTTACTTTTCTACGAGTTCAGTTTCCACATTTTTTCAGTGACTTCTAGGAGGAAGTGGACTCTAAGGGGATGGTTATGTAGTGCCTCTTCCCTTTGACACCTTTTTATACTAATCATGATATTGCTGATTATATTATGGACATGATTATGGACTTTATTATAGTATGATGTTAGATGTTAGATCATGGATTATTGTTGAATTGATTTAGTTATGATGCATGATGATTATTAGAGACATTTTATATGTTGATGATGATATGTTGTTTGACATGGTTATATTATGGATGTTGTTCAGACATGTGATATTTGGATATTGTGAGTAGACCTAGAAATGGAAATTATTGGATGATGATACAGTTGTTGATAAAATTGTAAATGATATTGTTAGATTGCTTTGATGATTTTTGTGATTTATATATCTAGATGATTTTGGAATTATATTTATATTATTTTGGATGTTCTAATATGGCCATGAGGACAAAGGAGGTATTTTTTTTTTGAAAGTTAAAATATCACAACAAACATGGGGGATTAGAGACCAACCACATTGGAATTTTAGATGAATTCAACAAGGTCACCATCGCAACTAGTTTATGTGTGTTTGTGTGTGTTAGGGATTCCCATGGGGGGATCACCTTTAAAATGTGACCAATGGGTTATGTGTATTTATTTATTGGTTCCTTGGTTTATGTTTGCATTTATTTATTTTGTGGTGCATTGACCCTTTCATTATTCATTAAATGGTGTGAATATTGTGAGTAATCATGTTGTTAAGTTAATTAATTAATATATGTCATAAAAAGTAATTAATAAAGATTGTTGGCCTTGAATTAAAGTTGTGTAAGAGATTTGTAAGTGATGTGTAAGTTAACTTTTGAGTGTGAAACACTCCACCTTCTTGGCAATTCAAATTTTCCTTGGAGGATGAGTTTGGAGGCTTGTGGGACAAGTTAAACCTCTCCCACACCTCTTAAATTTATTTACCAACCATACCTATGGTTGGAGAGTTGAATTAAGACTTTTATTATGAATTTTGGGAAGACAAATTGTAGGTTTTAATTACACTTCTATTACATGGTTTAATTTCAATCCTTTGGGGTGTTGGTTGGATTTGAGTATGTAAGTAAAATGTCATATTATTCACCCACCTATTTATTATGCATTGGAGAATGAAGTTGAATTTTGGGGTTAGGGTTGAGGATGTGTGATGTGACATCCTACATGGACCCACCTCATCCTCTTCCCTTCCCTCTTCTATAAAATTCAAATTCCTTGCCTTTTTTTGGGGTTGCTTCATTTTTGAGACTTCATTCTTTGGTGAATTACTTGTTGTTTTGGGAGCTTGTTTGAAAAGTTTTGGAAGATTACATGCTTTGCTTGTGCGATTTGGATTCCTTACATTGGGATAAATCTTTATGTTTTGGAACTTGGAACAACTCCATCATGGAGAGGTAGGAGCTTAGATCTTGAAATACTTCTCTTTTGTTTATGAAATTGTTACTATTGTGAATGTTTTGGCATGTTTGTATGTTGTTGGGTAGATGGCCTAGGAATGGTGTAGCGAGAAGACTATGGGGTTTACTTTGTGGGAGGACAAAAGTGTGTTTTAGGGAGGTATAAAGGTGGAGGGAGTTGAGATTTGGGTTCCACCTTACAAAGAAATAGCTTTAATTTCTTTACTCATTATGGGGTGCCATAAGAGGTTGGGGAGGCATAAGGAAATGTGAGGAATAAGGGGTACTTGGGGGAGGCATAAGGAATGTCAGGGTTTTGACATACTATATTTTGGTGGTTTCTAATTTAGGTGGTGATACCCATTTCCTCTTTTGGGAGGCATTAGAAGCATCACCCATTGTTTCTTGCTCCTTTGGCTTGCTTGATGAAGCCTTAGTAATGTTTTTCATGCTTTAATGTAGTTGTAAACTTCATTATGTTTTGGACTATTTTTTTATTGTGAAAATGTTGCTTGTGTGTTTGTGGAAGCATGTTATTGCCATGCGTTAGATCACATGTTTTATTGCATTGTCGTTGGGGCTGGGGGCCAATGAAGAAGGATGGATTCTCCTCTTCATTGGATGTCTTGGTTGGGTGGAGAGCGTTGCCTTTCCCCTCTCTTGTTGTGGTCACAATTGGAAGAATGAGAAATATGCATGTTGCTGTTTTGGAGCTAAGAAAAGACATTTTGAAAGTCTCTTGTGAAATGAAATCTTATTGTAACCTTTCCCACTTGAAGTGGATGAACTTGTATATGTTTTTAATGGAAAGATGTTGTATTGTTTATGAAAGTGTAATTGAAATGTGAAAGAGACATTCTTTGTTATGTTATTTTGAAAGAAGAAATTATGTCTCTATTATGAAATTGAGGAATAAAAGAAGGAAGTTGTAAATTTTTCTTTTAGAATCAATAAAGGATTGCATAACCTTCCTCAAATTCCATCATTGTATTGAATTTAATCATCTAAATGTGAGTTGTAATCTTTGTTTGAAAAAAAAAATGCGCATGAAGGAAATGTAACACTTTGTTTTATGAAGTGCATGATTTGAAAAGAATAAAATTTGATTTTGTCTTTATCATTTGATTGAAGGAATGAAACCTATTTTAAAATATCATGAAATAAATTCATTTGTAAGGCAAGTAAAATAAGAACCATTGAGTTAATTTTGTCATTTCCATTTCGCTTCATGTTAAACTCGCAACTTTTACAAGAAACAAATAGACCGAACTCGCAATCAAGAAATAAAAATGAAACATTAAAATTGAACAAGCTAGGTTATAAGTGAATGCATTTGGACAAAATCACTTAAGGAAAGATCCTTTAAACCTTGCAAAAAAATGGGCTCAAACCCTCTTACAATTGTTTTACTATCAAGAGATGTAAAATTTCAAATTGGAAATCAATAAGACAAATTGAATCCTAAAATCTTCTTAAATCCATCTAAGAACAATTCTCCATGTCTATTTGACATGTTGAGAGAGGAAGAAGATCAAATTGAACAAATCTTATAAGTTAAAATTTACCAGTTTACACTATAAAAGCTAGCAGATCATTTTCTTGAAATTTACTCCCTAAACTCTATCAAAATGAAAATTTAATTATTTGTGAATAAAGAGGACATCGAGAGATTTCAAAAAGTGCTCATTTTCCAAAATTGAGCTATCTATCAAAATTTATGGCCTTCTGAAGTTTTTCTTCATTTGGTGTCAAAAATAATTTTAACGTCAAAAAAATTTGGGAAAAATTTCCTTGGCGGACCCGTAGGCCCTGAATTTTCCTTAGAGCTTTGGAAAATTTTGGGAAAATTTTTCTAATTTTTCCCGCTACCGCCCCACTATCTGCAGCCAATCAGAGGTTGCCACATGGCACAACGAGGCATTAACGGATTGGTGGATCCCTTTTTAACTTAGCGCTTCGGAAATTTTTTTGGAAGATTTTCCTAATTTTCCCCGCCACGCCGCCTCCCCACAACCAATCGGGAGATGCCACATGGTCATGAGGAATTTGTGGAGGAGAGGGTTGTTTTCTTCCTTTTGCACTTTAAGAAAATTTTGGGAAAATTTTCCACATTTTCCCCACCATCCCATCGGCCCGCAACCAATCAAGAGTTGCCACGTGGCATCACGAGGCGTCGGTGGAGGCGAGGTGAATTTTACCATTTTTTCCCTTTGGGGCATTAAAATATTTTATCTCCACCGCTCGCTTCCCCACGCTTGGCTTAGGAGGCATCATGTGTCCCTGCGGACTTATGAACTGCGCGGAGGCACGGGTGCAAAGGTAAATTTTTGCCCCACGTATGAAATTTCAAAATGTATCATGCGACACCACCAACCCGACTCCTCCTCCGGGAAATATTTCTCCCCTAGCAGCCTATAGACCTACCCCGGGCAAATTTTTCCACGGGGCCCGCAGCCCTCTCTGGGGAAAATTTGAACCCCAAGTTCCATCGGCCCATAACTTGATAAATATGAGGAGTTAGGAGGACTTCTTTATATCAATGGAAAGGTGAGGAAATTTCCTACCCAATGGGAGTGATTTAGGGAAATTTTGAAAAAATGTTAGTTTGAGAAAATGAAGTTGAATCTTTAAATCCTATTAGAGAGTGAGTATGGTGAGGAATTACCCTCACGAACCTAATTGAAATTTCTAACCCTATATTTTGGGACCTTGTGATATCTAATAATTGTTAATAAAAAAAAAGTATATTCTACTTGATAGAATTGAGATGGAATCGTTAGTGACAAATATTGTCTTGTAACATGGTTGTAGACTCTTTAAACAAAAAAATTATTCCATAATTTTCCAACTAATCCTAGGTTGTTCTTGAGTCTCAAGTGGGTTGTTTTTAGTGGGCATTACACTTGGTATCAGAGTAGTGGTTCAAAATATTGGGCCATTGGACACACTAGAAAACTTGAGACATGAACCTTAAACCTAGCACACTTTTAAATCTAGAAAACAACTTAGTTTAGAAATTACATATTTTAGTAAATACGGAAACTAAAAAAACTTAGAAAGATAAACTAACTCTCACCTTGGTCCATGGAGGAGGCGCGAGATGGGATGAGGGGTATTTTCACATAGACCTAGACTTATCACCACCGAGATCATGTTGTCAGAAGCAACCATCCTACCAGATTTTTACAAACTCTTGGGATGTTAATGCCGTTGCTATGTGGAGGATCTATAGGAGGACATGCGGCAGGACATGATAGAGTCACTTCCATTGAAGGTTATGTATCTCCTATACCAGTGAGGGGCATTTAGGAGAGAACTTCCATGTAGAGTCATCCAGAGTAGAGTCACCACAGAGGGGATAGAGTGACCGAGTTTCGGGACATAGAGAGAGGTCTCTGAAGCCATAGGCTTAGGGATGAGCATACAAAAGGCCTAGAGGCTATCGGACCACATTTAAAAATCACATTAGGGAGATCATGAAGCTTTAGCCATCAAATTATTCTGGTGACACAAGTGGATTTTAGGCATGGGCCTAGTTAGTGAGCTTCAGCAGGTGCTGCAAGCTCTGTCCTTATTCTAACAACACAAAATCTCGTGTTACAATCCATCTAATGAGGAACGGAGCTGGTTTCTGGTGGTGGACAGAGGAGCAAAAGTTCCATGTTGATTCTGAGATAGTTACCTGGGAGCTCTTTAAGGAGTGTTTCAAGAGAAGATACTTGTCACGGAGGTTCATACAACACTAGATATATGAGTTCTATGACCTTTGACAGACATCTCTTACAATGGATGAGTATGAGAGAATATTTTGATCTACTCCAATTATGTTGGGAAAAATTTTCTACATTTTCCCGCCACCCCATTGGTCCTGCAACCAATCATGAGCTGCCACATGGCATCATGAGGCATCATCAAAGGCGTGGGTGAATTTTACCCTTTATTTCCATTTGGGGTGTTAAACCTCTTTTATCCCCGCCACCCCACTTTCCTCGTGTTGGCTTAGGAGGCATCATATGTCCCTTGCGAACTAGAGGACTGCGGGAGCGGGAATGATGGGTACAAAGGTGGCTTTTTCGTCGCACATGGGAAATTTCCAAAATTTCTCAAGTGGCCTAGTCCCCCAACTCCTCCTCTAGGAAATATTTCTCCCCACGGCCCATAGATCCAACCCCCCTCGGGGAAAATTTTCTCCCGGGTCTCGCATAGGCCCACTTTTAGGGAAAATTTTCACCCCAAGGTCCACCGGCCCATAACTTGATAAATATGAGGAGTTACGAGGACTTCTATATATCACTGGAAAGGTGAGAAAATTTCTTATCCAATGGGAGTGATTTAGGGAAATTTTGAAGTGTTAATTTTGAGAAAAATCAAGTCAAATCTTTAAATCATGTTAGAGAGTGGGTATGGTGAGGAATTACCCTCTGAACCTAATTGAACTTTCTAACCCTAAATTTTGGGACCTTGTGACATATAATAATTGTTAATAAAAGAAAAGTATGTTCTAGTGGATTAGAATTGAGTTGGAACTCGTTAGTGACAACTGTTGTCTTATAACCTAGTTGTAGACTCTTTTAAACAAAAAAATATTATTCCATAATTTTCCTACCTAATCCTAGGTTGTTCTTGGGTCTCAAGTGGGTTTTTTTTATGGGCATTACATATGGCATGTGTGTGAATTTCTTGATAACTCATTTATTGTTAACCACTTCTTCACTCACTCACCAAAGGCTTCATAGCATATTTTTGCAGTAGGTGTAAAATCTTTGCTTCAAAACAAGTTACATAAATTACAAATAAATTGTCTAAATAATATTCTAAATGAATATTCAAAAATTACAATGCTTACATAATTTTTCACTAAGAAAACCTCCATAAACATGTTTGGAAGATGCCAATGATAAATGGTCACATAATTAAATGGTTGTATACTAGGAAATTTCAGCTTTGTAAGTGTAGATCCATTAAATATGTACATCATCATATTTGTAAGTTTAGAGTGGTTGTCTATTAAATCTTATGATGGTATTATTCTAACTCTTCTAAGAATGAAATAAACTATGTTTGACAAAGTTTGTTTGGGCTTTGAAATATATGGCTTATGTCTAATGATGGTCACTTGGTTGACATTAGTTAGTTGTGCATACATAATTTTTATATTATTTTTATTATACTCCATTGATTATAAATACATTTATTATTTTCTCTCTAAATTTATTACTAACTAATGATAAATAATATTATTTAGTTGAAGCAATTTTTGGTTCAAAAAATTCTATAGAAAAAATGGATTCTAAACTCCACCTTATAATCAAGATATCTACATTTTTATATTGTATTCTCAAAGCAACAAAACTAAACTTGGAAGACAAAATAAAGAAGATTTCGAATGTAAGGTTGAAACAATCTTATGATGGTCAAATAGATGTAAAATTTAATATTGTAATTAAGTGTTTATTTACAAACATCACAACTCCCTACTACCACCCCTGCCACCATTGTCTATTACTTATTGACATAATCATCACCACATAACAAAATGTGTATTTGTAACTTTACCCAAAATGGCCCAGGATCCAAGATAATATCAATTTCCAATAGAATTTTAAATATCACTTCCTTATATAGACTTTAAAATCCATCTTTATGGACTTTCATATAACATGTACACTAGAAACATTTGTCTTATTTATAATTAATTTATAGGTTTCTTTTCTACATTATTCCCATAATCAAAAGCATAATGAGTAATTAAGTTATGTAGCTATCCCCGAAAACTAATCACCTTATACTAATTGCTTTACTCAACCTTCAAAGGACCAACAAATAGTTTTAATCTACTTTACTTCAAATGAAAATCATAAGTAGACACATATATAAGTTGTATTGTAAATTATCTTCTCACGTCTTTAATATTTTCATAAGGTCACAAGAAATGCAACTTTTTGACTATAGGCATGATGGATGCATGATGCACTATAAGCTTATTAGCTATAAAAAGTATTATTTTTAATTATTATTTTTAAAAGTATATTTTGATTTTCCAAACTGTAGTAATATATTATTATTATTATTATATAAACAACTGGAGGCTTCGATAAGCCGTGCCTTTGAAATTGTGCCAATGAGGCATGTGGCACCTTCCGTCGACTCTGCTCTACCTTCCTCATTTTCTTTCTAAGTCCCTTATGTTTGACAAAGGCTTTATGTCTGACTCGAGACACATGGAGGCTTTCCACCCATTTGGAGACCCTGTTTGGACTGACCTTTGGAGGTGCGTCGATTGGACATGTGAAGGCTTCCGCTACCCTGAGACTTTTCAACTGTCAACTGTCTCCTTTTCGGACCTGGGACACGTGGAAGCTTCACGCTCATTTAGGGACTATCCCTTGGGTCTCATTTTGAAGTTGCGCCGATGAGGCACATGGAGGCTTCCTCCGACCCTCTTATACTTAGTCGATTAAATGGCCAACTCTATCCCTTTTCCGACCATTTAGGAGAAACTCATCGGACCTTAGACATGTGGAATCTCCATGCACATTTGGAGACCCTGTTTCTCTTGCACCTTTTGGAATTGTGCCGAGCTAATGTGTGGTGCCTTCCGCGACTCTGCTTTTTTTTCCCGAGTCGACTCATATGCGAAGTCTGAAATCTTTGAGCCCCTTTCGCCTCTTTCTTTCTTGTTGAGCCTCATGACTCTTTTAACGTCATTGGCCTCCCTCGCTGACCTTTCTTGGAATGTGGGCTTTCATGACTAAACCAACCCTTGATTTTCTTCTGTGCGGGGTCGTGTTTGATCAATTTTGTGGGGGAAAATTGGGATAACAATTATTTCATAATCAAATGCCAATATCATTGCAAAATTGAATGAACTATCTCATAGATTAGGAACTATAAAATACATGAAGGTAGTGTGGTTTATATAAATCACCTCTTTATTATGCCCATACATCAAACATTATATGGGATATCTGGCCAAAGGTGAGACTATAATTATATGATAACATCTAGAGATAAAGAGTCTATTTGAAAACCTACTCCTAATGATATCACTACATTATTAAATTAGTATCTTCTAAGGAAAACATAATAAGGAAATTAATGAGACTTTTTGTAAAGGTGAATCTAATTATCTTAGTGTCATATGAATGTAAAGATGTTCTTACCATACTAGTCAAAATATGATGTTGTTATTAAATTATGATCAACAAGAATTAGTGCTTGTACATTAGCATGATCTAAGTAATTCTTCACTATTTCAAAGGAATATGTTAGATCATGAATACCATATCATGAAACATATAAAAAGAGTTATGTCATTTCTAAAATATTATTTAAAATTATTTTAAATGAAAATTAGAAGTGATGAAGAACACATGAGTAAACAATAACAATGTTAGTGTCATCACTACTAATTTGTTATTCTTTAAGGAATGCGTAAATAGTTTTGGTAACATTCTTTAGGCCAAGAAGTCTATTGGAACAAGAGCGGTAAACATATTGTTTTAGGACAGAAAAACACTTACAGAAGGGAATGCCCTTTTTCATATTTTATGATTCTTGATCAAATAAGGTTTTTATTATATAGAAAATATGGATAAAACTTACAGAGCCCGCACGCGCCGGCACACTATAGCGCAGCCAGATTGGAATAATAACATAGAATATAATGGAATTAATAATCGAGAAGAAAATATGGATAAGAAGGTGAAACAGATGTATTTTAGAGAGCCGACAGTAGGCGCGGATTATTTAGTAGTTTGTTGAAGTCTAGGAAAGTGATGCATTAGACATATTTGGCTACGTAGCGAATGTTGATGTAGTTCATGCCCTTGTAGAGGCCATCGTTCTTGGGTGTGACAACCGTCTCTCCCGTGGTGAGAAGATCAACCTGCTCGTAGGAGAATTTGACATCGCACTTGGCCAGGGTGGCTTGTAGATCAACCTGGACGGTTTTACCAGGGTCTACGGTCACATGGTAGTTGGCCCCAACGCTCGTCTCTGTCTCTTCCGTTCCTCCCCACTCCGTGACGGTGGTAATCTCGGAGGAGATGGTGATGCTGGTGCTGGCCACCTCGGGGACCCCGGCGGTGAAGGTGGCGGAGATGCCGGTGGTGAAAGACACAGAGTTGTTCCATGATCGGCTCTTCTTGTCGGTGTAGGTGAAAGGCAGCTCCATGGTGGCTGGGTTGGTGGTGTTGTTGGTGGCAGTGTTGGTGCCGAGAATGAGTGCCTGCCCTTGGGAGATGTCAGCACTGTCCACGTCGTACACGACGGAGCGCACGCGGCGGTTGAGAACAGGCTCCTCCACGACGAACCGAGCGGTGCTTTCCAGCGTCCGGGTGCCGGCATTGAGGCAGTTGGTTTTACCCTCGGTGGTGAGGCGTTTGCAAAACGCATCGTTGCCCAGGCAACGCAGCCCCACCGTTTTGAGATCCACCTGAACGGGAAGAAAGAGCAAGTCCTTGTTTGAGGTGTCCAACCCCTTGGCTGGGGTGTCCGCCCAAATCCAGTTGGGACTGCGCCTCCAGAAATTATTATGGTACAAGGACTTTATCCGCACAACTCCCTGCCCGTGTCCCTCTTCATTGCTCACAGGCACCACCTGGAATCTCACGCGCTCGCTGGCGACGTCAGTTACGAAGAACTGCTGATACGGGTACCCTTGCACCCATGTCGACCCCAGATAATTTCCGTTGTCTCCTTTAAACACAACGTAGTCGGGAAGCGTTACAATAGTGGCCATGATACCGAATAAATTAATGGTTTTTCTAAGCCCCTTACTTACTGTTTAACAAGAGCATGCCTATATATTTATAGCCGAAAAACCACAGACGTCTCCCCAATCACAGAAAAGCACACGAATTGTGCTTGTCATGGAGTAATATTGGCCGTTGATCACAAAAGATCTGTTGCAGCCATAGATGTCCTGCCAGTGTGAATTGTAATGTGTTTCCATGTGAGGACCAAACACTGAGAGGAATGCAAGGCTAGAAATAACCAGCACAAAAAACGTGGATGTACAAAAATCATCCGATCAGTGAACCGTTCCCGAAAAAACAAATTTCACTCATCCAAAGTGGATAGGAAGCTCATCCCATTTTTAATTGTCAGAGAAAACGTGAATTGAACAGTTACCGAAAAACAAATTTCACTTGTCGGATCTGCCACCTTGTTCTGTGCGGTAAACAAAGAATATGGCATGTGCGTGAATTTCTTAATAACTCGTTTATTGTTATCCACTTCTTCACTCGCTCGCCAAAGGCTTCATAGCATGTTTTTGCGTAGGCTGTAAAATCTTTGCTGCAAAACAAGTTACAATAAATTACAAATAAATTAACTAACATTCTAAACGAATATTCAAATATTACAATGCTTACACAATTTTGTCACTTAGAAAACTTCCTAATCATGTCTGTGGAAGATGCCAATGATAAATGGTCACAAATTAAATGGCTGGATACCAGAAATTTCAGCTTTGTAAGTTTAGATCCATTAAATATGTACGTCATCAGCTTTGTAAGTTTAGAGTGGTTGTCTTATCAAATCTTTTGATGGGCTATTCTAATTCTGCCAAGAATGAAATAAACTGTGTTTGACAAAGTTTAGGCCAGGGTTTGAAATATAGGGCTCATGTCCAACGAACGTCACTTGGTTGGCATTAGTTGTGCATACATAATTTTTATATTAGTTTTTATTATACTCCATTGATTATAAATATATTTATTATCTTCTCTCTAAATTTATTACTAACTAATGATAAATAATATTAATTCAGTTAAAGCAAAAGTAATTTTTAGGCTCAAAAAATTCTGGAGAAAAAAATGGATTCTAAACTCCGCCTTATGATCAAGATATCTACATTTTTGTATTGAATTCTCAAAGCAACAAAATAAACTTGGAAGACACAATCAACAAGATGTCAAATGTAAGGTTGAAACAATCTTACGATGGTCAAATAGATGTAAAATTTAATATTGTAATTAAGTGTTTATTTGCGAACATCACAACTCCCTACTACCACCCCTGCCACCATTGTCTATTACTTATCGACATAATCATCACCACATAAAATAATGTGTATTTGTAACTTTACCCAAAATGGCCCAAGATCCAAGATAATATCAATTCCTAATAGAATTTTAAATATCACTTCCTTATATAGACTTTAAAATCCATCTGTATGGACTTTCATATAACATGTACACTAGAAACATTTGGTCTTATTTATAATCAATTTACGTTTCTTTTCTACATTATTCCCATAATCAAAAGCACAATGAATAATTAAGTTATGTAGCTATCCCGAAAACCTAATCACCTTATACTAATTGCTTTACTTAACCTTGAACGACCAACAAATAGTTTCAATGCTTTACTTCAAATGAAAATCATAGTAGACATAAATATAAGTTATATTGTAAATTATCTTCTCATGTCGTAATATTTTCATAAGGTCACAAGAAATGCAACTTTTTGATTGTAGGCATGATGGATGCATGTTGCACTATAAGTTTATTAGCTACAAAAAGTATTATTTTACAATTGTAATTTTTTAAAGTATATTTTGATTCTTCAAACCGTAGTAATATTATTATTATTATTATTATATAAACAAAAATTATGTTTTGAATTGAAGTGTGTATTTATATTAGGAAATATAAAAATATTAGAATATATTTTATCATTGATGTGAATAAAATATACTATGTCAAAGACAAGGGATTTGAATGTGTGTGTGTGTGTGTGTGTGTGTGTGTGAGAGAGAGAGAGAGAGAGAGAGAGAGAGAGAGAGAGAGAGAGAGAGAGAGAGAGAGAGAGAGAGAGAGAGAGAGAGAGAGAGAGAGAGAGAGATACAAGTTTAATAGAGGCTAAAATATTGATTGCTCACTTAAGGTCTAGATTACGTTATTTAAGATCGACATTGATGGGAGGACACATATAAGGAATGAGAATTGCTATTAGAGTTAGACTAAGATGAAAGGGTGCAATAACAAAGTGTGTTTCTTATAGTGACATTTTTATCAACTACAAAGAAAACTTGAGAGTAGACAACCTAAAAAATATGTAGTAAGAGGTGATGCTAGAAAAAATTACAAAATGATTGATCAAGATTCACATTAAAAGATCAAATATGGAAAAGGAATTAGAAAATTTTCAAGATTTACAAGAAAACCCTTTCAAACAATGAAATACATCTATGTTTCAACTATTGAGGACCATAAATTACTTGAGCTCACACACATTAAAATCTTGCGTTCATCGTAATAATACATACTATTATAATTTTATATAAACAATGGATGACATGGAGTCACAATATAGAAGATAGATCAAGGTTATAAATTATTACTTTTCGTTGAAAAATTGAATGTTACGAAATAAAAAAGAGTATTATACATTTTGAAAGCCTTAAATTAGTCTTAGAAGTTAAATTTTAGACATCATTGAATCCTTGATTCTATTAACATTAAGGAAAATTGATAAAATGAAGTGGAAATAAAAGTTCATCATACGGTGTAAAGTTAAAAATCTAGTTCATCAAGCAATAGAAAATGTAAAGCTATTATTGGAGTCAAATATCACACACAAATGTAAAGATGGATATCTTTCCTAGTTCTCATGGTTTTTCATAGTTGTATTTGCAAACCCTTTCAGATAGGGATCTTTTTTTGGGAAATTTTGGGATTTTGAATCCCACTTGCCTTTAATGAAATCGTGGTTTCCTTTGTTTAACTTGGTTTTTGATACTTTCCAAGTTAAACTAGTATGGATTCATCTTCGATACTTTCCTCTTCAATTTTGGTGAGAGCATTGCTTAACTACTATTGGAAACACCTGAGAGAAATGTTTAACCATTGATCTAAAAAAGGATGATTCTGAGCACAAAACATTTGCTCAAATATTGATTGATATGGATACTACTATTGGTCTCATATTGAGGAGATAGAATATTACTTAGAAGACACACAAAGGATGCACACATGGAAAAAGGCACATTTGAAGTCATGGAAGAATAGGAAAAGAAGCACGCACCAAAACACTTTGAATTGGGGACTATCCATTTTATGGGTCCATGATATTTTTGGAGATAGTGTGCGAATCACACAAAGATAGGAAGACTTGCAGCTCACGCAACGGTATTTTGGGAACAATCATCAGTTGCGCATCATGTATAGGTTAGGCTAATAATAGGAGTTCTAGTCATGGTTAACTATAAGAAGTCTGTTATTAGAGCGCTTGCATGGTTTTTCATCCTTTTGTAAAGGTGCATGGCTATTACTAGCATGTGACATATTTTGAGAGAGTGCATGTGTAGTGAATGGAAATTCCCCACCCTTTGTAAATATGAATTTATTTGTATGGGTTTCATATATATGTAACTATGAATAATTATAGAGTTGTGCTGTTGATTTTACCATGCGTATGACTCATAGAGATACCTATGTAATATAAGAAGCTTCTCGTATTTAATAGTATTTGATACAATGGAATATATTAGCGAGATAATGGTATTAAACATGAGTGAATCTAATTCTCGCATGTTAAATCTTATTCTAGTACTATTTTAGTTCATCTTCTATATATTCTAAGATATATATGTAGTTTATGCACTTGTGGATTGTTTACTATTATGGATCGAATATACATATGCATCATAATGCTAAAATTCTAAATAAGCAACTCTAAAGAGGATCTGGTTCCTTTGTGTACTTTGCGTGTGAACTCAGCTAAGGTTGAGTGATGTGCCAATGTGCTTGGGTTATTTATAGTAAATTCTAGGCTCGCATCAATGGTTCCATTTCGGGACCGCTTTCTCATCTATTTTCGGGATGTTGTATATGAAAACGTAATAGATGACCTTAGCAAGTATTGAGAAGTGGATAATATATATGGAAGAAGAGTATGCTAAGAGATTCAACATTGGATATAAGTTTGACACATGCGCATGGGTTGAGTAGAGTCTTTATACTATGCTTAATATGAAAGCTTCTTTGATATTTTTCCCATAGAACTATATAAGTGGCTAGTTGTTTATGCATCTAAAATAAATTGGATGTTTCGTGCACTTGTTTGAATGAAAGAATAATTTCAAGCCCTTTATGAAGCTACTCTTATTTGAACGTGTGTTGTGGATACTTAGTTTTTGGTGTTCGAATGGCTATAATTTGGAGTACTCAATTTCCACTCACTCTTGTCTAGAGATAGCTGAGTTTTAATTTTTATGTTACCTCGCGGACCATATCTATACAAAATTCCTCTAGCGATCAAGATCTTGATGGTAACCTTGAATTTGGAATAAAATTTGATGGCTAACTAAACCCCATCACATGTGTGGGCAAGCAAGTGTGTAATGCCCTCAAAACAACCCACTTGAGAACCAAGAACAACCTAGGTTTAGTTAGGAAAAATTATGGAATAATTTTTTTTTAAAGTGTTATAACCAAAGTCTCAAAGACAATTACGTTCAAATAATAATTTTTCCCATTAAAACAATTACTAAGTCCACATTATATAGCAAAAGTGTAATAAATCAATGCCTAGCTCAATTCTCTTTAGGGATTAATTTTATCACTAATTATATTGACATTATAGATAAATATTCCTTGATTAAAATTTTAGGGTTAGGGGACAAAAATATTAAATACCCAAGGTATTTAATCCACAAGATCCAAGATAAGAGCAAGCTTTAATTACGAGGGGAAAATACATAATTAAAATTATCGAGTAAAATTTTACTTACCCACTCCCCAGAACTCGATTAAGGATTCAACCTGATTTTCCCCATAATAAAGGCAATTAAAACTTTTTATAAACATTCCCATTATATAGGAAATTTCCTCACCTTTCCGGTGATGATAGAAGGAAGTCCTCCTAACTCCTATAAAACCAAGTTATGGGCCGACGGGCGTTGGGGTGAATATTTTCCCCAAAGGTGGGCTGTGGGCCTAGGGAAGAAACTTTTCCTAAGCACGGGCCTACGAGCCACGCAAAGAAAATTTTCCCGAGTGTAGTCTTGTGGGCTGTAGGAAGAAAAATTTCCTGAGCACAGGCCTACGGGCCGTGGGAAGAAGTTAAGCGATCGAAATGATCATGCCTCGCCATCACCCAAGGTGACATGTTTCAAGCCCAGATTTTTGTGGGGAGAGTGAATCGCGGGAATATCAACAATTAAATACTTGAAGAAAAAAATGTTAAAGGGTTAAAAAATTCTCTGCTTCCCACCAATGCCAATGGTGCCGCATGTCAGTCAACCATTGGCCACAGGATAGTAGATCAACGGAGAGAAATAGAAAAAAATTCCAAAAAATTTCTCTTTAAAAAAAAACGTTAAGGTTCTAAGTGGATCCGCCCCTCGTCGACACCTCATGAAGCCACGTGGTAGCACTTGATTGGCTGCGGGCCGGTGGGGATGCTGAGAAAACTTGGAAAATTTTCCAAATTTTAATTTCACAAGAGCTGAGGATAAAATGGATTATGTGCCTCCAATAGAGCCTTGTTAAGCCAAGTGGTAGCACCTAAATGGCTATGGGCAGTGGGGATGCGGGACAACTTAGAAATTTTCCCAATTTTTTTTTTTGAACTTAACTTATTTTGACCAATTAGAAGGTTTGCGGGTCGGTGAGCGGCAATGGAACTCCTTGCCTTAAGCACTTTTGGGAAAAAGTGCAAAAAGAAAGTATTTAGCCCATGGGTCTGCCCAAGAATATTTGACAGTTTGATTTTTTAAGCCAAAATGAAGTAAAACTTCATAAGGCCATAACTTTCGACTAGGAGCTCTGGTTTCAGAAAATGAGGACTTTTTGGAAATAACTCAAAGTCCTCTTTGCACAAGAAGCTCAAGATTTAAATTTTGATAAATTTTGTGGGGTTAATTTTAAATAAAAGAGCTATAGGATTTGAAAATGCAACAAGTAAAATTAAACTTATAAAATTTTGTTCAATTAGACCTCCTTCCTTTCTTAGCATGCTAAGAAAACATGGAGGAGTGCTCTTGGAGGTTTGAAGGGTAAATTTAGAAGGTTACAATGTTAGATCTAATTGCAAATAAATTTTCCACATTTTATATAGCAAAATGTTTGCAATTTGCCTTTACTGATTTTTGAAAAGTTTTGAAAGATTTTCCTAAGTGACATTGTCTATTTGAAAATTTTTAGGTCATATTATGTTCAATTTTTTGTTTCAATGGTTATTTCTTTGTTGTAGTGTCGATCTATTCATTTTCGATAAAAGTTGCAGAGTTTAAAGTGAAACCAAAATGGAAGGGAAAACAAAATTAACTTAATGGATCTTATTTCACATGGCTTCTTGAAAAACATATGGGTTCATTCCATGCTGGTTTCAAATAGATTTTTTTCTTCAAATTAAGTGATAGAAACAAGAATGCAACTTCTATTTGACTCAAATTATACCTTTCAACAAAACAGATTAATACATTTTCTTCACACATGTTTCCTCTTTTCATTTACCCTTCTATAACAACATTTAAATTCATTCCTTTCGATTTAAAGTATTTATCTTCCTTCAATTAAAATTAGAACAAGAATAGAATTTCAATTTCTTTTCAAACACGTACTCTTCAAAACACAAAGAATGAAATAATTCTAAATAAATTTTCCAACCCCTTGGTTGGGGTGTCTTCCCTAAATCTAGTTGGGACTGCTCCTCCATAGATTATTAAAGTAAAAGGACTTTATCCACACAAATCCCTCCCCATGTCCCTCTCGCAATGATCACAGGCACCACTTGGAATCTCACGCACTCACCGGCAATGTCGTAATTATGAAGAATTGCTAATATGGGTACCCTTGCACCTATGTTGACCCCGAGATAATTTGTTGTCTCCTTTAAACACAACATACTCGGGAAGCGTTATAATAAGTGACCATGATACCGAATAACTTAATGGTTTTTCTAAACCACTTACTTATTTTTTAATGTGAACATGCCTATATATTTACAAATAGAAAAACCATAGACGTTTGAGACCACAAAAAAAAAATAAAAATGAATCATAGAAAAGCAATCGAGTTGTTCTTGTCATGGAGTAATATTGTTGTTGATCACAATGATTTTTTGCAGCCATAGATGTCCTGCAAGTGTGAGTTGTAATGTTTTTCCATGAAAGGAATGCAAGGATAGAAATACCAACATGAAAATGTCGATGTACAAAAATCATCCGATCATTGAACAATTCCCTAAAAAACAAATTTCACTCATCCAAAGGTTATAGGAAGCTCATCCCATTTTTAATGCAGCATTTTGTTACCAAAATTTAACCTCCTTTAAAGGAAACATCATGGATTTGAGCAACATCATGGATAATCATTTATGTCGTTTTCTAGCTGGGAAGCAATCTATCTAACTTTTTAAGACTCAAGTTTCTAAAGGAGTGGGTAGCACCTTAGAAGGATGTGATCGGATCCTAACTATTTTAGTTGTGCCTTTCAACCAAGGTAAGAGAACCTATTTTTTAACCTCTATTTATTGAAGGAAAATGATGAATCCTTCTTTTGCATGGATTTTATAGAGAAGACCTTGGGAAAATATGATCAACACACAAGATATGACTCTCAAGAGTTGTCACTTCTAGATCATGGAGATATTTTCACAACAAGGCAAAGGTTACTAAAGACATTTGGTACCGATGAGTTGCTTTTGCATGTTTTGGTAATAGAGATTATGCATTTGTGTGCACACAGGACAAACAGGAGGTAGTACAAGAAGGATTGATGTTTTTGAATAATTTTTTTGGTGGGAGGTGGGGTAAGGTGAACTTGATTCACTAGATCCTTGAGAAATATTACAAAATGGAGGGTTAAAAAAAAAATGCCACAAAATAGATAAAATATCTCTTTAACTGAATATGTGCTTCAATGGAGGCCCGTATCAACACTCTTTCACACAATCTTTGAGATTATATCATGTAGGCTCGAGTTAAAATATCCAACAAAGCATCAATATCTAAGCCAAATCATGCCTAAGGTACACCCGAGAGGCTTAGAGATAATCTCTATCAATAGATGAAAGAAAAGTGATTTTAAATCATTTATTCCTATCCCAAATGAAATCTCTTCCGAGAGATGAAATTATATATGCCACTAAACTATCACAATGATTGAGGCTGTGTGATTGGATCAGATTTGATACAAGATTGCAATGAAACAAGAAAAACTACTTGCATACATTCTCAAATAAAACCAACACATTTTGCTCAGACAACACAAAAAAACTTGAATTTGATTAAGCATATTTGTAGGGGAAAGTTTCTAAAACATTCTCAGAGATTATCAATGGTTGTACACTTGCAACCACCTTGACACAATAAAATTAAATACAAAAAGAGATAACCTAGTTTCTCAAATGGCTTCTCAAAATGATGAGCTCTGTCAAGCTTTCTATTAGAAAAGTTAGTCCTGACCCCTAACACTCTAACCTCCAACCTTTGCACAAAACAATTGTGCCACTTATAACATTTACAATAGAGCCCCTTCTCCCCAAAAGAAAAAACTTTTAATACACGAGTGCTCATCATGATTTAGATTGTGATTCTCATAATCAGATCTGCAAAAGTAGCCAAGTGCTCGGGGGAAGATCTCATCAAATATCTCCCGCATTCAACCCCTTCCTCGGTAGATCATTCTTTCTTCAATTTTCCAACCACTTCCACCCCTAATCATCAAATTTTGCTCATTGTGTGCTTAAGAGAAGAAAAAAGCAAAATCTGATCGAACACGAAAGTCGACCATTTTAATGGTGAAAGATGTCTCCTAGATCTTACCACCAAAGTAAGATACACACATTAACTCCCCTCTCTACATGGCATGTAGGAAATACCAAGAAATCATAGGGACTCGCACTTCCGGGCATGTTTCAATTAAAATGGGGAAAATCAGATTTAGACTCTCGGATGTTGTAAATCTTTTCTTTGAATTTGGGACATCCATGTGGAAGACTTAAAATTTAAAAATAGACCAAAGGGCTTCCTTTGAATTTTTACAACTTTTTGGAAAAATGGAAAAAAATTATTTTGATCCATAACTCCACCTTTGAGAAACAAGCTTGACATGTGTCCAAATGTGGTTCGAGTGGAACCACAACCAAATTCTGCCATTTTACTCTCTTTTTGGAAAAGGGAAAATTTTCCAAGTTTTCCCCATAGCTCCTCACTCAAGAAATGAGTTCGACACGTGTCCAAATTGGTTCAAGAGGAACCGCTTCCCCTTTTACTTTTGACTCTTTTCTCCTAAAAGGAATTTTTCTAAATTTCCCCGAGAGTCTCGCACCTTCGGCAAGATTGATCGAGGGTAAAACATTGACTATTTCCCTCAAGATACTTACGGGCCATTATGAGATTTTAATCCTTAAGAGGGAAAAAAATCCAAGTTTCCTTGATGGTCCGCCTCCCCGCTTCTTTGAATTTTCAAACGCCAAGTGTCACCATGGCGCACCTTGAGATGGTCCCAAAACTTGTATACCTCAAACAAAGCGGGCTCACCATGTGTCCTATTCTAACGAAAAAAGTTTTCTGAATTCTTGAAGCTCACCAAAGGCGCCACATATCATGCTTTGAGAAAGTCTCCTTTGGCTATTGAAAAGTCAAGAAAAATGTAAAGTGAGCAGAGGCCTCCACATCTCATCCTGGTGCTTCTTTAAATGAAACTCAAGGGCTAGGCCCTAATCATGCGTGGTTCCTCCACGTGTCTCCATGGCACATATTCAAGAAGGTGCCCGAAGTGGAGACCCTGAATGAGCACAAGCTAGCCACGTGTCTTGTTCTGCCAAACTATACCAACCGCATTAAAAATTTTCTAAGTCCTGGAAAAGCAAAGCAGAGAACTACACGTGTCCTCCTCGGCCGCTTAAACCAAAAAAATTAGACCTTCAAATGAGCGCCGTTCCTCCACGTGGACACACTTTAAGTTGAGATGATCCATAGAAATTTTTAAGTAGCCAACTAAGCCACATCTTACTAAAAGGTGCCATGTCCCATGTTGATGCAAGGATGTAAATTTGACCAAGAGAAATGCCCGTCAAACCATAAAATATAGAAAAATGATCATTCGAGCCTAGAAATGAAAATTTCTCTAAGGAAAGAGAATTTAGAATGTTACAAAGCTCGAATATGTTAATCAAAGACACATCCATTCATTTTCTCCAAGTATTTAGGGCAGAAGACGATAAGGAAGACAAATTCGACCGTGGAGAATGGAGAATGGAAAACATGGGAGAACCTGAGTTTGTAGATGAATAGAGAATGGGAGACCCAAATTACAGACCTTTTCCATATGAAAAAATAAAAAAGGAGAAAACCATGGACCCATAAGTGATTTATGACCCATGAACAAATTAAAAATGGAAACAAAGATTTGACAACAAGGGGAAAAAGAAAGTGATAGAGGCAAAAATTGATAGATTTTCAAAGGAAAAGTGGGGCAAGACTATTTTGAGCTCCAACAATGGCTCTAACTTAGGGATGGGCACTCATGCAGTGGCACAAGAACAAAGGTAGACCAATTGCCAAGAATAACCATTGTGCAACAAAGTTATCTCCAGAGTAGAGAAATGAAGCCACCTAAAATACAAATAGAGAAACCAACAAAATTAGGTCATCGAGGACATAAACAAGAAAAAAAACAAAAAATAGGGAACATACAACAAATTATACACTGTACAGATGATATTTCCTTGATTCAGAAAAAACAATCAAGGAAAAGAATCAAGTTTTTTCCATCCTGGATATGACCATGCCAAGAGGTTCATATATGTTTTCATCAACTGGAAATATATCTCTTTTTCTTCTTTGTTCGGTTTATAAACCATCCATTTTATTCAAGCTCCCCAATGTGTTTAAGTCAACTTCTTTAACATTCTTAATGCTAAATGATAGACCAAATTTCCAAAAAAAATAGCATACTTAGGAACTCTATTTTCAACACTTTCATACTCTCTAAAATCCACAAAACTCATAAAGTTGTTAAGATCAACATTTTCTTGCAAAAATTGATAAGATGCATTGCTTGGGTCTTCAATCAAGTACAACATCTTATTCTCTCCATATAATTTCACCAAGTTGCCTTCAATGGGGATATTGGCATAAGATATGGCCATTTCCACACTACCACCAACACTTGTTGCCCATTTTTTGACAACAACATCCCCCACTTGGTAGGGGTAATCAACAATCACCACATCAAGTTTTAAGTTCCTTCCAGGATAAGATGCAAGTGCACAACTAGATATTTGAAACATCCCACCACTAACACCTCTTTTGAGTCCATGGTAGTGCACTTCCCATATGTTGTTGTTACTTTGATACCTAGCTCATTCATGACCTCAAAAGGCATTACGTTACATGAAGCTTCAAAATCAAACATATAGTTATGTAACACTTGTCCTTGACAACGAGGGTAGTGAAGAATGGATCCACATTCAACTAGGATTTAACTAAAGAAGTTCCTAAATAAACCCCTAGTGGTTCTCCTAGCTCTTCAACCACTTGTGGCTTTTCCAACATGGCAATAGTAAGGGGAATCCCAACCGTGTTTACATCTCTATCCTATGTGATCTCTTCCTCTTTGAATCCTAAGTATTCACAATCCCTCTTCTTGTGCTCGGGATCCTAAGCAGCTCACCAAATGGGACAGAATTTTGGTTTGACTCAAAACTCGGGCAATGTCATATGGAACAAATTTGGGTAAAGTAGCACTAGGAGAAACATTGGCAAATTCATCATATGGAATGGGATTCTTTTAGCTTAGGCATGGGAGGAACACAGGTTTTTCTTGGGAAACAAGCTCTCATCGGATGTATTTTTATTGGGGTTTCTTTGGTAAGTAGAGGAAATTTTGACCTAGTTCAGTGGCCCCTTGGCAGATTTACTTCTAATATTGTGCTCCTTTTTTGGGGAACTACAACATTCATTAATAATAGCTACCTTGATACTTTTCAATCATTAATACCTTTAAGTATTCAAAATCATTAGTGGGAAATTCGAAAGCTTGTACAGTTTCTACTTCTAAATTATGAGAGGGAGGAAGAAGAGGTACCCGATGAATGCAATCCCAAATAAAAATAGCAGTTCTAGCACTTATTACCTTAGTTGAAGTGGCTTCCCTTGGAGAACTTGTAGGAATCTCCATCATGCAGCATCATGATCATTATCATCACTAGCTTCTTCCTCTTGTTGCTGATATTTTTCACAAGGAGCATGAGGCATGAAACATTTGTCACACTAATCAATTACGTTTGTCTCTTCCACCAAACCAAACTCTAGCAGCCAAAGGATCAGGTACCATTCTATTATCCCTAGCTTGGGACTGTCTAATTCCAAATCCCATAGGTCCCTTGCCTTTGTCATCGAATATTTGGTGATTTGTGAATTTTTCTTGGCCTTGTTGCTTATATTGACCTTTTGAGCTCTTCCCAATTCCCTTCTCATCCAAAGCTACTTTGTAAGAAATTTCTTTAACAATCCCTACCAACGTCTTCACAACTTCTTCCAAATCTGTAGCCTTGCTTCTATGAGGATTTTTAAGGTTAACCACTTTACACCCTCCCTCTTTAGAGGCTTTCCAATTGCCTTGATGTTAGTTTCAATTTGCAAATCCATGACGAAGGCCTGTCTCAAATTTGTGGGGTTTTTTTCTCTTAATTAATATGTATCCTTTTTATCAAATGCATCAAGATATTTGATCAAACATGACTCATCACAAGTCCTTATCCTAACAAGAAATCTCCTCAAGGTCTTATTAAACCTTGTGTTGAAATCATGTACTGACTCATTAATATTATTTTTGATATTTTCAAATTCTTTCAAAAGAAACCTAGGGTCAGTCCTATCACCATATTGCAATCTAAATGCATTGCTCATCTCAGTCCAAGAATCAATAGAGTTAGCTGGCAATGCTTTATACCAGTCCTTAGCATCCTCTTCCAAGGTATGTATAAAAAAATTGATATATACATCTTCATGTTCAATCTCAAAATCTTCCATCATGTTGATAAAAACCTTTAGATGCTTTGATCACGGTAATAGCATTGTTTCCCGAAACTTTAGCATTTTGTTCCTTATATCTTGAGGCACTACATTTGGATACCCATCCATTCCCAAAAAGTTTATAGGGCCAAAAGTGTTTACAACAAAAGGGGGTCTAGGTGTTGGTGTAAGGTCATGTTCCTTTGAGGAGGTGACCCTAGAGGGTGATAAATTGATGAGGGCAGATGGTCCTTTTAACACAAGAGTATAATTTTCAAAATGGATATCCCCTAAGGACTTGTCTCTTGGAAATCTATATCAACTTTAGAAAAGACAGGTGTGGAATGTGAAGAAAACCTTTCAAAATAAAATGAAGCTACCTCTCCAATTTGAGAGTTCAATTCCACAAAGAGGCTACTCGACCCAGAGTCACTTGAATGGCTTCAATCAATAGGTCGATCACTCTCATCAATGGAGATCTCGCTACTTGTCTACCGATCACCAATAGCTCTCCAGGATTTTCTTCCTTCGACTTTGCTTTTCCTAGATCTAGAAACAATGTCCTGCAGGATCCCTAGCAAAGAAAGATATTCTTCCTTCTAGCTTTGTAAATAATAGTAGCAAATATGATTCTGATAGATTTTTAAGACACTGGTACTCATTAAGAATCATATCAACAGTGGAGTCGCCACTAAGGATTTCCATCTTAGTTGTGTAGATGCACTAAATATGATCTCACAAATGTTTTTCAATGCTAGAAAATAGAAATTAAAAGATTCGACCTTTTGTTACCTAAATTTATCAAATGAAAGCTAGTGCAGTAGGTGAGAAGACCTGAAAGAACGCACACAACACTTAGAGCATATAAGAAGTGTTTTACTAGGTTCTTGATTTTGAACTGAGATTCCTTAACAGTGGCACTAGAAGCGTGTTGGTACTCGAATTTAACCTCCTTTAAAGGTCGAGAAGAATCATGGATTTGATAGCACACTCGAGAGGTAGATAGATAATCATTTACGTTGTTTTGTAGCCGAGGGAAGCAATCTATCTAACTTGTTAACACTTTGGTTTTGAAAGGAGTGGGTAGTACCTTAAAAGGATGTGATCTGATCCTAACTATTTTAGGTTGTGCCTTTCAACCTAGGTAAGAGAACCTATTTTGTAACCTCTATTTATTGAAGGACAATAATGAATCCTTATTTTGCATAAATTTTATAGAGAAGACGTTGGGAAAATATGATCAACACACTAGATCCGGCCCTCACAAATTGTCACTTCTAGATCATGGAGATATTTTCACAAAAACGTAAAGGTTACTAAGACATTTGGGACCTTGATTGCTTCCGCATGTTTTGGTAACTGAGATTATGAATTTGTGTGTACATAGGACAAACATGGGTAGTACATGTAGGATTGGTTTTTTTGAATGATTATTTTCATGGGAGTTGGGGCACAGTGAAATTGATTCACCATATCCTTTAGAAATATTACAAAATAGAGGGCTAAACAACCAGAATGCCACAGAATAGCTAAAATGTCTCTTTAACCAGAATATGTGCTTCAATGGAGGCCCAAATCAACACTCTATCACATAATATTTGAGATTCTATCATGAAGTCTCTAGTTAGAAAATCCAACAAAGCATCAAGATCTAAGACAAATCACGCCTAAGGTATATCTAGAGGCTTACAGACAATCTCCGTCAAAAGATGAAAGAAAAGTGATTTTAAATCATTTATTCCAATCCCAAATGAAAGCTCTTTTGAGAGATAAAATTGCAGATGCCACTAAACTATCACAAGGATTGAGGCTGGTGTGATTGGATCAGATTTTATACAAGATTACAACAAAAACAAGAAAAATTCTTGCATACATTCAAAAATAAAACCACATAGAAAAATCGAATTTGATTATGCCTATTAGTAGGGGAAATTTTCTAGAATAGTATTAGAGATTGTCAATGGTTGTACACTTACAACCACCTTGACACAGTAAAACTTAATACAAAAAGAGATAACCTAGTTTCAAAAGGATTCTAAAAATGATGAGCTTTGTCAAGATTTCTATTAGAAAATCAGTCCCAACCCCTAACACTCCAACCTCCAACCTATGACATTTGCATGAAACATTTGTGACATTTATAACATTTACAACAAATCCCTTCTCCCCATAAGACAAAACCTTTTAATGCACCAAAGTGCTTGCCACGATTTAGATTGTTATTCTCGAATCAAATTCGTAAAATTCACTAGGTGCTCGAGGGGGCAGATCTCATCAAATATCTCCTGCATTCAACTCCTTCCTCTAGTAGATCACTCTTTCTTCAATTTTCCAACCACTTCCGCCCCTAATCTATCAAATCTAGTTGATTGTGTACTTGGGAGAAGAAAAAAATAAAATCCGATCGAACATGAAAGTCAGACCATTTTAATGGCAAAATATGTCTCCCAGATCTTCCCACCAAACTCAGATATCAACATTAACTCCCCTCTCTACTTGGCATGTAGGAAATACCAATAAATCATGGGGACTCGCACTTCTAGGTGTGTTTCAAGTAAAATGGGGGAAAATTAGATTCGAGACTCTCTGTTTGGTAATCTTTTCTTTGAATTTGGGTTGTTCACGTGGAAGATTAAAACTTTAAAAAAGACCTCGAGCTTCCTTTGAATTTTTACAATTTTTTGAAAAATGGAAAAAAATTCATTTTACTCTGCACTTCGCCCTCAGAAACAAGTCTAACACATGTCCAAATGTGGCTAGAGTATAACCGCGCTTCCCCTTTTACTTTTGAATCTTTTCTCCCAAAAGGAAATTTTTCCAAATTTCCCCGAGAATCCGCACCTCCGCCGCCATTGACCGTGGTAAAACATTAACTATTTCCCTCATCGGGATTACGGACCATTATGATATTTTTATCCTTAAGAGGCAAAAAATCCAAGTTGCCTCCAATGGTCCACCTCCCCACCTCTTTTAATTTTCAGACTACCATGTGTCACCATGGTGCACCATGTGATGGTCCCAAAAATTATATACCTCAAATGAGAATGGGCTCGACACATGTCTGTTCTAGAAATGTTTCCTCAATGTTTGAAGCTCAGCAGAAGGTGCCATGTGTCATGCTCGAGGAAGTCTCCTTTGGCCATTGAAAATTCCATGGAAAATGCAAAGTGAATGGAGGCCTCCACGTGTCATCCTGGTGCTTCTTTAAAATGAAACTCAAGGGATGGTCCCCAAACACGCATGGTTCCACCACTTGTCTCCATGGCGCAACTTCAAGAAGGTGCCCAAAGTGGAGACCCTAAATTAGAGTGACCTTGCCACGTGTCCTTTCCACCAAACCGTATCAACCGCATAAAAATGTCTCTAAGTCTGGAAAAGCAATAGAGACCTCCACGTGTCCTCTCGGTGCTACTCCAAGGCCAAACCAGAAGGTATACCTTCAAATGAGTGTCGTTCCTCCACATGGACACACTTTAAGTTGAGGCAATCCATAGAAATTTTGAAGTACCTGGTGAGCAAAGAACCAACCAAATGGTGCCAATTCCCTGTCGATGAAAGGATGTAACTTTGATTGGGAGAAATTCCCGTCAAACTGTAAAATACAGAAAAAAGATCATTCGATCCTGGAAATGAAAATTTCTCCAAGGACAAAGAATTTAGAAATGTTACAAGGCTCAAATATGTTCATTAGAGACACATCCATTCATTTTATTGAAGTATTTAGGCGAAACGACAAGGAAGAAAGAATCCAAACCATGGAGAACGTCAAACATGGGAGAACCCGAGTTTTTAGATGAATAGAGAATGAGAAACCCCAATTGCAGACCTTTTCCAGAGGAACAAAGAAACAAGGAGAAAACCATGACCCATAAGTGATTTATGACCGGGAAAAAAATCAAAATGTCAACAAAGATTAACCAGGCACAACACGAGGAAAAATAAAGGGATAGAGGCCACAAATTGATAGATTTTCAAAGGAAAATTGGGGCGGGACTATATTGAGCACCGACATAGTGGATGGAATTGAAATTGTTATAGAAAACGTGAATTGTGGATCTACCACCTTGTTTAGTGTGGTAAAAAAGAATATGGTGTAGTGCCCACTTCCCTTTGATACCCTTTTGATACTAATCATGATACTATTGATTATATTATGGACATGATTATGGGATTTATTATAGTATTATGTTAGATGTTAGATCATGGATTATTGTTGTCTTGATTCGGTTATGATGCATGATGATTATTAGGGAAATTTTATATGTTGATGATGATATACTATTGGGCATGCTTAGTAAAGCCCCAACCGAACGATATTTTCATGTTTTCAAAATCTCACCTCGCAAGATTTTTCACAACGTTATATTCAAAATGTTTAATTTTTAATGTAGCTCGCCACATATATTTCTTGCTTTAGAGATAGCCATATGACTCACTGACCGACCGACTCGCCGATATTGGGTACAACCAAAAACATCAAAAGAACAACCTCTACCCATAGTAGTTATAAGTAAAAAGTTCTCACACACGATGGATAAGGACTCAAATGAAAAATACATTCATTTTTTTAGCTCGCAGAGTAGCTCGACTAAAGATAGCCTTTGATTGCTCGGCGATGAGCTAGCTATGTCTAATGTTGAAATTTTTTTGAATGCAAGAGTTGAGCCATGGCGCACTTAGTAAAGCCCTAACCAAACCGATATTTTTATGTTTCCAACCTCTCACCTAGCAATATTTTGCACAACATTATATTGGAAATGTTGAATTTTAATGAAGCTCGCCACGAGATATTTCTCACCACAAAGATAGCCATACGGCTCACTCGACCGATTAACCAACATTGGGTACAAATTTTTCGTGGCTTGCTGAAAGAGGCCAAAAATTGATATATTTTCAAAGGAAAATTGGGACGAGACTATTTTGAGCACCAACACAATGTGGATGGAATTTAAATTGTCATAGAAAACATGAGTTGAATAGTTGAATAGTTGAAAAAACAAATTCACTTGTCGGATCTACCACCTTGTTCTATGCGGTAAACAAAGAATATGGTGTAGTTCCCACTTCCCTTTGACACCCTTTTAATACTAATCATGATACTATTGATTATATTATGGACATGATTATGGACTTTATTATAGTATTATGTTAGATGTTAGATCATGGATTATTGTTGACTTGATTCAGTTATGATGCATGATGATTATTAGGGACATTTTATATGTTGATGATGATATAATGTTTGACATATTTATATTATGGATGTTTTTGGACATGTGATATTTGGATATTGTGAGTAGACCTAGAAATGGAAATTATTGGATGATGATACAATTGTTGATAAAATTGTAAATGATATTATTAGATTACTTTGATGATTGTTGTGATTTATATATCTAGATGATTTTGGAATTATATTTATATTATTTTGGATGTTCTAATATGTCCATGAGGCCAAACGAGGTTTTTTTTTCTTTGTAGGTTAAAATATCACAACAAACATTGGTGGATTGGAGAGAAAACACATTGGAATTCTAGATGAATTCAACAGGGTCACCATAGAAACTAGTATTTTTTGTGCATGTTTGTCCATGCTTGTGTGTGTTAGGGATTCCCATAGGGGGGATCACCTTTAAAATGTTACCAAGGGATTATGTGCATTTATTTATTGGTTCCTTGGTTTATGTTTGCATGTGTTTATTTTGTGGTGCATTGACCCTTTCATTATTCATCTAATGGTGTGTAATATTGTGAGTAATCATGTTGTTAAGTCAATTAATTAATATATATCATAAGAAAGTAATTAATAGAGTTGTTGGCCATGAATTAAAGTGTTGTAAGTGATGTGTAAGTTAAAGTTTGAGTGTGAAACACTCCACCTTGTTGGAAAGTTGAATTTGTCCTTGGAGGCTGAGTTTGAGGCTTGTGGGACAAGTTAAACTTGTCCCATACCTACTGATTTGAGAGTTGAATTTAGACTTTCATTATGTCTTTTTGGAATAAAAATTGTAGGTTTTAACTACACTTTTCTTACATGGTTTAGTTTCAGCTCTTTGGGATGTGGGTTGAATTTGAGTATGTAAGTAAACCTGTCATATTATTCACCCACCTATTTATTATGCATTGGAGAATGAAATTGACTTTTGGGGTTGGGGTTGAGGATGTGTGATGTGACATCCTAAATGAACCCACCTCATCCTCTTCCCTTTCCTCTTCTATAAAATTCAAATTCCTTGTCTTGTTTAGGGATTGCTTCATTTTGGAGACTTCATTCTTGGGAGAATTCCTTGTTGTTTTAGTAGCTCTTGCTTTGAAGAAGTTTTGGAAGATTGTTGCATGCTTGTGCTTGGTAGTTTTGGATTTCTTGCGTTGGGATAAAGCTTTTTGTTTCAGAACTTGGAACAACTCCATCATGGAGAGGTACGAGCTTGGATCTTAAAATGACTTTCTTTTGTTTATCAAATTGTTACTATTGTGAATATTTTGGCATATTTGTGGGCTATGGGGTAGATGGCCTAAGAATGGTGTAGGAGATGAGTATGGGGTTTATTTTTTGGGAGGCACAAGTGTGTTTTAGGGTCGTATAAGGGTGGAGGGAGTTTGGATTTGGGTTCCACCTTACAAAAAATATCTTGCATTTCTTTACTTGTTATGGGGTGCCATAAGAGGTTGGGGAGGCATAAGGAAATGATGTGAGGAATAAGGGGTACTTGGGGAGGCATAAGGAATGCCATGGTTTTGATATATGATATCTTGGTCATTTGTAATTCAGGTGGTGATACCCATTTTCCTTTTTAGAGGAATAATAAGCATTCCCCATAGTTTCTTGCTCCTTTTTCTTGCTTGATGAAGCCTCAATAATGTTTTTCATGCTTTAATTTAATTGTAAACTACATTCTACTTTGGACTATGTTTTTATTGTAAAAATGTTTCTTGTGTGTTTGTGGAACCCTATTGTTGCCATATGTTGGATGACATATTTTATTGCATTATGGTTTTGGTGCGGGGGCTAATGAAGAAGGATGGCTTCTTCTCTTCATTGGATGTCTTTGTTGGGTAGAGAGAATTTCTTTTCCCCTACTCTTGTTGTGATAACAATTTTGAAGAATGGAAAATATGCATGTTGTTGTTCTAGAGATGATAAAAGATAGTTTAACACTCCCTTGTGAAATGAAATATTATTGTAACCTTTCCCACTTGAAGTGGATGAACTTGTATATGTTTTTTAATGAAAATATGTTGTATTGGTTATGAAAGTGTAAATTGAAATGTGAAAGAGACATACTCTATTTTGTTCTTTTGAAAGCAAGAAATTGTGTTCTGTATGATGAAATTGAGGAATGAAAGAAGGAAGTTGTAAAGTTGTCTTTTGGAATAAATAAAGGATTGCATAACCTTCCTCAAATTGCATAATTGTATTGAATTTAATCATCTAAATGTGAGTTGTAATTTCAGTTTGAAAGAAAGAAATGCGTATGAAGGAAATGTAACACTCTAGTTTGTGAAGTGCATGATTTGAAAAGAATAAAAGTTGCATTCTTGTATTTATCATTTGATTGAAGGAATGAAACCTATTTGAAAATATCATGAAAAGAATTCATTTGTAAGGCAATTAAAATAAGAACCATTGAGTTAATTTTGTCGTTTCCATTTCGCTTCACGTTAAACTCTGCAAATTTACGAGAAATGAGCAGATCGAAACCTGTAATCAAGAAATAAGAATAAAACATTAAAATTGAACATTCTAGGTTATAAGTGAATGCAATTGGACAAAATCACTTAAGGAAAGATCCTTCAAACCTTGCAAAAAATGGGCTCAACCCTCTTACAGTCATTTTTCTGTCAAGAGATGTAAATTTTCAAATTGTAAATCAATAAGATAAATTAAATATTTAAATATTTCTTAAATCCATTTAAGAACAATTCTCCATGTATATTTGACATGTTGAGAGATGAAGAAGATCAAATTAAACAAATCTTATAAGTTAAAATTTACCAGTTTGCATTGTAAAAGCTTGCAAATATTTTTCTTTAAATTGACTCCCTAAACTTTATCAAAATAAAAATCTAATGATTCTTGAGTAAAGAGGACATTGAGATATTTCCAGAAAGTCATCATTTTCCCAAAACTAAGCTCTTTATCAAACGTTTATGGGCTTCGATGTTTTTCTTCATTTAACATCAAAAATAATTTTAATCAGTTAAAAAAATTTGGGAAAATTTTCATTAGTGGACCATGGGCCCAAATTTTGCCTTAGAGCTTCGAAAATTTTTTGGGAAAATTTTCTTAATTTTTTCCCTCCGCCCCACTGCGCAACCAATCAAAGGTTGCCATGTGGTACCACGAGGCAACCTTTGTCGAGGGGCGGATCCTTTTTTAAATTAGCGCTTTGGAAATTTTTTGGGAAAATTTTCCTAATTTTCCCCACCCCCATTGGCCCTGTAGCCAATCAAGAGATTCCATGTGGCATTGCGAGGCATTGGTAGAGGAGTAGGTTCCTTTCCACCTTTTACGCTTTCAAAAATTTGGGAAATTTTTCTACATTTTCCCTGCTGCCCTGCCAGCCTTCACCCAATTAGGAGCTGTCATGTGGCATCATGAGGCATCGGTGGAGGTGTAGGTGAAATTTATGCATTTTTTCCTTCGGGGTGTTAAACCTCTTTTATCCCCACCACCCCGATTTCCCCATGTTGGCTTAGGAGGCACCATGTGTCCCTTGCAAAGCTTGTAGACTCGCTGGCAGTGTGCGGGTGCAAAGGTGGATTTTAGCCCCAAGCAAGAAATTTCCAAAATGTCTCCCATGACACGACCAACATGACTCCTCCTCGAGAAATATTTCTTCGAGCAGCCCACAGACCCACCCCTAGGGTAATTTTTCTCCCTAGGGCCCGCAGGCTTGATTTTGGGGAAACTTTTCACCCCAAGGTCCACCAGCCCATAACTTGATAAATATGAGGAGTTACGAGGACTTCTTTATATCAATAGAAAGGTGAGAAAATTTCCTATCCAATGGAAGTAATTTAGGAAATTTTGAATACATTAATTTTGAGGAAAATATATATGAATCTTTAAATTATGTTAGAGAGTGGTTATGGTGAGGAATTACTCTCTAAACCTAATTGAACTTTCTAACCCTAAATTTTGGGACCTTTTGACCTCAATAATTGTTAATAAAATAAAATTATATTCTACTAGATTAGAATTGAGTTGGAACTCATTAGTGACAACTGTTTTCATGTAACTTGGTTGTAGACTCTTTTAAACAAAAAAAAATATTGCATAATTTTCCTAACTAATCCTAGGTTGTTCTTAGGTCTCAAGTGGGTTATTTTTAGTGGGAATTACACTTGGTATCAGAGTAGTGGTTCAAAATATAAGGCCATTGGGAACACTAGAAAACTTGAGATATGAACTTTAAACCTAGCACACTTTTATATCTAGAAAACAACGTAGTTTACAAATTACATATTTTAGTAAACATGGAAAGTGAATAAAACTTAGAAAGATGAGCTAACTCTCACCTTGGTCTATGCAAGAGGCATTGACAGGATGAGTGTCTTTTCACATAGACCTAGACTTACCACCACAAGATCATATTGTAGCGGCCATCCTACCACAGATTCTGCAGAATGTTTCGGATGTTAATGTCACTCTATGTGGAGGATCATTCTAAGGACATGTAACCATACATGATAGAGTCACTTCCATTAAGGGTCATGTATCTCCTTGACCTAGTGAGGAGAATAGATGAGAGAAATTCCATCCAGAGTCATCGAGAGTAGGGTAACCACAGAGGGGACAGGTGACCAGTTTCAGGACATAGATAAAGGTCTTATAGCCCTAGGCTTAGGGATGAGCATACAGAGAGGCCTAGAGGCCATCAAATAACAGTTTTAGATCACATCAGGGAGATCCTAAAGCTTTAGCCATCACATTATTCTAGTGACACAGGTGGATTTTAGGTAGAGGCTCGGTTAGTGATGTTGAGCGGGTGCTTCAAGCTCTGTCCTTGTTTTAGCAACACGAAATATCATGTTGTGATCAATCTACTTAGGGATGGAGTTAGTGTCTGGTGGCAGACATAAAGGAGCAAAAGCTCCATGTTGATTCTGAGATAGTTACCTGGGATCTCTTTAAAGAGCATTTAAGGAGTAGATACTAGTCACGAAAGTTCATACAATGGATAGATGAGTTCCATGACCTCACGTAGGCATATCTTATAGTGGCTCATTATGAGAGTAGATTTATTGATCTACTCCGGTATGTTGATTACATGTAGGATGAGTAGTGTGGATCTACGAGGTTCATCCGGGGGCCCGAATCTAGACATTGGAGGTGTAGTGTAGATGCATTGTCCATAGACATTAGATGAGGCCTTCAAGAAGGCCTATATAGAAAAGGTGACTTGTGGAAAGACCCAACATGATAGAGACCAATTATGGAGCTACGTATAATAGATGCGGGATATCAAATTGAGGGTGTCAGTGCCTCTTCCCTTGTGGAAAGGGTTTAGCATAGTCATTTTTTAGACCATAGAAGATGCAAGTGAGTAGTCTCACCCACCTTATAGACCTCGATAGAGGTTTGATGAATAGAGGTCGAGATATGGAGTCTCCCCTAGGGATCCCATTAGGACATAGGGTACCTAGAGAGCTCACTCAATACAAGCTCGCCAACAGAGACCTCAAAGCAGACCTACCTAGATCATGGGGATCCACACCACAAATCTCTAAAGTACCAACCGGACCTGTTATATAGGGGAGAGGATTAGGCCGTTGTTTTGGTTGTGGTGTTATTCTTGGACATTTTGGAGAGACTACCCACATAACCCTAATAATAATGGTAAGACATAAATCTCAGAGCCTACTGTTGGTGATATGGGGCGCAGTCATAGGATATATGTAACAGTTAAGAATTGTTAGGTAGAGCATAAGAGCACAATTATTGAGACTATGGGTAAGATTGGTGGCATTCCTACCTCTATTTTGTTTGATTCTGGTTCTTCTGATTCTTTCATTTCACCATCTCTAGTAGAGAAATGTAGGCCTATGGAAGTTAAGCATCATCTTAGTTGGGATGTCGAGATGGCTTTGAGAGACAAGATCTCTATAGACTCCTTAGTCAAGGAGTGTGTAGTGGATTTGGGACCTTTCACCACTACCCTGGATCTCCATATCCTTCCTTTGGGCTCATATGGATTCATCTTGGGTATGGATTGGTTTGTCACACACATGGCCAGGTGTGGATTATTACCACACGATTATATCTTTGGGAGATGATTTGGAAGTTGAGTTGGTAATTTCAGGGGTTAGGGGACCCGTTTCTATTCGCACCATCTCTACTATGCATCTTAAGCGTGTGTACAACGGGGTTGTTAGATGTATGATATTATATTCAGTGACGAGATCGGAGGATGGATCTAGTGGACCATCATTAGATGATCATCCTATTTTGAGAGAGTTTGTAGATGTCTTTCTAGGGAACCTACAGGGGTTACTACCCCCACGTGAGATTGATTTTCATATACATTTGGTTCCGAGAGAAGATCCTATCTCATGAGAACCTTATCAAATGACCACCCTAGAGCTCTATAAGCTCAAGTTGAAGCTGGAGGGCACCTATTATTTTTGTGAAGAAGGATGGATCCTTGCGGTTGTGTATAGATTACCGCCAGTTGAATAAGGTAACGATCAAGAATCGGTATCCCCTTCCACACATTGATGATTTATTTGATAAGATGAATGGAGCCACAACTTTCTCTATGATATTACTTAAGTTAGGAAAGCATCAAGTTGAGGATCTCGGAGAGGCATACATTCATAAGACTACCTTCCATACGAGATATGGCCACTATGAGTTCAGTGGTGCCTTTTGGTTTGACTAATAACCCTATATTATTTATGAGTTTGATGAATGGGGTATTTAGGACCTTCTTATATCACTTCTTTCTCATCTTCGTTGATGACATTTTGATTTACTCACAAACACATTAGGAGCATGAGGGCACCTTTCTAGGTTCTTCAAAGGTGTCTTCATGAGTAGCAACTTTTACGGGAACACGGAGAAGTGTGAATTCATTTAGATGGAGGTGAGATATTCGGGTCATATAATTTATGGGGAAGGTATCACCATCAATCCTTCATAAATTAGAGCTATTATGGATTGGCCAACACCCACTAATATGACTAAGGTGTGTAGCTTCATGGGATTAGCAAGTTACTATAGGAGATTTGTTCAGACTTCTCTCGGATTCTCGCACCTTTCACTTCCATTCGAGAGGAAAGGGAATAATTTTGTTTTGTCAAATAGGTGCGATAAGGCCTTCAATACACTTTGAAGGAATGTCTCACTAAAACACCTATTCTTGTAGTACCGGATCCACAGGGTGAGTTTCTCATTTGCACGGATGCTTCTTTAGCAAGAGGATTGGAGGTGTGTTGATGCAAGAGGGAAGAGTAGTGACTTTTGAGTCTTCAAAAACTCAAAGATTATGAGCTTAATTATCTGACTCATGATCTTGACATTGTGGAAATTGTGCACACTTTGGTTCGATGGAGGAACTTTCTACTTGGTCAGAGATTCACATTCGGGACATATCACCCGAGTCTTTCCACCTCTTTCACGTAGCCCAATCTCAACACTTCATCGGTGGCGTTGATGGAGTTACTTTGTGAGTATGAAATGGAGATCGAATGTGAAGGGGAAGGATAATGTGGTGGTAGACGCTCTCAGAAGACAGAGACAAGTGGCTATAGCCACCTCAGTGAGCACAAATTTGTAGAGCAGGATTCTTCCTTAGCTTCCTCTTGATAACTTTTACATTGTAGTTCGAGTAGAGATCGAGTCTCAATAACCCCACGAGGGGAATTTTGATAGTTTTTTACTAGAGGTAGATGGAATTCTCAGGCACAGAGGTAAGATTTATGTTCCTAGAGACATAAGCACATCATGCACATCCTATTCACCCACCATGGGGTGAAGAGGATGCATTCTACTTTGAGACAGTTTTATCACTAGAGAGGACTTCGTAGAGACGTGGCCTAGTTTCATGTCAGGATGTTTAAAGTGTTAGAAAGTAAAGTTCAAGCATCAACATCCAGCTGGCATTCTCTTTCCTCATGCTATATTAGAGTGGAAATGGGACACCATTTCCATGGAATTCATTGTTGGGCTACCGATGTCAAGATATCACCATGATGTCATCATGGTCATGGTTGATAAATTGATAAAAGTGGGTCACTTTTCTTTAGTGAATACGAATTATATATCTAGTGCAGTAGCATGGGTATATCTTTATGAGATTGTCAGGTTTACACGAGATTCTGTGGAAGATCATTAATGACTGATTATTAATACATGCTTCCCATTTTTGGACTACCATGTAGTATGCCCTCGGGACAAAGATCAATTTCAGTAGAGCATACCACCCTGAGGCTAATGGTCAAACCGAGCTGGTGAATCAGATCTTGGAGGACATGCTAAGGATGTACGTTATGGACCAATAGTTTAAATGGGAGGAGTACCTATACTTGGTGGAGTTTGGCTACAATAATAGTTTTTAGAGTTCTATAGGCATGGATCCTTTTCAAGATTTGTATGGTAGAGAGTGCAAGACACCTCTTAAGTGGGACAAGTTAGAGGACATGGTTTCTCTTGGACCAGCTTTGTTGCAAGACATGGAGTAGTAGGTGGTTTTGATTAGATAGAGACTACAGGAGGCACAGACAAGCTAGAAGAAGTATGTAGATCAGCATAGGACCGACCATAGTTTTGATGTGGGCATGAAGGTGTTCCTTCATGTTAGGCCACATAAGAGACCTATCCATTATGGAAAAGGTTCTAAGTTAGCTCCTAGATTTGTGGGTCCTTTTGAGATCTTGGAGTGTATCGGCCCTTTGGCCTACCGTCTAGCATTTCCACCTACCTTATCTCGTGTACATGATGTGTTTCATGTTTTAGTTATTAGGAGATATGTTACAGATCCTTCTCATGTGCTAGCTTGGACATCATTGCAGGCAAAGTAGATGGTGGAGACCGTTCACATCCTAGATCGTAGGACCCTTGGGCCTTTGAGGTAGATAGGATAATCAAGTGCAGGTGTAGTGGGACAAATATGTTATTCTTGTAGCTACATGGGAGGATGTTGCTTTGCTATAAGTTCGGTTTCAACATTTGTTCAGTGACTTCCAGGAGAAAGTGGACTCTAAGGGGAGGGTTATGTAGTGCCCTCTTCCCTTTGACACCTTTTTTGATACTAATCATGATATTGCTAATTATATTATAGACATTATTATGTACTTTATTATAGTATGATGTTAGATGTTAGATCATGGATTATTGTTGACTTGATTCAGTTTTGATGCATGATGATTATTAGGGAAATTTTATATGTTGATGATGACATGTTGTTTTGACATGGTTATATTATGAATGTTGTTTGGACATGTGGTATTTGGATATTATGAGTATACCTAAAAATGGAAATTATTGGATGATGATACAATTGTTGATAAAGCGTAAATGATATTGTTAGATTACTTTGATGATTTTTGTGATTTATATATCTAGATTATTTTGGAATTATATTTATATTATTTTGGATGTTCGATATGGCCAAGAGAACGAAGGAGGTATTTTTGTTTTGTAGATTAAAATATCACAAAAACATGGGGATTGGAGACTAACCACATTGAATTCTAGATGAATTCAACAAGGTCACCATGGCAACTAATATTTGTTTGTGTGTGTTTGTGTGTGTTAGAGATTCCCATGGGGGAATCACCTTTAAATGTGACCAAGGGGTTATGCATAATTATTTATTGCTTCCTTGGTTTATGTTTCCATTTATTTATTTTGTGGCGCATTGACCTTTCATTATTCATTAAATGGTGTGTAATATTGTGAGTAATCATGTTGTTAAATTAAATAATTAATATATGTCATAAAAAGTAATTAATAGAGTTGTTGGCCTTGAATTAAAGTGTTGTAAGAGATGTGTAAGTGATGTGTAAGTTAACTTTTGAGTGTGAAACACTCCACCTTCTTGAAATTCAAATTTGTCCTTGGAGGATGAGTTTGGAGGTAATGGGACAAGTTAAACCTCTCCCATACCTCTTAAATTTATTTACCAACCATACCTACGGTTGGAGAGTTGAATTTAGACTTTTATTATGAATTTTGGGAAGACAAATTGTAGGTTTTAATTACACTTCTCTTACATGATTTAATTTCAATTCTTTAGGGTGTGGGTTGGATTTGAGTATGTAAGTAAACTATCATATTATTCACCCACCTATTTATTATGCATTGGAGAATGAAGTCAAATTTTGGGGTTAGGGTTGAGGATGTGTATGTGACATCCTACATGGACCTACCTCATCCTCTTCCCTTCCCTCTTCTATAAAATTTAAATTCCTTGAATTTTTTTGAGGTTGCTTCATTTTTGAGACTTCATTCTTTGGAAAATTCCTTGCTATTTTGGGAGCTCTTGCTTTGAAGAAGTTTTTGGAAGATTTTTGCATGCTTGTGCTTGTTATTTTGGATTGCTTGCATTGGAATAAATCTTGTTGTTTTGGAACTTGGAAAACTTCATCATCGAGAGGTAGGAGCTTGGATCTTGAAATGATTCTATTTTGTTTATGAAATTGTTATTGTTGTGAATGTTTTTGCTTGTTTGTATGTTGTGGGGTAGATGGCCTAGGAATGGTGTAGCATAAGACTATGGGGTTTATGTTGTGGGAGGCACAAGTGTGTTTTAGGGAGGTATAAGGGTGGAGGGAGTTGGGATTTGGGTTCCACCTTACAAATAAATAGATTTAATTTATTTAATCGTTATGGGGTGACATAAGAGGTTAGGGAGGAATAAGGAAATGTGAGGAATAAGGGGTACTTGGCATTAGGAATGTCAGGGTTTTGACATACTATATTTTACGGGTTTCTAATTCAGGTGGTGATACCCATTTCCTCTTTTGGGAGGCATAAGAAGCATCCCTCATTGTTTCTTGCACCTTTGGCTTGCTTGATGAAGCCTCAGTAATGTTTTTCATGCTTTAATGTAGTTGTAAACTTCATTATGTTTTGGACTATTTTTAATTGTGAAAATGTTGCTTGTGTGTTTGTTGAAATTTGTTGTTGCCATGTGCATTGGATCATATCTTTTATTGCATTGTCATTGGGGTTAAGGGGCCAATGAGGAAGGATGGATTATCCTCTTCATTAGATGTATTGGTTGGGTGGAGAGCATTGCCTTTCCCTACTCTTGTTGTGATCACAATTTGGAAGATTGAGAAAAATGCATGTTGTTGTTCTTGAGATGAGAAAAGACAGTTTGACAATCTCTTGAGAAATGAAATCTTATTGTAACCTTTCCCACTTGAAGTGGATGAACTTGTATATGTTTTGTAATGGAAAGACGTTGTATTGGTTATGAAAGTGTAAATTGAAATGTGAAGGAGACATTCTCTGTCTATTCTTTTGAAAGCAAGAAATTGTGTCTGTATTATGAAATTGAGCAATAAAAGAAGGAAGTTGTAATTTTGTCTTTTGGAATCAATAAAGTATTGCATAACGTTCTTCAAATTGCATCATTGTATTGAATTTAATCATCTAAATGTGAGTTGTAATCTTTGTTTGAAAAAAAGAAATGCATATGAAGGAAATGTAACACTCTGTTTTGTGAAGTGCATGATTTGAAAGGAATAAAATTTGAATTCTTTTCTTTATCATTTGATTGAATCAATGAAACCTATTTGAAACTATCATGAAATGAATTCATTTGTAAGGAAAGTAAAATAAGAACCATTGAGTTAATTTTTTCGTTTCCATTTTTGCTTCACGTTAAACTCTGCAACTTTTACCAAAAATGAACAGACTGAACCTGCAATCAAGAAATAAAAATAAAACATTAAAATTGAACATACTAGGTTATAAGTGAATGTAATTGGACAAAATAACTTGAGGAAAGATTCTTCAAAACTTGCAAAAAAATGGGCTCAACCCTCTTACACTTATTTTGCTCAAGAGATATAAAATTACAAATTGCAAATCAATCGAGACAAATTGAATCCTAAAATCCTTCTTAAATCCATCTTTGAACAATTTTTCATGTCTATTTGACATGTTGAGAGAGGAAAAAGATCAAATTGAACAAATCTTATAAATTAAAATTTACCAATTTGCACTTTGTAAAATATTGTAGATCATTTTCTTGAAATTGACTCCTAAACTCTATCAAAATAAAAATTTAATTATTTTCAAATAAATAGGACATCGAGATATTGCCAAAAAGTGCTCATTTTCCCAAAATCAAGATATCTATCAAAATTTATGGCCTTCTTAAGGTTTTCTTCATTTGGCGTCAAAAATAATTTTAAATGTAAGAAAAAATTTGGGAAAAATTTCTTTGGTAGAACCGTGTGCCCTAATTTTCCCTTAGAGATTTGGATAATTTGTGGGAAAATTTTCCTAATTTTTCTCGCCACCCTGTCGCCTTGCAGCCAATCAGAGGCTGCCATGTGGCACCACGAGGCGTTAATGGAGGGGTGGATCTGTTTTTAACTTAGCACTTCGGAAATTTTTTTGCAAATTTTTCCTGATTTTACCTACCTCCCTGCAGCCAATCAGGATCTTCCAGATGGCATCATAAGGCATTAATGGAGAAGCGGGTTCCATTTTTCCTTTTCTACTTTTGGAAAAATTTTGGGAAAATTTTCTACATTTTCCTCGCCACCCAACCGGCCCCAACCAATCAGGAGCTATCATGTGGCATCGTGAGGCATCGGTGGAGGTGCGGTGAATTTTACCCTTTTTTCCCTTTGGGGCATTAAAAATATTTTCTCCCGCTACCTACCTTTCCCCACGTTGGCTTAGGAGGTGCCACGTGTCCTCGAGGATTTGTAAACTCGTCATGGTGAAAAGGTCACTTTTTGCCCGACGTAGGAAATTTATAAAATGTATCCTGTAGCCCCACCAACCCGACTCTTCCTCCTCGGGAAATATTTCTCCCCACGGCCCACAAACCCACCCATGGGGAAAATTTTCTCCCGTGGCCCTGCGAGCCCACTCTTGGGAAAAATTTTCACTCCAAGGTCCATCAGCCCATAACTTGATAAATATGAGGAGTTAGGAGGACTTCTTTATATCAGTGGAAAGGTGATGAAATTTCCTATCCAATGGGAGTGATTTAGGGAAGTTTTGAAAACATTGGTTTTGAAAAAACTCAAGTTGAATATTTAAATCTTGTTAGAGAGTGGGTATGGTGAGGAATTACCCTCTGAACCTAATTGAAATTTTTAACCTTATATTTTGGGACCTTGTGATATCTAATAATTATTAATAAAGATAAGTATATTCTACTAGATTAGAATTGAGCTAGAACTTGTTAGTGATAACTATTGTCTTGTAACCTAGTTGTAGACTCTTTTAAACAAAAAAAATTATTCCATAATTCTCCTAAGTAATTCTAGGTTGTTCTTGAGTCTCAATTGGGTTGTTTTTAGTGGGAATTACACTTGGTATCAGTACGGTGGTTCAAAATTTTGGGTCATTGGGCACACTAGAAAACTTGAGACATGAACCTTAAATCTAGCACATTTTTAAATCTAGAAAACAACTTAGTTTGGAAATTACATATTTTAGTAAATAGGGAAACTAAATAAAACATAAGAAGATAAACTAACTCTCACCTTGGTCTATACGGGAGTGCGCAGATGGGACGAGGGTCTTTTCACATAGATCTAGACTTACCACAACTAGATCATGTTATAGCAGCCATCCTACCATAAATTTTCGAGACTCTTCGGGATGTTAATGCCGTTTCTATGCAGAGAGGATTAGTAGGAGGACATGCAACAAGACATGATTGAGTCACTTTTATTGAGTGTTATGTATCTCCTCGACCCAACGAGGAGCATGTAGTGAGAGAACTTCCATGTAGAGTCATCTAGATTAGAGTCACCATAGAGTGGATAGGTGACCAAGTTTTAGGACATAGAGAGAGGTCTCAAAGCCCTAGGCTTAGGGATGAGCATCGAGAGAGCCTAGAGGCCATCGGACCATAGTTATAGATCACATCGGGGAGATTTTGAAACTTCATCCATCACATTATTCTAGTGACACATGTGGATTTCAAGCATGGTCCTAGTTATTAAGCTTGAGTGGGTGCTTGTGCTCTATCCTTGTTCTAACAACATGAAATCTCATGTTACAATCCATCTAATGAGGGATGGAGTCGGTGTCGGTGGGCGGACGAGAGGAGAAGCTCCATGTTGATTATGAGACAGTTACTTCGGATCTCTTTGAGGAGTGTTTCAGGAGAAGATACTTGTCATGGAGGTTCATACAATAGTGGATATATGAGTTCCATGACCTCGAACAGGAATCTCTTACACTGGCTAAGTATGAGAGAAGATTTCTAGATCTACTCCAGTATGTTGGGAAAATTATCTACATTTTCCCGCCGCCCCACTAGCATGCAACCAATCATCACTGCCACATGGCATCGTTAGGCATCATCATAGGTGTGGGTGAATTTTACCCTCTTTTTCCTTTTGAGGTGTTAAACCTCTTTTATCCCCCGCCCCCACTTTTTCCACGTTGGCTTAGGAGGTGCCATGTGTCCCTTGCGGACTTGCAGACTCATGGGAGCGTGGGTACAAAGGTGGCTTTTCAAAATATGTGGGAAATTTCTAAAGTGTCTCCCATGACCTGTTGACCCAACTCCTCTTCCAGAAATATTTCTCCCGTGGCCCAAAGACCCGCCCTTGGGAGATTTTTTCTCCATGAGGCCCGTAGACCCACTTTTGGGGAAAATTTAAACCCCAAGGTACATCGGCCCATAACTTGATAAATATTAGGAGTTAGGAGGACTTGTATGTATCACTTTGGAAAGGTGAGGAAATTTCCTATCCAATGGAAGTGATTTAGGTAAATTTTGAACTTGATAATTTTGAGAAAATTCAAGTTGAATCTTTAAAGCATGTTAGAGAGTGGGTATGGTGAGGAATTACACTCGAACCTAATTGAAATTTCTAACCTTAAATTTTTTGACCTTGTGACCGCTAATAATTGTTAATAAAAGAAAAGTATGTTCTAGTGGATTACAATTGAGTTGGAACTCATTAGTGACAATTGTTGTCTTATAACACAGTTGTAGACTCTTTTAAACAAAAAAGAATTATTCCATAATTTTCCTAACTAATCCTAGGTTCTCCTTGGGTCTCAAGCGGGTTGTTTTCAGTGGGCATTACATATGGCATGTGCATGAATTGCTTGCTAACTCATTTATTGTTACCCACTTCTTCACTCACTCACCAAAGGCTTCATAGCATGTTTTTGCGTAGGCTATAAAATATTTGTTGCAAAACAAGTTACATAAATTACAAATAAATTAAATAAATAGTATTCTAAATGAATATTAAAAAATTACAATGCTTCCATAATTTTGTCACTTAGAAAACCTTCATAAATATGTGGAAGATGCCAATGATAAATGGTCACAAATTAAATGGTTGGATACCAAAATTTCAGCTTTGTAAGTTTAGATCCATTAAATATGTACATCATCAGCTTTATAAGTTTAGAGTGGTTGTCTTATTAAATATTTTTATGGGCTATTCTAATTCTACTAAGAATGAAATAAACTATGTTTGACAAAGTTTAGGCCACGCTTTGAAATATAGGGCTTATGTCAACGAAGGTCACCCTGGTTAGCATTAGTTGTGCATACATAATTTTTATATTAGTTTTTATTAGACTCCATTGATTATAAATAAATTTATTATCTTCTCTCTAAATTTATTACTAACTAATGATAAATAATATTAATTTAGTTTAGGCAATTTTTAGACTCAAAAAATTCTGTACAAAAAAATGGATTCTAAACTCTACCTTATGATCACGATATCTACATTTTGTATTGAATTCTCAAAGCAACAAAATAACTGGGAAGACACAATCAACATGATGTCAAATGTAAGGTTGAAACAATCTTACGATGGGAAAATATATGTAAAATTTAATATTGTAATTAAGTGTTTATTTACAAACATCACAACTCCCTACTACCACCCCTTGCCACCATTGTCTATTACTTATCGAAATAATCATCACCACATAACAAAATGTGTATTTATAACTTTACCCAAAATGGCCCAAGATCCAAGATAATATTAATTCCTAATAGAATTTTAAATATCACTTATATAGACTTTCATATAACATGTACACTAGAAACATTTGGTCTTATTTATAATCAATTTTCATTTCTTTTCTACATTATTCCCATAATCAAAAGCACAATGAGTAATTAAGTTATGTAGCTATCCTTGAAAACTAATCACCTTATATTAATTGCTTTACTCAACCTTGAAGGACCAACAAATAATTTCAATCTGCTTTACTTCAAATAAAAATCATAGTAGACACAAATATAAGTTGTATTGTAAATTATCTTCTCACGTCTATAATATTTTCATAAGGTCACAAGAAATGCAACTTTTTGACTGTAGGTGTGATGGATGCATGCTGCACTATAAGCTTATTAGCTACAAAAAGTATTATTTTACAATTGTAATTTTTAAAAGTATATTTTGATTTTTCAAACGGTAGTAATATATTATTATTATTATATAAAAAAATATTTTTGAATTGAAGTGTGTATTTATATTAGGAAATATAAAAATATTAGAATTTATTTTATCATTGATGTGAATAAAATATACTAATCAAAGACAGGGATTTGAATGTGTGTGTGTGTGTGTGTGTGTGTGTGTGTGTGTGTGTGTGTGTGTGTGTGTGTGTGTGAGAGAGAGAGAGAGAGAGAGATACAAGTTTAATAGAGGCTAACATATTGATTTCTCACTTAAGGGAAACATTACATGATTTAAGGTCGACATTGATGGGAGGACACTATAAGGAATGAGAATTGCTATTAGAGTTAGACAAAGATGAAAGGGTGCAATAATAAAGTGTGTTTCTTATAGTGACATTTTTATCAACTAAAAAGAAACCTTGAGAGTAGACAACCTAAAAATATGTAGTAAGAGTGATGCTAGGAAAAATTGCAAAATTCTTGATCAAGATTCACATTAAAAGATCAAATATGGAAAAGGAATTAGAAAATTTTAAATATTTACAAGAAAACCATTTAAACAATGAAATACTCTATGTTTCAACTATTCAGGACCATAAATTACTTGAGCTCACACACATTAAAATCTTGCGTTCATCTTAATAATACATACTATTATAATTTTATATAAATAATGGATGACATGGAGTCACAATATAGAAGATAGATAAAGGTTATAAATTATTATTTTTTGTTGAAAAAATTGAATGTTACGACATAAACAAGAGTATTTTGAAAGCCTTAAATTAGTATTAGAAGTTAAATTTTAGACATCATTGAATCCTTGATTCTATTAACATTAACGAAAATTGATAAAATGAAGTGGAAATAAAAGTTCATCATACGGTGTAAAGTGAAAAATCTAGTTCATCAAACAATAGAAAATGTAAAGCTATTGTTGGAGTCAAATGTCACACACAAAAGTAAAGATGGATATCTTTCCTAGTTCTCATGGTTTTTCATAGTTGTATTTGCAAACCCTTAAGATAGGGATCTTTTTTTGGGAAATTTTGGGATTTTGAATACCACTTGCCTTTAATGAAATCGTGGTTTCCTTTGTTTAACTTGGTTTTTATACTTTCCAAGTTAAAATGGTATGGATTCATCTTGATACTTCCTCTTCAATTTTGGTGAGAGCGTTGCTTAACTACTATTGGAAACACCTTAGGGAAATGTTTAGCCATTGATCTAAAAAATGATGATTTGGAGCACAAAACATTTTCTCGAATATTGGTTGATATGGATACTTCTATTGATATCCCTGCAACTATTGGTCTATGTTGAGGAGATATAATATTACTTAGAAGACACACAAACGATGCACGCATGGAAAAAAGGCACATTTGAAGGCATGGAAGAATAGGAAAACAAGCATGCACCAAAACACTTTGAATTGGGGACTTATCCATTTTATGGGTCCATGATATTTTTGGAGATAGCATGCGAAACACACAAAGACAGGGAAGACTTGCAGCTCACGCAATGGTATTTTGGGAACAATTATTATTTGGGCATCATGTATAGGTTAGGCTAATAATAGAGTTCTATCCATGGTTAACTATAAGAAGTATGTTATTAGAGAGCTTGCATGGTTTTTCATCCTTTTGTAAAGGTGCATGGCTATTACTAGCATGTGACCTATTTTGAGAGAGTGAATGCGTAGTGAATGGAAATTCCTTGCCCCTATAAATATGAATTTATTTGTACGGGTTTCATATATATGTAACTACGAATAATTATAAAGTTGTGCTGCTGATTTTACTACGTGTATGACTCATGGAGATACCTATGTAATGTAAGAATCTTTTGTATTTAATAGTATTTGATACAATGGAATATATTAGAGAGATAATGGTATTAAACATGAGGGAATCTCATTCTTGCATGTTAAATCTTATTTTAGTACTATTTAGTTCATCTTCTATATATTCTAAGATATATATCTAGTTTATGCATTGTGGATTGTTTACTATTATGGATCTGAATATACATATGCATCATAATGCTAACATTCTGAATAAGAAAATCTAAAGAGGTATCTAGTTCCTTTGTGTGCTTTGGGTGAACTTGAGCTAAATTTTGAGTGATGTGCTAATGTGCTTGGGTTATTTATAGTAAATTCTAGGTTGCATCATTGGTTCCATTTTCGGGACCTCTTTCTTAGCTATTTTCGGGATGTTATAGATGAAAACGCACGGATCACCTTAGTAAGTATTGAGGAGCGGAAAATAGATATGGAAGAAGAGTATGCTAAGAGATTCAGCATTGGATCTGAGTTTGACACATGCGCATGGGTTGAGAATAGTCTATATGACTGCTTATATTAAAGCTTATTTGATATTTTTCCCATAGAACTATATAAGTGGCTGGTTGCTTATGCATCTAAAAGGAACTGGAGGTTTCGTACACTTGTTTGAATGAAAGAATAATTTCAGGCCGTTTATGAAGCTTCTCTTATTTGACGTGCATTGTGGATACTTAGTTTTGTGGTGTCTCGAATAGCTATATTTTGGAGTACTCAATTTCCACTCACTCTTGTCTAGAGATAGCTAAGTTTTAATTTTTATGTTACCTCAGGGAACCATATTTGTATGAAATTCCTCTAGTGATCAAGATCTTGATGGTAACCTTGAATTTGGAATAAAATTTGATGGCTAACTCGAACCCCACCACATGCGGGGACAAGAGCGGGTGTGTAATGACCTCAAAAACCCACTTGAGAACCAAGAACAACGTATGTTTACTTAGGATAAATTATGGATTAATTCTCAATTTTCTTTAGGGATTAATTTTATCAATAATTATATTGACATTATAGATAAATATTCCTTGATTAAAATTTTAGGGTTAGGGGACCAAAACAATTAAATAACCAAGGTATTTAATTCCACAAGATCCAAGATAAGAGCAAGCTTTAATTACAAGGGGGAAATACATAATTAAAATTATCAAAGTAAAATTTTCCTTACCCACTCCCGAACTCGAGTTAATGATTCAACCTGATTTCCCCACTAATTAAGGCAATTAATTTTTTTAAAACATTCCCATTATATAGGAAATTTCCTCACCTTTTCGGTGATATAAGGAAGTCCTCCTAACTCCCAATAAAAACCAAGTTATGGGCCGATGGGACTTGGGGTGAAAATTTTCCCCAAAGGTGGGCCTGTGGGCCTATAGAAGAAACTTTTCTGAGCGCGGGCCTTGAGCCATGTGGGAAGAAAATTTTCCCAAGCGCAGGCCTACGGGATTTGGGAAGAAGTTAAGATTTTGAACTTTTTCTTGCAAAAAGCGTTAAGGGATCGAAATGATCTATGCCTTTCTTTGTCACCCAAGGCGACATGTGTCAAGCCCATTTTTGTAGGGAAAACGAACTGGCGGGGAAACTCAGCAATTAAATAATTTAAGACAAAAAGGTTAAAGGGTTAAAAAAAAATTTCTACTTCCCTCAAACGCCAATGGTGCCGCATGTCAACCAACCATTGTACGGGATAGCAGATTATGGAGAAATAGGAAAAGTTTCCAAAAAAATTCTCTTTAAAAAAAAAAAAGTTAAGGTTCTAAGAGGATCCGCCCCTTTACCGATGCCTCGTGAAGCCACGTGGCAGCAGTTGATTGGCTGCTAGCTGGCGCGGATGCAGAGAAAAATAGGAAAAAATTCCAAATTTTAGTTTTGCAAGAGCCAAGGATAAAATGGATTTCGCGCCTTGACAGAGCCTTGTTAAGCCAAGTGGTAGAAGACCCTGTTTACGGGCCAATGGGGATGTGGGGACAACTTAGAAATGTTTCCCAAATTTTTTTGAACTTAAATTATTTTGACCAAAGAATTTTTTTCAGTCAGCGGAGCGCGGGAACTCCGTGCCTTAAAAGCTTTTGAAAAAGCACAAAAGAAAGTATTTAGCCCACGAGTCATGCCCAAGAATATTTGAAAGTTATATTTTGAATCCAACAACTAGGAGCTCTAGTTTTGGAAAATGAGGAATTTTGGAAAGATCTCAAAGTCCTCTTTGCACAGGAAGCTCAAGATTTGAATTTTGATAAAGTTTGTGGGGTTAATTTTACATAAAAGAACTACAGGATTTTAAAATGCAATAGGTAAAATTAAACCTTATAAAAAAATTTTCAATTTGACCTCCTTGCTTTCTTAGCATGCCAAGAAAACACGGAGGAGTGCTCTTGGAGGTTTGAAGGGTAAATTTGCAAGGTTACAATGTTATATCTAATTGCAAATCAATTTTCAACATTTTGTATAGCAAAATGTTTGCAATTTGCCTTTGCTTGTGTTTTGCAAAGTTTTGAAATATTTTCCTAAGTGACATTGTCTATTTGAATTTGTTTAGGTCGTGTTATGTTCAATTTAATGTTTCAATGGTTATTTCTTTGTTGAAGTGTTTATCTATTCATTTTTGATAAAAGTTTAATTTCAAAAGAAACCAAAATGGAAGGGAAAACGAAATTAACTCAATGGATCTTATTTCACTTCCCTTGATGAAAAACATATGGGTTCATTCCATGCTAGTTTCAAATAGATTTTTTTCTTTGAATTAAGTGATAAAAACAAGAATGCAACTTCTATTCGACTCAAATTATACCTTTCAACAAAATAGAGTAATACATTTTCTTCACACGCTTGTTTCCTCTTTTCACTTACCCTTCTATAACAACATTTAAATTCATTCCTTGCTGATTTAAAGTATTTATATTCCTTCAATCAAAAGTAGAACAAGAATTTAGATTCAATTTCTTTTCAAACACGTAGTCTTCAAAATGCAAAGGATGAAATAATTCTAAATAAATTTTCCAAACCCTTAGGTCAGGGGTGTCTTACCAAATCTAGTTGGGACTGCACCTCCACATATTATTAAAGTACAAGGAATTTATCCACACAACTCCCTCCCGTGTCCCTCTACAATGATCATAGGCACCACTTGGAATCTCACTTTCTCTGGCAATGTCGGTTATCAATAACTACTAATATGGGTACCCTTGCACCCTATGTCGACCCCGGATAATTTCATTGTCTCCTTAAACACAACATACTGGAAGTGTTACAATAGTGGCCATGATACCGAATAATTTAATGGTTTTCTAAGCCACTTAATTATTTTTTAATGCAAAGATTCCTATATATTTATAGCTGAAAAACCACACACGTCCCAGACCATCCCCCAAAAAAAAAAACCGATCACAAAAAAGCAAGTGAATTTTCTTGTCATGGAGTAATATTGGCCATTGATCACAATGATTTGTTGCATCCATAGATGTCCTACCAGTGTGAGTTGTAAATTTTTTCCATGAGAGGAATGCAAGGATAGAAACAACCAACACTAAAAACGTGGATGTACAAAAATCATCCGATCATTAAATAGTTCCCTAAAAAAAAATTCACTCATCCAAAGGGATAGGAAGCTCATCCCATTTTTAATGCAAAGTGTTTGGTACAAAAATTTAACCTCCTTCAAAGGCCGAGCAACATCATGGATTTGACAAGACACTCAAAGGTAGAGATATATAATCATTTGTGTTGTTTTGTACCCAAGGAAGCAATCTATCTAACATTTTAACACTTAGGTTTGTAAAGGAGTGGGTAGCACCTTAAAAGGATGTGATCGATCCTAACTATTTTAGGTTGCACCTTTCAACCAAGGTAAGAGAACTTATTTTTTAACCTCTGTTTATTGAAGGAAATGATGAATCCTTCTTTTGCATAGATGTTATAAAGAATACCTTGGGAAAATATGATCAACACACTAGATATGACTCTCGGAGTTGTCACTTCCTAATCATGGAGATATTTTCACAACAAGGCAAAGGTTACTAAAGACATTTGGTACCCAAATTGCTTCTACATGTTTTGGTAAAAGAGATTATGCATTTGTGTGCACATAGGACAAACAAGGGTAGAACACAGATGGATTGGTTGTTTTTGAATGAAATTTTTAGTGGGAGGTGAAATTTGGATGAACTTGGTTCACTAGATCCTTGAGAAATATTACAAAATGGTGGGTTAAACCAAAAAATTCCACATAATAGCTAAAATATCTCTTTAACAAAAATATGTGCTTAAATGAAGGCCCAAATCAACACTCTTTCACACAATCTTTGAGATTATATCATGAAGGCTCGAGTTAAAAATCTAGCAAAGGCATCAATATCTAATCCAAATCATGCCTAAGGTACACCCAAAGGCTTACACATATTCTCTATCAATAGATGAAAGAAAAGTGATTTTAAATCATTTATTCCTATCCCAAATGAAATATCTTCTGAGAGATGAAATTGCAGATGTCACTAAACTATCACAATGATTGAGGCCTATGTGATTGGATCAGATTTGATACAAGATTGCAACAAAAAAATGAAAAACTACTTGCATACATTCTGAAATAAAACCAACACATTTTGCACAAGAAAACATAAGAAAAGTTGAATTTGATTAAGCCTATTAGTAGGGGAAAGTTTCTAGAACAATCTCAGAGATTATCAATGGTTGTACATAATTGTAACCACCTTGACACAATAAAACTTAATACAAAAATATATAACCTAGTTTCTCATATGGCTTCTCATAAATGATGAGCTGTCAAGCTTTTGATTAGAAAATCTATGCTGACCCCTAACACTCCAACCTCCAACATTTTCATGAAAAATTTGTGCCACTTATAACATTTACAAAAGAGCCCCTTCTCCCTAAAAGAAAAAAACTTTTAATGCACCAGTGCTCACCATGATTTAGATCATGATTCTCTAAATCAGATTTGTAAAAGTCGCCAGTGCTCGAGGGGAAAGATCTCATCGAATATCTCTGCATTCAACCCCTTCCTCTTGTAGATCACTCTTTCTTCAATTTTCTAACCACTTGCACCCCTAATCTGTCAAGTCTAGCTCATTGTGTGCTTGGGAGAAGAAAAAAGGAAAATCTAATCGAACACAAAAGTAGACCATTTTAATGGTGAAAATGTCTCCATATCTTCCCACCAAACTAAGATATACACATTAACTCCCCTCTCCACTTGGTGTGTAGGAAATACCAAGAAATCATAGAGACTTGTACTTCCAGGCATGTTTAAGTAAAATGGGGTGAAAATTAGATTTAGAATCTCAAGTGTCATTGATATTTTCTTTGAATTTGGGCCATCCATGTGGAAGATTCAAACTTTAAAAATAGACCCAAGGTTTTCCTTTGAATTTTGACAACTTTTTGGAAAAATGGAAAAAAATCTATTTTTCTCCACAATCCACCTTGATGAAACGAGGCGACATGTGTCCAAATGTGGTTCAAGCGGAACCATGCCAAATTATGCCATTTTACTCTCTTTTTGGAAAAGGAAAATTTTCCAAGTTTTCCCCATAGCTCCTCCCTTAGGAAATGAGCCCTATATGTGTCCAAATTTGGTTCAAGTGGAACCACTCTTCCCCTTTTACTTTTGACTCTTTTCTCCCAAAAGGAAAATTTTCTAAATTTCCCGAGAGTCCACACCTCCGGCATTGACCGGGTGAAACAACATTGACTATTTCCCTCATCGGACTTGCAAGCCATTATGAGATTTTAATCCTTAAGAGGTAAAAATCCAAGTTGCCTTTGATGGTCCTCCTCCCCGCCTCTTTGAATTTTCAAATTTTCGAGTGTCACCATGGCCCACCTTGAGATGGTCCTAAAACTAGTATACCTTAAACGAGTATGGGTTCACCACATGTTCTGTTTTGAAATTTTTTTCTTGAATGCTTGAAGCTCAGTGTAAGGTGTAATGTGTTATGCTTTGAGGCAGTCTCCTTTGGCCATTGAAAAGTCCAAGAAAAATGCAAAGTGAGCAAAGGCCTCCACATATCATCCTGGTGCTTCTTTAAAATGAAACTCAAGGGCCGGCACCTAAACATGCGTGGTTCCTCCACGTGTCTCCATGGCACAAATTCAAGAAGGTGCCCAAATTGGAGACCCTAAATGAGCATAAGCTAGCCATGTGTCATGTTCCATCAAATGTATCAACTACATAAAAAATTTCTAAATCCTTGAAAAGCAAAGAGACCTCCACGTGTCCTCTCGACACTACTCTAAGGCCAAACCAAAAATTAGACCTTCAAATGAGTGTCGTTCCTCCACGTGGACACACTTTAAGTTGAGGTGATCCATAGAAATTTTTAAGTGCCCAACTAAGCCACGTCCAACCAAAATATTCCATGTGCCATGTCGATGTAAGGATGTAAATTTGATAGAGAGAAATGCCCTTCAAACCATAAAATGTAGGAAAATGATCATTCGAGCTCAAGCTGGAAATGAAAATTTTTCCAAGGAAAGAGAATTTAGAAATGTTACAAAGCTCAAAATGTTCATCGAGACACATCCATTCATTTTCTTCAAGTATTTAGTGGTAGAAATGAGAAGGAAGATAGATTCTCGACCGTGGAGAATGGAAAACATGTGAGAACTCGAGTTTTTAGATGAATAGAGAATGAGAGATCCAAATTGCAAACCTTTTCCATAGGAACAAAGCAAAAAGGATAAAACCATGGGCCCATAAGTGATTTATGACCCAGACCAAATTAAAAATGGTAACAAAGATTAACAAGCACAACAAGGGGAAAAATAAAGTGATAGAGGCCACAAATCAATAGATTTTCAAAGTCAAATTGGGGCGAGGCTATTTTGACCACCAACAATGGCTCCGACTCAGTGGATGGTCACACTCCCATGAGTGCCACGAGAACATAGGTAGACCAATTTCCAAGAATAACCATTGGGCAACGAAGTCATCTATTAGAGTAGAGAAATAAATCCACCTAAAAAAATAGAGAAACTTTAACAACAATAGGTCATTCAGGACCAAAACAAGCAAAACACAAAAAACAGGGAACATACAACAAAGTATACACTATACGAGATGATATTTCCTTGATTCAAAGAAAAAATCAAGGAAAAAAATCAAGTGTCTACCATCCTGGATATGACCATGCCAAGAGGTTCGTATATGTTTTCATCAACTTGAAATATACCTCTTTTTCTTCTCTATTGGGTTGAACCATCCATTTTATCTTAAGCTCCCCATTGTGTTTAAGTCAAATTCTTTAACATTTTAAGGCTGAATCATAGACCAAATTCCCAAAAAAAAAATAGCATAATTAGGAGCTCTCTTACAACACTTTCATATCTCTAAGTATTAAAAATCCACAAAACTCATAAAGTTGTTAAGATTAGCATCTTCTTGCAAAAAATGAAGATGCATTGCTTGGTGTTCAATCAAGTACATCTTATTCTCTCCATATAATTTCACCAAGTTACCTTCAATGGGGATAGTGGCATAAGACATGGCCATTTGAACACTACCACCAACATGGCTACTCACTTTTCGACAACAACATCCCCCATGGAGGAACACAGTTTTCAACAATCACTACATCAAGTTTTGAGTTCCTTCCGGGATAAGATGCAAGTTAACACATGGATATTTGACACATCCCACCACCGACACCTCTCTTGAGTTCATGGAAATGCACTTCCCATATGTTGTTGTTACTTTGATACCTAGCTCATTCATGACCTCCAAGAGGCATTACATTACATGAAGCTTCAAAATCAAACATCTGATTATGTAAATTCAAAAGCTTGTCCTTGACAACTTCTAAAGGGTAGTGAAGAATGGATCCACATTCAGCTAGGATTTTAAACAAATAAGTTCCTAAATATACCTTGTGGTTCCCCTAGCTTTCAACCACTTGTGGCTTTTCCAACACCGAATAGTCAAGGGAATCCCAACCTTATCATCATCTAGCTTCCTATGTGATCTCTTCCTTTTTAAATCCTAAGTATTCAAAATACCTCTTCTTATGCTTAAGGATCCTAATTAGCTCAACAAATGGGACAGAATTTTGATTTGATTCAAAACTTGGGCAATGTCATATCGAAATTTTTGGGTAAATCAACACTAGGAGAAACATTTCCTAATTCATCATATGGAATGGGATTCTTTTCAGCTTAGGCATTTGGTGGGTGGAACATGTCTTGAGTTTTCTTTGTAAACAAGTCTCTGCTCGATGTATTTTTATTTGGGTTTTCTTTGTAAGTAATGGAAGTTTTGACAACTGGCTTGTGGCCAAAGTTAGCAATTTACTTCTAATATTATTCTCCTTTTTTGGGAAACTATAACATTCATTAATAGATTCCTATCTTCTTGGGAGGAACTCCTCCATCATACTTTTCAATCATTATTTCCCTTAAGTATTCAAAATCATTAGTGGGAAATTAAAAATATTGTATAGTGTCTACTTCTTAAGTATGAGTTGGAGGAAGAAGAGGTACCCGGTGATTTGCAATCCCAAAAACAACAACAAGGCCTTTCTAGCACTTTTTACCTCATTTGAAGTTGTTTCCTTGTGTTGGAGAACTTCTAGGAATCTCCATCATGTAGGCATCATCATCATTATCATCACTAGCTTCTTCAAAGGAGCATGAGGCATGAAAAATTTCTCACACTAATCAATGACATCTATCTCTTCCACCAAAAATTGGTCAGCCAAAGGATCGTGTAACATTCTATTAGGTGTAAATGCTTTATACCAGTCCCTAACATCCTCCTCCAAGGTATGGATAAACAACTTGATATATACATCTTCATGTTCAATCTCAAAATCTTCCATCATGTTGATAAAAAACTTTAGATACTGATCACCAATAATAGCATTGTTTCCCTGAAACTATGACATTTTTTTCCTTACATCTTGGGGCACTACATTTGGATACCCAACCATTCTCACAAAGTTTATAGGTCCAAAAGTGTTTACAACAAAAGGGTGTCTAGGTGGGGGTAAGGCCATGTTACTTTGAGGAGGTGACCCTGGAGGGGTGATAAATTGACGAGGGGTAGATGGTCCTTGGAACACAAGAGTATAATTTTCAAAATGGATATCCCCTAAAGGACTTGTCTCTTGGAAATCTCTATTGACTTCAAAAAAGAAAGGTGCAGAATGTGAAGCAAACCTTTCAAAATAAAATGAACCTCCCTCTCCAAATTTTAGAGTTTAATTCCACAAAGAGGCTACCTAATTCAGAGTCACTTGAATGGTAGTCATCAATGATAGGTCGCTCACTCTCATCAATGGAGATCCCTCTTCTTGTCTATTGATCACCAAAACTCTCTAGGATTTTCTTCCTTCTAACTTTTCTTTTCCTAGCTCTAGAAACAATGCCCTAGCAGGATCCCTAGTAAAGAAAGATATTTTCCTTCTAGCTTTGTAAATATTAGTAGCAAATATGATTCTGAAAGAGTTTTTAGACACTAGTACTTATTAAGAATCAGATCAACAGAAGTCACCACTAAGGATTTCCATCTTAGTTTTGTAGATGCACTAAATATGATATGTCAAATGTTTTTCAATGCTAGAAACTAGAAATGGAACGATTCGAGATTTGTTTATCCAAATTTATCAAATGCGAGCTAGTGCACTAGGTGAGAAGACCGAAAGAATTGCACACAACTCTTAGAGCATAAAGAAGTGTTTTAGTAGGTTCTTGATATTGAACTGATATTCCTCAGTAGTGGCGCCAGAAGCATGTTGGTTCTTGAATTTAACCTCCTTCAAAGGCCAAGAAGAATCATGGATTTGACAGGACACTTAGAGGAAGATAGATAATCATTTATTTCATTTTGTAGCCAATGAAGCAATCAGTCAAACTTGTTAACACTCAGGTTTTAAAAGAAGTGGGTAGCACCATAAAAGGATGTGATCTGATCCTAATTATATTATGTTGTGCCTTTCAACAAAGGTAAGAGAACCTATTTTGTAACCTCTGTTTATTGAAGGACAATGACGAATCCTTCTTTTCATAGATTTTATAGAGAAGACCTTGGGAAAATATGATCAACACACTAGATTTGGCCCTCACGAGTTATCACTTCTAGATCATGGAGATATTTTCACAACAAGGAAAAGATTACTAAAGACATTTGGGACGTTGATTGCTTCGCATGTTTTGGTAAAACATATTATGTATTTGTGTGTACACAGGACAAACAGGGGTAGTAAATGTAGAATTGGTTGTTTTTGAATGAATTTTTGGTGGGAGGTCGGGTAGGGTGAACTTGAATTTCCAAATCCTTTAGAAATATTCCAAAATAGAGGGTTAAAGAACCATAATGCCACAAAATACCTAAATGTCTCTTTAACAAGAATATGTGCTTCAATGAACGCCCATATCAACAATCTTTCACACAATATTTGAGATTCTATCATGAAGTCTCAGTTAGAAAATCCAACAAAGCATCAAGATCTAAGACAAATCACGCGTAAGGTACATCTAGAGGCTTACAGACAATCTCTGTCAACAAATTCAAGAAAAGTGATTTTAAATCGTTTATTCCAATCCCAAATGAAATATCATTTGAGAGATGAAATTGAAGATGCCACTAAACTATCACAAGGATTGAGGCATGTGTAATTGGATCAGATTTGATAGAAGATTGCAACAGAAATAGGAAAAACTACGTGCATACATTCAGAAATAAAACCAACAAATTTTGCTCAAGACAACAACAAAAAAATCAAATTTGATTATGTCTATTAGTAGGGGAAAGTTTCTGGAACAGTCTTAGAGATTGTGAATGGTTGTACACTTGCAACCACCTAAACACAGTAAAACTTAATACAAAATGAGATAACCTAGTTTCTCAAATGGCTTCCTAAAAATGATGAGCTCTATCAAGCTTTCTATTAGAAAAATAAATCCCAACCCCTAACACTCCAACCTCCAACCTATGACATTTACACAAAAAATTTGTGCCATTTATAACATTTACACAAATCCCCTTCTCTCCAAAAGATAAAAATTTTAATGCGCAAAGGTGCTCACCATGATTTAGATCATGATTCTCGAGAATTAGATTTGTAAAATTCGGCAAGTGCTCAAGGGGGCTGATCTCATCGAATATCTCCCGCATTCAACTCCTTCCTCCGGTATATCACTCTTTCTTCAATTTTCCAACCACTTATGCCCCTAATCTATCAAATCTAGCTGATTATGTACTTGGGAGAAAAAAATGGAAAATCCAATCGAACATGAAAAAGTCGACCATTTTAATGGAAAAAGTTGTCTACCAGATCTTCCCACAAAACTTAGATATCAACATTAACTCCCCTCTCCTTGGTATGTAGGAAATACCAATAAATCATGGAGACTCACACTTCTAGGTGTGTTTCAATAAAATGGGGGAAAATCAGATTCAAACTCTCTAATGCCGTTAATATTTTCTTTGAATTTGGGTCTTTCATGTGGAAGATTAAAACTTTAAAAACAAACCCAGGGATTCCTTTGACTTTTTAATTTTTTTTGGAAAAATGGAAAAAAAATTCATTTTTCTCCACATCTCTACCCTTGCGAAATGAGTCTGACATGTGTGCAAATGTGGTTCGAGTAGAACCATGCTTCCCTTTTACTTTTGACTCTTTTCTCCCAAAAGGAAATTTTTCTAAATTTCCCCCGAGAGTCCGCACCTCTACCGTTGACCGTGGTAAAGCATTGACTATTTCCCTCATCGAGATTGTGGGCCATTCTAATATATTATTCCTTAATAGGCATAAAATCCAAGTTGTATCGATGGTCCACTTCCCCACCTCTTTGACTTTTCAAACTGATATGTATCACCATGGTGCACATTGAGATGGTCCCAAAATTATATACCTAGAACGAGCGTGGGTTCGCCATGTGTCCTATTCCAAAAAAGTTTTCTTCAATGTTTGAAGCTTAGCGGAAGGTGCCATGTGTCATGCTCTGAGGTAGTCTCCTTTGGCCGTTGAAAATTCCACGCAAAATGAAAAGTGTACGGAGGCCTCCACGTGTCATCCTGGTGCTTCTTTAAAATGAAACTCAAGGGCCGGTCCCCAAACATGCACGGTTCCTCCACGTGTCTCCATGGTGCAACTTAAGAAGATGCCCAAAGTGGAGACCCTAAATTAGAGTGAGCTTGCCACGTGTCCTTCTCCACAAAACTTGTATCAACTACATAAACATGTGTGTAAGTCCTTGAAAAGTAGTGGATACCTCCACGTGTCCTCCCGGTGCTACTCCAAGGCCAAATGAAAAAGTATACCTTCAAATGAGTGTCTTTCCTCCACATGGACACACTTTAAGTTGAGGCGATCCATAGAAAGTTTTAAGTACCCTACTAAGCCACATCCAACCAAAAGGTTCCAATTCCCCTGTCAATGAAAGGATGTAAATTTGATTGGGAGAAATGCCCGTCAAACTGTAAAATATAGAAAAATGATCATTCAAGCCTAGAAATGAAAATTTCTCCAAGGACAAAGAATTTAGAAATGTTACAAGGCTCAAATATGTTCATTAGAGACACATTCATTCATTTTCTTCAAGTATTTAGGGTAGAAATGACAAGGAAGAAATAATCTAGACCATGGAGAACATCAAACATGGGAGAACCTAAGTTTTTAGATGAATAGAGAATGAGAGACCCCAATTGCAGACCTTTTCTAGAGGAACAAAGAAACAAGGAGAAAACCATGGACCCATAAGTGATTTATGACCCAGGAAAAAAATAAAAATGTCAACAAATATTAACCAGGCACAACACGAGGAAAAAGAAAGTGACAGAGTCCAAAAATTGATAGATTTTCAAAGGAAAATTGGGGTGGACTATTTTGAGCACCAACATAGTGGATGGAATTTAAATTGTCATAGAAAATGAGTGAATAGTTATAGCCAAAAAAACAAATTACACTTGTATGATCTACCACCCTTCGTGTGGTAAACAAAGAATATGGTGTAGTGCCCACTTTCCTTTGACACCCTTTTGATAATAATCATGATACTACGATTATATTATGGACATGATTATGGACTTTATTATAGTATTATGTTAGATGTTAGATCATGGATTATTGTTGTCTTGATTCAGTTATGATACATGATGATTATTAGGACATTTTATATGTTGATGATGATATTATTTGGTGTGCACTCACTAAAGCCTCAACCAAACCTATATGTTCATGTTTCCAACCTCTCACCTCAAAATATTTTGCATAATGTTATATTCAAAACATTGAATTTTAATGTATCTCGCCATGGATATTTCTCACCGCAAAGATAGACATACGGCTCATTTGACTCACCAACATTGGGTACAACCAAAAACATCCAATGAATAACCTCTACCCATAGTAGTTATAAGTAAAAAGACCTGTCACATGATGGATAAGGACTCAAATGAAAAATACATTCATTTTTTTAGCTCGCAGAGTATATCTCACGGCTCATGATGATCTCGCTATGTTCAATGTTGATGAATTTGGAATGCAAGAGTTGAACCATGTCGCAATCAAGAAAGCTCTAACCAAACCGATATTTTCATGTTTCCAACCTCTCACCTGGCAATATTTTTGCAAAAATTATATTAGAAATGTTGAATTTTAATGTAGCTCGCTACATAAATTTCTCACCGCAAAGATAGCCATACGACTCACCGACCGACTAGACAACATTGGGTACAAAATTTTTCAAGGCTTGCTTGACAGAGGCCAAAATTGATAGATTTTCAAAGGAAAATTGGGGTGAGATGATTTTGGGCACCATCAAAGTGGATGGAATTTAAATTGTCATAAAAACTTGAATTGAACAATTACCAAAAAACAAATTTCACTTGTCGGATCTACCACCTTGTTCTATGTGGTAAACAAAGAATATGGTGTAGTGCCCACTTCCTTTGATACCCTTTTGATACTAATCATGATATTATGATTATATTATGGAAATGATTATGAAATTTATTAATGTATTATGTTAGATGTTAGATCATGGATTATTGTTGACTTGATTTAGTTATGATGCATGATGATTATTAGGGACATTTTATATGTTGATGATGATATACTGTTTGACATGGTTATATTATGGATGTTTTTCAGACATGTGATATTTAGATATTGTGAGTAGACCTAGAAATGAAAATTATTGGATGATGATACAATTGTTGATAAAACTATAAATGATATTATTATATTGCTTTGATGATTGTTGTGACTCATATATCTAGATGATTTTGGAATTATATTTATATTATTTTTGCTGTTCTAATATGGCTATGAGGACAAACGAAGTATTTTTGTTTTGCAGGTTAAAATATCACAACAAACTTCAGGGATTGGAGAGTAACCACAATGGAATTCTAGATGAATTCAACAAGGTCACCATAGAAACAAGTATTTTTTTATGCGTGTTTGTGTGTGTTAAGGATTCCCATGGGGGAATCACCTTTAAAATGTTACCAAGTGGTTATGTGTATTTATTTATTGGGTCCTTGGTTTATGTTTGCATGTGTTTATTTTGTGGTGCATTGACCCTTTCATTATTTATCTAATGGTGTGTAATATTGTGGGTAATCATGTTGTTAAGTTAATTAATTAATATATGTCATAAGAAAGTAATTAATAGAGTTGTTGGCCATGAATTAATGTGTTGTAAGTGATGTGTAAGTTAAATTTTAAGTGTGAAACACTCAACCTTCTTGGCAATTCAAATTTTTCCTTGGAGGATGAGTTTGGAGGCTTGTGGGACAAGTTAAACTTGTCCATCCCTCTTAAATTTATTTACCAACTATACCTATGGTTGGATAGTTGAATTTAGACTTTCATTATGAATTTTGGGAAGACAAATTGTACGTTTTAATTACACTTCTCTTACATGGTTTAATTTCAATCCTTTGGGGTGTGGGTTGGATTTGTGTATGTAAGTAAACCTGTCATATTATTCACCCACCTATTTATTATGCATTGGAGAATGAAATTGACTTTTGGGTTGGGGTTGAGGATGTGTGATGTGACATCCTACATGGAGCCACCTCATCCTCTTCCCTTTCCTCTTTTATAAAATTTTATTCATTGCCTTGTTTAGGGGTTGCTTCTTTTTGGAGACTTCATTCTTGGGAGAATTCCTTATTTTTTAGTAGCTTTTGCTTTGAAAAGTTTTTGGAAGATTATTACATGCATGTGCCTCGTAGTTTAGGATTGCTTGCATTGGGATACATCTTTCTATTTTGGAACTTGGAACAACTCCATCATGGAGAGGTAGGAGCTTGGCTCTTGAAATGTTTTTCTTTTGTTTATCAAATTTTTACTGTTGTGAATGTTTTGGCATGTTTTTGGGTTGTGGGGTAGATGGCCTAGGAATGATGTAGGAGTTGACTATGGGGTTTATTTTGTGGGAGGCAATGTGTTTTAGAGAGGTATAAGGGTGGAAGGAGTTTGGATTTGGGTTCCACCTTACAAAGAATTAGCTTACATCTCTTTACTTGTTATGGGGTGCCATAAGAGGTTAGGGAGGCATAAGGAACCGTGAGGAATAAGGGGTACTTGAGGGAGGCATAAGGAATGTTAGGGTTTTGATATAGGATACTTTGGTCATTTGTAATTCAGGTGGTGATACCCATTTCCCCTTTTGGAGGAATAAGAACCATCCCCCATAGTTTTTGTGTTCCTCTAGCTTGCTTGATGAAGCCTCGAGTAATGTTTTTCATGCTTTAATTTAATTGTAAACTACATTCTACTTTGTCTCGTGTTTTTATTGTGAAAATGTTGCTTGTGTGATTGTGGAACCTTGTTGTTTCCATGTGTTGAATCACATATTTTATTGCATTATGGTTTGAGCATGGGGAAAATGAAGAAGGATCACTTATCCTCTTCATTGGATGTCTTTGTTTGGTAGAGAGAATTTCCTTTCCCCTACTCTTGTTGTGATAACAATTATGAAGAATGAGAAATGTGCATGTTGTTGTTCTAGAGCTGAGAAAATATAGTTTAATAGTCCCTTGTGAAATGAAATCTTATTGTAACCTTTCCTAGTTGAAGTGGATGAACTTTTATATGTTCTGTAATGGAAAGATGTTGTATTGGTACGAAAGTGTAAATTAAAATGTGAAAGAGACATACTCTATTCTTTCTTTTGAAAGAAATAAATTGTGTCCCGTATGATTAAATTGAGGAATGAAAGAAGGAAGTTGTAAATTTTTATTTTGGAATCAATAAAGGATTTCATAACCTTCCTCAAACCGCATCATTGTAATGAATTTAATCATCTAAATGTGAGTTGTAATTTCAATTTGAAATAAAGAAATGCGTATGAAGGAAATGTAACACTGTATTTTGTGAAGTGCATGATTTGAAAAGAATAAAATTTGCATTCTTGCCTTTATCAATTGATTGAAGGAAAGAAACCTATTTGAAACTATCATGAAATGAATTCATTTGTAAGGAAATTAAAATAAGAACCATTGAGTTAATTTTGTTGTTTCCATTTCGCTTCACGTTAAACTCGCAACTTTTACTAGAAAAACAAACCGACCGAACTACGCAATCAAGAAATAACAATGAAACATTAGAATTGAAAATTCTAGGTTATTAGTGAATGCAATTGGATGAAAGCACTTAAGGAAAGATCCTTCAAACCTTGCAAAAAAAGGGCTCAACCCTCTTACAATCATTTTGTTGTCAAGAGATGTAAATTTTCAAATTACAAATCAATCCAAAAAAATTAATCTTTAAATCCTTCTTAAATCCATCTAAGAACAATTCTCCATGTCTATTTGACATGTTGAAAGATGAAAAGATCAAATTGAACAAATCTTATAAGTTAAAATTTACCAGTTTGCATTGTAAAATCCCGTAGATATTTTTCTTTAAATTAAGTCCCTAAGATTTATTAAAATAAAAATTTAATGATTCCCTGAGAAAAGAGGATGTTGAGATCTTTCCAGAAAGTCCTTGTTTTCCCAAAATGGAGCTCTCTATCAAAATTTATGGCCTTCTGATGTTTTTCTTCATTTGGTATCAAAAATAATTTTAACATCAAAACAATTTGGGAAAACTTTCCTTGGTGGACCCACGGGCCCAAATTTTCCCTTAGAGCTTCGAAAAAATTTTGGGAAAATTTTCTTAATTTTTCCCTCCACCCCACCGACCCACACGCCCAATCGAGGTTCACATGTGGTACCACGAGGAATTGGCGGAGGGGCGGATCCCTTTTTAACTTAGCACTTGAAGAAAAATTTTAGGAAAATTTTCCTAATTTTCCCGCCAGCCCGTAGCCATTCAGAGCTTCCACATGGTGTCATGAGGCATCGGCAGAGGAGTGGGTTCCTTTCTACCTTTTACGCTTTCAGAAAATTTTGTTAAATTTTTCTACATTTTCCCCGCCGCCCCACCGGCCTTCACCCAATCAAGAGTTGTCACATGGCATCATGAGGCAATGGTTGAGGCATGGTTGAATTTTACCCTTTTTCCCCTTCATGGTGTTAAACCTCTTATTCACGCCACCCCGCTTCCCCATGTTGGGTTAGGAGGTGGCACATGTCCCTTGTGGGATTACAGATTCGCGAGAGCATGGGTGCAAAGGTGGATTTTCACCCCATGTGGGAGATTTCAAAAATGTCTCCTATGGCCCCACCGACCCAAATCCTCCTCCAAGAAATATTTCTCCCGACGGCCCTGAGACCGCCCCTGGGGTAAATTTTCTCCCTAGGGCCCGCAGGCTTGATTTTGGGGAAAATTTTCACCCCAAGGTCCATCGGTCCATAACTTGATAAATATGTGGAGTTAGGAGGACTTATTTATATCATCGGAAAGGTGAGAAAATTTCCTATCAAATGGGAGTGATTTAGGAAATTTTGAACTAGCTAATTTTGAGAAAACCAAGTTGAATATTTAAAGCATGTTAGGGAGTGGGTATGATGAGGAATTGCCCTATGAACCTAATATAACTTTCTAACCTTAAATTTTGGGAACTTGTGAACTCTAATAATTGTTAATAAAATAAAAAAATGTTCTAGTGGATTAGAATTGAGTTGGAAATCATTAGTGACAATTGTTGTCTTGTAACTTGGTTGTAGACTCTTTTAAACAAAAAAAAAATCCATAATTTTCCTAACTAATCCTAGGTTGTTCTTGGGTCGCAAGTGGGTTGTTTTTAGTGGGAATTACACTTGGTATCAAAGTAGTAGTTCAAAATATTGGGCCATTGGGAACACTAGAAAACTTGAGACATGAACCTTAAACCTAGCACATTTTTATATCTAGAAAACAACTTAGTTTAGAAATTACATATTTTAGTAAAGATGGAAAGTGAATAAAACTTAGAAAGATTAGCTAACTCTCACCTCAGTCTATGCATGAGGCATTGACAGAAAAGGGGTATTTTCACATAGTCCTAGACTTACCACCACTAGATCATGTTGTAATAGCCATCCTACCATAGGTTTTGGAGACTCCTCTTGATGTTAATGTTGTTCTACGTGGAGGATCGGTAGAAGGTCATGCAACCTGACATGATAGAGTCACTTCCATTGAGGGTCATGTATCTCCTCGACTAAGTGAGGAGAATCAAGGAGAGAATTTCGATGCAAAGTCATCCAGTGAGTAGGGTCACCATAGAGGGATAGGGTGAATGAGTTTCGGGACGTAAATAGAGGTCTTAGAACCCTAGCCTTAGGGATGAGCATACAGAGAAGCCTAGAGACCGTTAGATAACAACCAGTAGATCACATAAGGGAGATCTTAATGCTTCGGCCATCACATTATTCTAGAGTGACAAAGGTGGATTTAGGCAGAGGCAAGTTAGTGATTTTGAGCGGGTGCTTCAAGCTCTTTCCTTGTTTTAGTAACAAGAAATCTCGTGTTGCGATTAATCTACCGAGGGATGGAGCTAGTGTTTGGTGGGAGATAGAGGAGCATAAGCTCCATGTTGATTCTAAGAAAGTTACCTAGGAGCTCTTTAAGGAGTGTTTAAGGAGAAGATGACGGAGGTTCATACAACAACAGATAGATGAGTTCCATGACCTCGACAAACATATCTTAAAGTGGCTCATTATGAGAGTAGATTTCTTGATCTAATCTAGTATGTTGATTACATGAAGGATGAGTAAGTTCAGATCCATAGGTTCATTCGGGGCCCGAATATAGATAGTGGAGGTGTAGTGTAGATCCATTGTCCACAGACATTATTTGAGGTCGTGGAGAAGCTATATATAGCAGAGGTGATTCAGGAAAGACCCAACAAAGCTAGAGACCGAGTCCGGAGCCACATACAAGTAGATGCAAGATAGCATATCGAGGCTATTAGTACCTCTTCCTCGTGGTGGAAAGGGTTCAACACAGACATTTTTAGACCACAACAACAATAGCAACAATCTCGCCCACCTTATAGACCTCCCACGGATGTTTGATGCATAGAGAGGTTGGAGTATGGGGTCTCCCCTAGGGATCCCATCAGGACATAGGGTGCCAGAGAGCTCACTCGTAGGAGTTCACTAGTAGAGGCCTCACCTAACTATAGCTAGATCATGGCGATCCACACCACAGATCTCTAAAGTACCGACTGGACTCGCTACATAGGCGAAAGGATTAGGCCGTTGTTTTGGTTGTAGTGTTACTAGACATTTTTGGAGAGACTTCCCACAAATCCCTAATAATAAGGGTAAGACACAGATCTCGAGCCTTCTATTGGTGGTATGGGGCATAGTCATAGGATGTATACAATAGTTAAGAATTTCCGGTAGAGCATCAAAGCACGTTATTGAGACTATGGGTAGCATTGGTGGCATTCATACCTCCATTTTGTTGGATTCTAGTTCTTCCGATTATTTCATTTCACCATCTCTAGTAGAGTGATGCAGGGCTTGTGCTAGTTAGGTAGGGTCTTAGTTGGGATGTTGAGATGGTTTCGGGAGCCAAGATATCTATAGACTCCTTAGTAAAGGAGTGTGTAGTGGATTTGGGACCTTTCACCACTACCTCGGATATTTGTATCCTTCCTTTGGGCTCATATGGATTCATCTTGGGTATGGATTGGTTGTCTACACACATGGCTAGGGTGGATTGTTAACACATGATTATATCTTTGGTAGATGATTTGGGAGTTGAGTCGGTAATTTCAAGGGTTAGGAGACCCGTTTCTATTCGCATCATCTCTACTATGCAGCTTAAGAAGTGTGTGTGATGGGGTTATCGGATGTATGCTATTACATTAGTGACAGATCGAGGATGGGTCTAGTGGACCATGCTAGATGATCATCCCATTTTGAGAGAGTTTGCAGATGCCTTTCTAGGGAACCTATCGAGGTTACTACCCCCACATGAGATTAATTTTCATATAGATCTTGTTCCGGGAGAAGATCTTATCTCATGACTACCTTATCGATGACCACGCTAGAGAGCTCTGCAATCTCAAGTTGCATTTGGAGGGAACTTGTTATTTTTGTGAAGAAGAAGGATGGATCCTTGCAGTTGTGTATTGATTATCGCTAGATGAATAAGGTAATGATCAAGAATCATCGTCCCCTTCCACGCATTGATGATTTGTTTGATCAGATGAAGGGAGATAAAAATTTCTCTAAGATAGACCTTAAGTAAGGCAATAATCAACTGAGGATCTCGGTGGGCATACATTTATAAGACCACCTTCCCTACAAGATATGGCCACTATGAGTTCACAAAGTGGTGCCTTTTGGTTTGAATAATATGCCGTAGTATTTATCAGTTTGATGAATGGGGTATTTAGGAACTTATTAAATCACTTCGTGCTCATCTTCCTTGATGAAATTTTGATTTACTCATAAACACATGAGGAGCACGAGGGGCACCTTCACTAGGTTCTTCAATGTCTTCATGAGTAGCACTTTACGGGAACCTAGAGAAGTGTGCATTCTTTCAGATGGAGGTGTAGTATTTGGGTCATATCATTTCTAGGGAAGGTATCACCATTGATCCTTCCAATATTAGAGCTATTATGGATTGGCCAACACCCACTACTATGACTAAGGTGCACAACTTAATGGGATTAGCAAGTTACTATAGGATATTTGTTCAGGACTTCTCTCGGATTGTGCACCCCTTCACTTCCATTTAGAGGAAAGGGAATAATTTTGTTTGGTAAAATAGGTGCGAGCATGCCTTCAATAAACTAAAGGAATGTCTCACTACAACACCTATTCTTGTAGTACTGGATCCATAGGGTGAGTTTTTCATTTTCAAAGATGCTTCTTTAGCAAGGCTTGGAGGTGTGTTGATGCAGGAGGGTAGAGTAGTCACTTTTGATGCTTGTAAACTCAAAGATTATGACCTTAGTTATCCAAATCACGATCTTGATCTTGTGGAAATTTTGTGCGCTTTGGTTTATGGAGGCACTTTCTACTTGGTCAGAGATTCACACTCAGGACAGATCACCTGAGTCTTCACCACCTCTTCACGCAGCCCAATCTCAACACTCATTAGTGGCATTGGATGGAGTTACTTTGTGAGTATGATATGGAGATCGAGCATGTGAAGGGGAAGGAGAATTTTGTGTTAGACACTCTCAGTAGATAGAGACAAGTGGCAATGGCCACCTCGGTGAGCACATGTAATTGCAGAGCAAGATTCTTTAGTAGCTTCCTCTTGACAACTTCTACATTTCAGTTCGAGCAAAGATTGAGTCTTAGAAACCCTCGATGGGAATTTTGATATTTTCTCACTAGAGGCGAGATGGCCTTCTCAAGCACGATTTCAGATTTATGTTCCTAGAGATGGACGCTTGAGGTAGGACATATTGATATAAGCACACCATGCACCATATTCAGCCCACCCTAAGGTGAAGAAGATGCATTCTAGTTTGATAGATAGTTGTATCACTAGAGAGGAATTTGTAGAGATGTGGCCCGATTCAGTGTCACGATGTTTAGAGTGCTAGAAATTAAAGTTCAAGCATCAACATCCAGCTGGTGTTCTCTTTCCTCATGCTATATTGGAGTGTAAAATGGGACACCATTTCCATGGAATTCATTGTTGGGCTATCGATGTCGAGATATCACCATGACGCCATGATGGTCACGGTTGATAAATTGATAAAAGTGGATAACTTTTCTTGATGAAGGCCACTTATATAGCTAGTGCAATAGCATGGTTATATCTTTATGATATTTCAGTTACACGGGAATCCATGGAAGATTATTAATGACCGTGATCCTTTGTATGCTTCCTATTTTTGGACTACCATGTAGTATGCCCTCGAGACAAAGATCAATTTTAGTAGAGCATACCACCCTAAGGCTAATGGCCGACTAAGATGGTGAATCAAATCTTGGAGGACATGCTTAGGATGTATGTTATGGACTAGTATTCCAAATGGGAGGAGTACCTATACTTGGTGGAGTTTTCCTACAATAATAGTTTTCTATAGTTTTTTGGGCATTATTCCTTTTCAGATTTGTATAAGTGGGATAGGTTAGAGGATAGGGTTTCTCTTGGACAAGCTTTGTTGCAAGACATGGAGCAGCAGGTGGTATTGATCAAACAGAGATTGTAAAACACACAAGACAGTAGAAGAAGTATGCATATTAGCATAGGACCGAACATAGTTTTGATGTGGCAAGGAAGGTTTTCCTTCATGTTAGGCCACATAAGAGACCTATCCATTATGGAAAATGTTCTACGATAACTCCTAGATTCGTGGGTTCTTTTGAGATCTTAGAGTGTATCATCCATTGGGCCTACCGTCTAGCTTTTGCCACCTATCTTGTGTCACATACATGACGTGTTTCATGTTTTAGTTCGAGGAGATATGTTGCATATTCTTCTCATGTGCTAGATTGGACATCATTATAGGTGTAGGATCAAAGGGAAGTAGATGGTGGAGCCTATTTGAATCCTAGATCACAAGACCCTGGGTCTTCGAGGCAGATAGATTAATCAGGCCTGGGTGAAGTGGGACAGATATGTTGAGATTCCAGCTCCATGGGAGGATGCTACTTTTCTATGAGTTCAATTTAGACATTTGTTCTAGTGACTTCAAGGAGAAAGTGGACTCTAAGGGGAGGGTTATGTAGTGCCCTCTTCCCTTTGACATCTTTTTGATACTTATCACGATATTGCTGATTATATTATGGACATGATTATGGAATTTATTATAGTATGATGTTAGATGTTAGATCATGGATTATTGTTGACTTGATTCAGTTATGATGCATGATGATTATTAGGACTTTTTTATGTTGATGATAACATGTTGTTTGACATGGTTATATTATGGATGTTGTTCGGACATGTGATATTTGGATATTGTGAGTAGACCTAGAAATGGAAATTATTGGATGATGATATGTTTGTTGATAAAAGCGTAAATGATATTATTAGATTATTTTGATGATTTTGTGCTTTATATATCTAGATTATTTTGGAATTATATTTATATTATTTTGGATGTTCTGATATGGCCATGAGGATGAAGGAGGTATTTTTGTTTTACAGGTTAAAATATCACAACAAACATTGGGGGATTAGAGACCAACCACATTGGAATTGTAGATGAATTCAACAAGGTCACCATGGCAACTAGTATTTGTTTGTGTGTGTTTGTGTGTGTTAGGGATCGCCATGGGTGGATCACCTTTAAATGTGACCAAGGGTTATGTGTATTTATTTATTGGTTCCTTGTTTATGTTTTCATTTATTTGTTTTGTGGTGCATTGACCCTTTCATTATTCATTAAATGGTGTGTTATATTTTGGGTAATCATGTTGTTAAGTTAATTAATTAATATATGTCATAAAAAAGTAATTAATAGAGTTGTTGGCCTTGAATTAAAGTGTTGTAAGAGATGTGTAAGTGATGTGTAAGTTAACTTTTGAGTGTGAAACACTCAACCTTCTTGGAAATTCAAATTTGTCCTTGGATGATGAGTTTGGAGGATTGTGCGACAAGTTAAACCTCTCCCACACCTTTTAAATTTATTTACCAACCATATATATGGTTGGAGAGGTTAATTTAGACTTTTATTATGAATTTTGGGAAGACAAATTATGGGTTTTAATTGCACTTCTCGTACATGGTTTAATTTCAATCCTTTGGGGTGTGGGTTGGATTTGAGTATGTAAGTAAACCTGTCATATTATTCACTCACCTATTTATTATGCATTGGAGAATGAAGTTGACTTTTTGGGTTAGGGTTAAGGATGTGTGATGTGACATCCTACATGGACCCACCTCATCCTCTTCCCTATCCTCTTCTATAAAATTCAAATTCCTTGTCTTGTTTTGGGTTTTCTTCATTTTGAGACTTCATTCTTTGGTGAATTCCTTGTTGTGGTTGGAGCTCTTGATTTGAAGAAGTTTGTAGAAGATTGTTGCATGCTTGTGATTGGTAGTTTTTTATTTCTTGCATTGGAAGAAATCTTGTTGTTTTGGAACTTGGAACAACTCCATCATGGAGAGGTAGAAGCTTGGATCTTGAAATGCTCTCTCTTTGTTTATGAAATTGTTATTGTTGTGAATGTTTTGGCATGTTTTTACATTTTGAGGTAGATGGCTTAGGAATGGTGTAGAGAAGACTATGGGGTTTACTTTGTAGGAGGAAAAAGTGCATTTTAGGGAGGCAAAAGGGAGGAGGGAGTTGGGATTTGGGTTCCACCTTACAAAGAAATAACTTGAATTTCTTTACTCATTATGGGGTGCCGTAAGAGGTTGGGGAGGCATAACGTGAAATGTGAGGAATAAGGGGTACTTGGGGAGGCATAAGGAATGTCGTGGTTGTGACATACTATATTTTGGTGGTTTCTAATTCAGGAGGTGATACCCATTTCCTCTTTTGGGAGGCATAAGAAGCATCCCCCATTATTTCTTGCTCCTTTGGCTTGCTTGATGAAGCCTCAATAATGTTTGTCATGCTTTAATGTAGTTGTAAACTTCATTATGTTGTGGACTATTTGTGTATTGTGAAAATGTTGCTTTTGTGTTTATGGAAGCCTATTGTTGCCACATGTTGGATCATATATTTTATTGCATTATCATTGGGGCTCAAGGGCCAATGAAGAAGGATGGAATCTCCTCTTCATTGGATGTCTTGGTTGGGTGGAGAGCATTTCCTTTCCCCTACTCTTGTTGTGATCATAATTTGGAAGAATGAGAAATATGCATGTTGTTGTTCTCGGAGTTAAGAAAAGAGAATTTGACAATCTCTTTTGAAATGAAATCTTATTGTAACATTTCCCACTTAAAGTGGATGAAGTTCTATATGTTTTGTAATGGAAAGATGTTGCATTATGAAAGTGTAAATTGAAATGTGAAGGAGACATTCTCTATTATGTTCTTTTGAAAGCAAGAAATTGTGTCCTGTATTATGAAATTGAGGAATAAAAGAAGGAAGTTGTAAATTTGTCTTTTGGAATAAATAAAGGATTGCCTAAGCTTCCTCAAATTGCATCATTGTATTTAATTTAGTCATCTAAATGTGAGTTGTAATGTTTGTTTGAAGAAAAGAAATGCGCATGAAGGAAATGTAACAACTGTTTTGTGAAGTGCATGATTTGAAAAGAATAAAAGTTGCATTCTTGTATTTATCATTTGATTGAAGGAGTGACACCCATTTGAAACTATCATGAAACGAATTAATTTGTAAGGCAATTAAAATAAGAACCATTGATTTAATTTTTTCGTTTCCATTTTTGCTTCACATTAAACTCAACAATTTTACTAGAAACAAACAGACCGAACCTATAATCAAGAAATAAAAATGAAACATTAAAATTGAACATGCTAGGTTATAATGAATGCAATTGGACAAAATAACTTAAGGAAAGATCCTTCAAACCTTGCAGAAAAACAAAGCTCAACCCTCTTATAGTTGTTTGGCTATCAAGAGATGTAAAATTTCAATTTACAAATTAATCAAACAAATTGAATCCTAAAATCCTTTTAAATCCATCTAAGAACAATTCTCCATTTCTATTTGACATGTTGAGAGAGGAAGAAGATCAAATTTAACAAATCTTATAAGTTAAAATTTACCATTTTACTTTGTAAAAGCCGCAATTTGTTTTCTTGAAATCAACTTCCTAGACTCTATCAAAATCAAAATTTAATTATTTGTGAATAAATAGGACATCGAGAGATTTCTAGAAAGTTCTCATTTTCCAAAATTGAGATATCTATAAAAATTTATGGCCTTCAAGGTTTTCTTCATTTGGCATCAAAATAATTTTAATCGTAAAAAAAAAAAGAAGGGAAACATTTCCTGACGGACCGCGTGCCCGAATTTTCCCTTAGAGCTTGAAAAAAATTTTGGGAAAGTTTTCCTAATTTTTCCCGCCGCCCGTGAGCTTGTAGCTTATCGAGTCTACCACATGGCACCACGAGGTGTTAACGGAGGGTGGATCCCATTTTAACTTAGTGCTTCGGAAAATTTTTTGGAAAATTTTCTTGATTTTCCCCACCATCCCACCTCCCCACGCCAATCCATAGTGACACTTGGTGTCACGAGGCATTGGTGGAGGAGGGTTCTTTTTTCCTTTTCTACTTTTGGAAAATTTTGGGAAAATTTTCTACATTTTCCCAACACCCCACCGGCCCACACCCAATCGGGAGCTGAAATGTGGTATCGTGAGGCGTCACTAGAGGTGCAAGTGAATTTTATCCTTTTTTTCCTTCGAGGTGTTAAAATCTTTTATCCCTACCGCCTCACTTTCCCTACGTTTGCTTAGGAGGTGCCACGTGTCCCTTGTGTACTTGCGAACTCGCGGGAGCATGGGTGCAAAGGTCACTTTTCGCCCCACGTAGGAAATTTCCAAAATGTATCCCCACGACCCTGCCAACACAACTCCTCCTCCAAAAATATTTCTCCCGTAGCCCACAGACCCACCCTTGGTGAAAATTTTCTCCATGGGGCTCGCACGCCCGCTCTTGGGGAAAATTTTCACCCCAAGGTCCATCAGCCCATAATTTGATAAATATGAGGAGTTAGAAGGACTTCTTTATATCAATAAAGGTAAAGAAATTTCCTGTCCAATGGGAGTGATTTAGGGAAAGTTTGAAAATGTTATTTTTGAGAAAATCAAGTTGAATCTTTAAATCCTATTAGAGAGTGGGTATGGTGAGGACTTACCCTCGAACCTAATTGAACTTTTTAACCCTATATTTTGGGACCTTATGATATCTAATAATTGTTAATAATAGAAAAGTATATTTTACGGATTAGAATTGAGTGGAAATCATTAGTGACAACTATTGTCTTGTACCCTGGTTGTAGACTTTTTTAAACAAAAAAACTTATTCCATAATTTTCCTAACTAATCCTAGGTTGTTCTTGAGTCTCAAGTGGGTTTTTTTTTAGTCGGCATTACACTTGGTATCAGAGCAGTGGTTCAAAATCTTGGGCCATTGGGTACACTAGAAAACTTAAGACATGAACCTTAAACCTAGCACACTTTTAAATCTAGAAAACAACTTAGTTTAGAAATTACATATTTTAGTAAATACGGAAACTCAATAAAACTTAGAAAGATAAAATAACTCTAGCCTTTGTCTCATGCAGGAGGCTCGAGATGGGACGAGGGTCTTTTCACATAGACTGGACTTACCACCACCATATCATGTTGTAGCAGCCATCCTACCACATATTGTTTAGACTCTTCATGATGTTAATGCCACTATACGTAAAGGATCAGTAAGAGGACATGCAGCTAGACATGATAGAGTCACTTCCATTGAGGGTTACATATCTCCTCGACCCAACGAGGAGCATGGAGGAGAGAAATTCGATGCAGAGTCATCCAGTAGAGTCACCATGAGTCCACAGACGGGATAGGGTGACCAAGTTTCAGGACATAGAGAGAGGTCTTGGAGCCCTAGGCTTAGGGATGAGCATACAGAGAGGCCAATGAGGCCATTAGACCATAGTCAGAGATCACATCGTGAGATTCTCAAGTTTTATCCATCACATTATTCTCGTGACACACGTGGATTTCAAGCATGAGCCTAGTTAGTGAGCTTGAGGGTGCTTTGAGCTCTGTCCTTGTTCTAAAAACATGAAAGCTCTTATTATAATCCATCTAATGAGGGACGAAGCTGGTGTCTAGTGGAGCACATAGAGTAGCAGAAGCACCATGTTGATTCTGAGACAGTTATTTTGTAGCTCTTTGAGGAGCATTTTAGGAGAAGATACTTATCACAAAGGTTAATATAGGAGTAGATAGATGAGTTCCATGAACTCCGATAGGCATCTCTTACACTGGTTGAGTATGAGAGAAGATTTTTCGATCTACTCCAGGTAAGATGTTGGGAAAAATTTCTACATTTTCCCCGCCGCCCCACTAGCCCGTAGCCAATCATGAGCTACCACATGGCATTACGAGGCATCATGAGGTGTGGGTGAATTTTACCCTTTTTTTTCCTTTGGGGTGTTAAACCTCTTTATCCCCGCCACCCCGCTTTGTCCACGTTGGCTTAGGAGGTGCCATGTGTCCTTGTAAACTTGCAAACTCGGGAATGTAGGTACAAAGATGGATTTTCACAAAGACATGGGAAATTTCTAAAATGTCTCCATGGACCCTCGACCCAACTCCTCTTCCAGAAATATTTATCCCCGCTGCCCATGACCCGCCCCTGGGAAAATTTTCTCCCGGTGCCCACTGTGCCCACTCTTGGGGAAAATTTAAACCCCAAGGTATGCCGGCCCATAACGTGATAAATATGAGGATTTAGGAGGACTTTTTATATCACTGGAAAGGTTAGGAAATTTCCTATCGAATGGGAGTGATTTAGGGAAATTTTGAACTCGTTAATTTTGAGAAAATCAAGTTGAATCTTTAAAGCATGTTAGAGAGTGGGTATGTTGAGGAATTACCCTCTCGAACCTAATATAACTTTCTAACCATAAATTTTGGGAACTTGTGACATCTAATAATTGTTAATAAAATAAAAAAATGTTCTAGTGGATTAGAATTGAGTTGGAAATCATTAGTGACAATTTTTGTCTTGTAACCTGGTTGTAGACTCTTTTAAACAAAAAAAAATATTCCATAATTTTCCTAACTAATCCTAGGTTGTTCTTGGGTCTCAAGTGGTTAATTTTTAGTGGTCATTACATATGGCATGTGTTTGAATTGCTTGATAACTCATTTATTGTTACCCACTTCTTCACTCACTGCCAAAGGCTTCATAGCATGTTTTTGCATAGGCTATAAAATCTTTGTCGCAAAAAAAGTTACATAAATTACAAATAAATTAACTAGATAATATTCTAAATGAATATTAAAAAAAATTACAATGCTTACATAATTTGTCACTTAGAAAACCTCCATAAACATGTCTCGTGGAAGATGCCAATGATAAATGGTCACAAATTAAATGGTTGGATACCAGAAATTTCAGCTTTGTAAATGTAGATCAATTAAATATGTACATCATCATATTTGTAATTTTAGAGTGTTTGTCCTATTAAATCTTATGATGGTCTATTCTCGATTCTTCTAAGAATGAAATAAACTATGTTTTACAAGCATGATCTTTGAAATATAGGGCTTGTGTCTAACGAAGGTCACTGGTTGGCATTAGTTGTGCATACATAATTTTTATATTAGTTTTTATTATACTCCATTGATTATAAATACATTTATTATCTTCTCTCTAAATTTAGTACTAACTAATGATAAATAATATTAATTCAATTGAAGCAATTTTTTGGCTCAAAACATTCTATAGAAAAAAATGGATTCGAACTCCGCCTTATGATCAAGATATCTACATTTTTATATTGAATTCTCATAGCACAAAAATAAACTTGGAAGACACAATCAACAAGATTTGAATGTAAGGTTGAAACAATATTACGATGGTCAAATAGATGTAAAATTTAATATCGTAATTAAGTGTTTATTTGCAAACATCACAACTCCCTACTACCACCGTTGCCACAATTTTCTATTACTTATCAACATAATCATCACCACATAACAAAATGTGTATTTGTAAATTTACCCAAAATGGCCCAAGATCCAAGATAATATCAATTCCCAATAGAATTTTAAATATCACTTCCTTATATAGACTTTAAAATCCATCTTTATGGACTTTCATATAACATGTACACTAGAAACATTTGGTCTTATTTACAATCTATTTAGGTTTCTTTTCTACATTATTCCCATAATCAAAAGCACAATGAATAACTAAGTTATGTAGCTATCCCTGAAAACTAATCACCCTATAATTATTGATTTACTAAACCTTTCAAGGACCAACAAATAGTTTGAATCTACTTTACTTCAAACAAAACCATAGTAGAAACATATATAAGTTGTATTGTAAATTATATTCTCATGTCTATAATATTTTCATAAGGTCACAAGAAATGCAACTTTTTGACTATAGGCATGATGAATGCACGATGCACTATAAGCTTATTAGCTACAAAAAGTATTATTTTACAATTGTAATTTTTAAAATTATATTTTTATTTTCCAAACCGTATTAATATATTATTATTATTATTATTATTATTATTATTGTTATGGCATGTGCGTGAATTTCTTAATAACTTGTTTATTGTTATCCACTTCTTCACTCGCCGCCAAAGGCTTCATAGCATGTTTTTGCATAGGCTGTAAAAACTTTGCTGCAAAACAAGTTACATAAATTACAAATAAATTAACTAAATAACATTCTAAACCAATATTCAAAAATTATAATGCTTACATAATTTTGTCACTTAGAAAACCTCCGTAATCATGTCTGTGGAAGATGCCAATGATAAATGGTCACAAATTAAATGGATGGATACCAGAAATTTCAGCTTTGTAAGTTTAGATCCATTAAATATGTACATTATTAGCTTTCTAAGTTTAGATTGGTTGTATTATCAAATATTTTGATGGGCTATTCTAATTCTACCAAGAATGAAATAAACTGTGTTTGACAAAGTTAAGGCCAAGCTTTGAAATATAGGGCTTATGTCCAACGAAGGTCACCTGGTTGGCATTAGTTGTGCATACATAATTTTTATATTAGTTTTTATTATACTCCATTGATTATAAATAAATTTATTATCTTCTCTCTAAATTTATTACTAACTAATGATAAATAATACTAATTCGAGTTTAAAGCAATTTTTAGGCTAAAAAAATTCTATGGAAAAAATGGATTCTAAACTCCGCCTTATGATCAAGATATATAAATTTTTATATTGAATTCTCAAAGAAACAAAATAAACTTGGAAGACACAATCAATGAGATGTCGAATGTAAGGTTGAAACAATCTTATGATGGTCAAATAGATGTAAAATTTAATATTGTAATTACATGTTTATTTAAACATCACAACTCCCTAATAACACCCTTGCCATTATTGTCTATTACTTATCGACATAATCATCACCACATAAAAAATGTGTATTTGTAACTTTACCCAAAATGGCCCAAGATCCAAGATAATATCAATTCTTAATATAATTTTAAATATCACTTCCTTATATAGACTTTAAAATCCATCGTATGGACTTTCATATAACATGTACACTAGAAACATTTGGTCTTATTTATAATCAATTTACTTTTCTTTTCTACATTATTCCCATAATCTAAAGCACAACGAGTAATTAAGTTATGTAGCTATCCTGAAAACTAATCACCTTATACTAACTCGCTTTACTCAACCTTCGAAGGACCAACAAATAGTTTCAATCTGCTTTACTTCAAATGAAAATCATAGTAGACACAAATATAAGTTGTATTGTAAATTATCTTGTCACGTCTATAATATTTTCATAAGGTCACAAGAAATGCAACTTTTGACTGTAGGCATGATGGATGCATCTTTGCACTATAAGCTTATTAGCTACAAAAATATAATTTTACAATTGTAATTTGTAAAATTATATTTTGATTTTTCAAACCATAGTAATGTATTATTATTATATAAAAATTTCCTTTTTTGAATTGAAGTGTGTATTTATATTAGGAAATATAAAAATATTAGAATTTATTTTATCATCGATGTGAAATAAAATATACTATATCAAAGACAAAGGATATGAATGTGTGTGTGTGTGTGCATGTGTGCGCATGTGAGAGAGTGAGAAAGAGAGAGATATACAAGTTCAATAGAGGCTAAAATATTGATTGCTCACTTAAGGGCTAGATTACGTGATTTAAGGTCCGACATTGATGGGAGGACACATATAAGGAATGAGAATTGCTATAAGAGTTAGACGAAGATGAAAGGGTGCTATAAAAATGTGTTTCTTATAGTGAAATTTTTATCAACTACAAAGAAAATTGAGAGTAGACAACCTAAAAAATATGTAGTAAGAGGTGATGCTAAGAAAAATTACAAAATTATTGATCAAGATTTTCATTAAAAGATCAAATATGGAAAAGGAATTAGAAAATTTTCAAGATTTACAAGAAAACCCTTTCAAACAATGAAATACATATATGTTTCAACTATTGAAGACCATAAATTACTTCAGTTCATACACATTAAAATCTTGTGTTCATATTAATAATACATTATATTATAATTTTATATAAATAATGGATGACATGGAGTCACAATATAGAATATAGATAAAGGTTATAAATTGTTACTATTAGTTTAGAATCACAACACCCCGAACAACCTCGTATCTAAGTGGGGAATCCGGTGTGATTGCACAACATGGGGCCACCTTCCAAGCACATGAGCCTACTTCCATGGAGGCAAGCATTCAAGGAAAGTAACTTTTGTGTCTCATAATGGCCCTCTGGAACCAAGGTTGGAGGATCTTGATTTTCCATGTTCTTTATAGGATGAGGAAGGGAAGGAGCTAAAGGATGTCAACATCTCTCTCACACAATCCACCCAAGGAGGTCAACATGAAGAATCCATATTTGGAGTTGAATTTGATGAGTAATGGCCACATTGAAAGGATCGGACATTTCCCAATCAGTACTTGGCTTCATTAGAACCAAGGAGATTCCAAAACAAGTCATACCCATATCATGGCATGAGAATGAGGTTCAAACCACCAAGGGTCACCATCATCACCTATAGGAGTCCAATACCAATCAAATTGAGGAGGTATTTTTGGTTAATGTACATACCTTGATGATTTGGGTGGAGGACCATCTTATAGTTTTTTTAATCCATGCAGAAAGCCATATTCAGTTTTAAATCATTTACATGGCATCCGCTTTTGAGTAAGGGAAGCTACTTCTCCCGTTAGTCACAGGATTTGTCTCCGAGTCCCTTTTCTCTGGTTAGTGTAGGAGTAGGTTTAGGTTTGTTTTCAGCAGAAGAAGTGCTTTTACACACTCGCATGTCTCATTTGAGGCATGTATGATTTTTTCCTTGTACATAAGTTTTGTTCACATTGCTCCAGAGGTACCATGCTCTAGGACCTTCAAAATTAGCAGCAAAGAGACCCATAGTTACCTATACAGTTGCTGATTTCAAGTGAAACAAATGTAGAGGAACTAAACTCATTTTCAATATAGTCTATTTCTGGGACAGGCTCAGGGTCAGAAAATGTAAGCAATCGAGGAGTCCATTTATGGAGAAGGGTCAGTACTAGGCTATTATTCACGACTCCATGCCCAATGGATGCAAAAAGGCTACTGGTCTCTACATCTAGCAAGTGGATGTCCCCGTGAGTCACCAAATTGTTATCTCAATATTTCCCCGTGACAAAATTGATCAAACCGACCATACGGATAAATAATTCTAAGAGGCATTTCCATCGAACGAGCCTACATTTCAAATCCAACAGTTGGGTTACAGGAGGGATCTACAATGGAGGATCAAGGTCAATAGGAGGTAGAAAGACACAAAATAAAACCGAGAGGCTTAGAGAAAAAAAGAGAAAGGCTCAAAGTCTTCAAGCTTTACAAATAATCCAAAGTGAGCCCAAATTAGTTAAGTATGGAAGAATTAGCGGAAGCTTCCACGTGCCTCATTGGCACTTATCCAAAGGTTAAGTCTAAAGAGGAGACCCCAACAAGTGCCAAGCTTCCACATGTCCTAGAGTCAAAAAAGGGATAGAGCGGGCCCAAAATGACTAAGTATAGAGGACTGGTGGAAGCCTCCACGTGTCCAAACAACGCACCTTCAAGGGTTAAAGAAAAGGAAATTCCCAAACAAGCACTAGCCCTCCATGCATCCAAAGTCAAAAAGGGAGGATGGAGATGGTCATTGAAATGTCCAAGCTTGGGAAATTCCAGCGGAAGCCTCCACACATCATCTCAGTGGAACACCAAAGTTGGGTCCAAATAGCCATCCTAAAATGAGTGCCAGTTAGCCACGTAGCCGGGGGTCAGAGAAAAGGTCTCACTAGCCATTGAAAATTCAAGAAGGGGTAGAGCCATCGAAGGGTGCCACATGCCTCAATGGAAAAAATTCAAAAGGGATGACCCAAGGGCCAGTCTCAAACAAGTGCAGGCTCACCACATATTGTAGATCTGAAATGGGACAGAGCCAGCCCAAAAACAACTAAGTATAGAGAGCCAAAAGATGGTGCCATGTGTCGCATCAATGTAATTTCAAAGGCATGACCCAAAATGGAGACTCAGACGAGCGTGGTCCTTCCACGTGTCCCAGGTCTTAAAAGGGAGTAGGATCGAATCGGGTAAGTATAAAAGGTAAGTGGAAGCCTCAACAAGTCTTGACAATGCAACTTCAAAGTTAAAGTCTTGAGATAGTTTCCAAATAAGAACGAGGCCTCCACGTGTCTAGGGTCAGACATATGCCCCGCCAAGTAAGAAGGACTCAGGTAAAATACAAAGGAGCCCAAGAATCCTCGTGGAAGCTACCACATGTTAGTCTGGTGTGATTTCATGAGATAAAGGCAAGGGCTTAATCTTAAAGATGCATGAGGCTCCCATGTCGACCGGTATAGAAAAATTCTTTAAATATTTTGTGCTCATGACCCCGATCTTGGACAACCATATATCTCTATTGGAAATTGTGATTTAGGTGAGAGAAGACTTTTTGGAAAGGTCTCGACATCCTCTACACCCTGGAAGCATGAAATATTATTTTTAACGGGATTTGGTGGGGAAAATGGGGAAGCATCTTTCAGGCCATTAATGAATCTAATTGATCCAACTACCATATCAGATTTGATTTGATCTACCATTCTTCTTCCTTCAACACACCAAATAGACAATCGAGGAAAACTTGATACATTGTAGGTGGATTTTCGGGGGCATTGAGGAACGGTGGTTAAGGTTTCAAAGTAAGATTCAATGCATCACAAGGGTAGCTGGAATAGATTTTTATTTTCCCTCTCATTTTCTCTCTCTTATTAATCCTATATATTATAAAGGAGGGGCGTTTTATAATGGTTTGTTGTTGTTTCCCCTCTAACCCCTCTATCTTTCTTCCTTAGGGTAGAATGTGGAGTCTAAGCCTCTTCTCACAACTCGTAATGGCATTTTATTGCCTCTTTTCCACTAATGATGTGTCATGTGTGAACTCATGGAGCAATAAAATATGTTTTTTGATGCATTTTGTCCATCCTTCCTCATTTTTTTGTCTCTTCTTACCTCTCGGTGTTGTAGAGTATACTCTGCATATTCGTGATGTCTATTAAAGGTTACGGGAGCTTTGCTTAATGGGTTTTGAAGTGTTGTTCTATGTGAAACCTATCTACGGTCCATGGTGCATCTCTTCCACCCTCTCCTCTACTCACCTCTCTCCACTTCGGGTAGTCGAGATCCGTGATCAGCCACTTCCTTTTCTAGTGCATCACCACTTACTGGAGGATCTCTTTCATCCTCTCTCCCTCCATATCCGCTTGGAATTGTTAGATTAGGATAGATTAGATTTTTCCTACACTGGAGATTTTTGTTTCAAGTAGATTAGGAAGCAAGAATCGGCTTTCTCGGAGGGCCATCTTAGGTTTATAAGCACCATAGCTTGAGAGGTGGTCCCATGTTGCACTATCACACCAAATGCCCCACTCGATACAAGGTTTTTGGGGTGCTATGATTCTACACTAATAATTACTTTTTTGTTGAAAAAATTGAATGTTAAGGTATAAAAAAGAGTATTATACATTGCGAAAGCCTTAAATTGGTCTTAGAATTCAAATTGTAGACATCATTGACTCCTTGATTGTATTTAAATTAATGAAAATTTTGATAAAATGAAGTGGAAATAAAATTTCATCATACGGTGAAAAGTGAAAAATCTAGTTCATCAAACAGTAGAAAATGTAAAGCTATTGTTGGAGTGAAATATCACACTCAAATGTAAAGATTGATATATTTTCCAGTTCTCATGGTTTTTCATAGTTTCATTTGCAAACCCTTTAGATAGGGATATTTTTTTTGGGAAATTTTGGAATTTTTAATCCCATTTGCTTTTAATGAAATTGTGGTTTCCTTTGTTTAACTTGGTTTTTAATACTTTCTAAATGAAATCGGTATGGATTAATCTTTGTTACTTACCTCTTTAATTTTGGTGAGAGTGTTGCTTAACTACTATTAGAAACACCTTAGGAAATGTTTAGCCATTGATCTAAAAACTGATGATTCGGAGCACAAAATATTTTCTCGAATATTGGTTGATATGGATACTTCGGTGATATCCCCGCCACTATTGATCCGTGTTGAGCGGGTAGAATATTACTTAGAAGACACACAAACGATGTGCACATGGAAAAAGGAATATTTGAAGGGATGGAAGAATAGGAAAACAAGCGCGTGCCAGAACACTTTCAATTTAGGACTTAGCTATTTTATGGGTCCAAGATTTTTTTGATAGCATGTGGAACACACAAAGACAAGAAGACTTGCATCTCATGCAATGGTATTTTGGGAACAATCATTAGTTGAGGGTCATGCATAGGTTAGGCCAATAACATGAGTTCTAGTCATGGTTAACTATAATAAGTTTGTTATTAGAGCACTTACATGGTTTTGCATCCTTTTGTAAAGGTGCATGGCTATTATTAGCATGTGACCTATTTTGAAAAAGTGCATGTGCGGTTCAGGAAATTCCCCACCCTTATAAATATAAATTTATTTGTACATGTTTCATATATATGTTAGTGTGAATTATTATAGAGTTGTGCCGCTGATTTTGTCATGTGTATGACTCGTGCAGATACCTATGTAATTTAAGAAGCTTCCATATTTTACAATATTTGATACAATGGAATATATTAGCGGGATAATGGTATTAAACATGAGTGAATCTAATTCTTGGATGGTAAATCTTATTCTATTCATATTTTAGTTCATCTTTTATATATTTTAAGATATAGATCTAGTTTACACAATGTGAATTGTTTACTACTATGGATCTAAATATACATATGCATCATAATGCTAACATTATGAATAAGAAACTCTAAAGAGGGATCTAGTGCCTTTGCGTGCTTTGAGTGAGAGATAAGCTAAGGATGAGTGATGTGCCAACATGATTGGTTTAATTATAGTAAATTCTAGGCTACATCATTGGTTCCATTTCTGAGACCTCTTTCTCAACTATTTTCAAGATGTTGTAGATGAAGACGTACCGAGTTGACCTTAGTAAGTATTGAGGAGTGAATAATAGATATGGAAGAAGAGTATGCTAAGAGATTGAGAATAGGATTTGAGTTTGATGCATGTGCATGGGTTGAGCAAAGTCTATATGACTGCTTATATGAGAGCTTCTTTGATATTTTTCCCATAGAACTATACAAGTGGCTAGTTTCTTATGCATCTAAAAGGAACTGGAGGTTTCGTACACTTGTTTTAACATAAGAAGAATTTCAGTCCCTCTATAAAGCTGATCTAATTTGAACGTGCATTGTCGATACTTGGTTCCATGGTGTTCTAAATAGCTATATTTTGGAGTACTCAATTTCAAATCACTCTTGTCTAGATGTAGCGGAGTTTTAATTTTTAGGTTACCCTAGGGGACCATATCTGCAAGAAATTCCTCTAGAAATCAAGATCTTGATGGTAACCCTGAATTTGGAAGAAAAAATGATGGCTAAGTAAACCCTACCACGTGTGGGGGCAAGAGTAGGTTTAGTGAAAGATGACAGACCTAGAAAAAGAGAGTAAAAGAGAAGAAAGGTGACTTAAGTTCAATGAGGAACATGAGAGGGATTTAGAAAAGTAATGTGAGGTTGCAAAATAGATGGCGTTGCAGAGAGAGATGGCTCATGAAGGATTTGGAGCTCACGTAGAGGACATGGAGCTAGAGCATCTAGAACTCTCATATTTGGGAAAGCATGATAGGGAATCATCATTAGTGTATTGCCCACTTAACTTTGACACTTTTGATATTGATAATGATACTGCTGACTATATTATGGACATTATTATAGTTTTGATTTAATATGGTGTTAGATGTTAGATCATGGATTATTGTTGGCTTTGGGTTATATATAATGCATGATGATTATTAGAGACACTTTATATATTGATGATGATATATTGTTCAACATGGTTATATTTATGGATATTGTTCGGACATGTGATACTTGGATATATTGAGTAGACCTAGAAATAGAATTTATTTAATAACGATATAGTTGTTGATAAAATTGCAAATGATGTTGTTTGTTTATTAGATGTTTTTGTGATATATATATATATATATATATATATATATATATATATATATATGATTAGAATTATATTTATATTTATATTGGATGTTTTGATGTGGCCACAGAGGCCAAAGGGGGTATTTTGTTTTTCAAGTTAAATTATCACAACAAACATTAGGGGATTGGAGACCAACCACATTGGAATTCTAGATGAATTCAACAAGGTCACCATGGCAACTAGTATTTGTTTGTGTGTTTTTGTGTGTGTAATGGATTCCCATGGGTGGGGATCACCTCTAAATATGACCAAGGGTTTACGTGTATTTATTTATTTGACCCTTTTGTTTAATGTTGCATGTTTAATTTTGTGATGCATTTTCCCCTTTCTTAATTTATTAAATTTTGTATTAATATTTTGGGTAAACATGTTGTTAATATTAATTAATTAAAAGATTTCATGAGAAATTAATTAATAGATTTTTGGCCTTGATTTAAAATATTGTAAGAGATGTGTAAGTTAACTTTTGAGTGTGAAACACTCCACCTTCTTGGAAATTCGAATTTTTCCTTGGAGGCTGATTTTGGAGGCTTGTGGGACAAGTTAAACTTGTCCCATATCTCTTAAATTTATTTACCATCCATACCTATGGTTGAAGAGTTTAAATTTGACCTTTATAATGCTTTTGAGGAGGAAAAGTGTAGGTTTTAATTGCACATTTCTTACATGATTTAATTTCAGTCCTTTGGGCTATGGATTGGATTTGAGTGTGTAAGTAAACTATCATATTATTAACCCACTATTTATTGTGAATTTGAGAATGAAGTTGAATTTTTGGGTTGGAGTTGAGGATGTGTGATGTGGCATCCTACATGGATCCAACACATCCTCTTCTCTTACCTCTTCTATAAAATTCAAATTCCTTACCTTGTTATGGGTTGCTTCACTTTGGAGACTTCATTCTTGGGAAAAAAATTTGCTGTTTTGGATCTCTTGCTTTAAGGAAGTTTATGGGAAAATTCTTACATGCTTGTGCTTGGTTGTTTTGGATTGCGTGCATTGGGATAAAGCTCGTTGTTTTGGAACTTGGAACAACTACATCATAGAGAGGTAGGATCTTGGCTCTTGAAATTATCTTCTTTTATGAATGTATATAGTAATGTATGAATGTTTTGTCATGTTTTGACGTTGTTGGGTAGATGGCCTAGGTATAGTATAGGAGAAGATTATGGGGCTCATTTTGTGGGAGGCACAAGTGTGTTTTGGGGAGGTATAAGGGTGGAGGGAGTTGGGATTTGAGTTCCACCTTATAAACAAATAACTTTCATTTCTTTACTCATTATGGGGTGCCATAAGAGGTTTGGGAGGCATAAGGAAATGTAAGGAATAAGGGGTACTTAGGGGAGGCATAAGGAATGTAAGGGGTGTGATATAATACATTTTGGCGCGTTGTAATTCAGGTGGTGATACCCATTTCCCCATTTGGAGGCATAAGAAGCATCCCCCATAGTTTCTTGCTCCTTTGGCTTGCTTGAGGAAGCTTTAGTATTATTTGTCATGCTTTAATGTAGTTGTAAACTAAATTCTATTCGGAATATTTTTCTATTGTGAAAGTGTTGCTTGTGTGTTTGTGGAAGCCTATTTTTTCCATGAGGTGGCCAATGAAGAAGTAAGGCTTCTCCTTTTCATTGGATGTCTTGGTTGGGTGGAGAGCGTTCCCTTTCCCATACTCTTGTTGTGATCAAATTGGAAGAATGAGAAATCTGCATGTTGTTCTGGAGCTGAGATAAAGACAATTTGATAGTCCCTTTTGTAATGAAATCTTATTGTAACCTTTCCCACTTGAAGTGGATGAACTTTTATATGTTTGTAATGGAAAGATGTTGTAGTGATTATGGAAGTGTAAATTGGAATGTGAAAGAATGATATGTATTTTTTATGTTGTATTTTGAAATTGAATGCAAGGAATTTGAGTTATCTTTTGGAATAAATAAAGGATTGCATAACCTTCCTCAAATTGTATCATTATGTTGAAGTTAATCATCTAGATGTGAGTTGTAATCTCTGTTTGAAAGGAAGAAATGTGTATAAAGGAAGTGTAATACTTTGTCTTTTGAAATATGTGAAAATTGGAAATCAAAGATGTATTTTAGTTTTGAATAGTTGAATTGAATCAACTAAATGTATTAGATTAGAATTGGAACATATTATAATACTTGGAAGAAGAAAATGGAAAATAAACCCTTTAAAAAAATGATCTCTATCTTGTATTTTCAAATTAGCAATTATTTAATCCAAAATGCACAGACCAAACCTAGAACAATGAAAAAAAAATAAACGATTAAATTGAAGTAGTTTTCCAAAAAAAATCAATTAGACAAAAATACATAAAGCAAATCTTTAAAAACTTGGCAAAACCGAGTTCAAAGCTTTCATGATCGTTTTGTTGTCAAAATTATAAAATTTTGAATTGGAATTAAATAAAATAGATATACCTCACAAACATATCATAAATCCACCTAACAACAATTCTCCATGTCTATTTGACATGTGGAGAGAGGAACAACAACAAATTCAACAAATTTAATATGTTCATTTTTACTAGTTTGCATTGTAAAAGCCTGCAGATCGTTTTCTTGAAATTGACCCCTTAAAATTTATCAAAAATAAAAAAATTAATGGTTCCTAAGTAAAGTGGTCATCAAGAGATTTCCAAAAAGTCTTTGTTTTCCCAAAACCAAGCTCTCTATCAAAAGTTATGGCCTTCTGAAGTTTTTCTTCACGTAGCGCAAAAATTTTTTGGGAAAAATTTCCTTGGTGGGCCCACAAGCCTGAATTTTTCCCTTGGCACTTCAAAAAAAATTCAAATATTTTTCCTAATTTTCCCCACTACCCCACAGACCCTTTGCACCCAATCGAGAGGCTGTCACATGGCACAACAAGGTGTTGGCAGAGGGGTGGACCCCGTTTTAAGCTTAGTGCTTCGGAACATTTTTAGGAAAAATTTCCTAATTTTCCCTTCCACCCTGTTGGCCTGTAGCCAATCAAAGGATACCATGTGGCACAACGAGGTGTTGATAGATGGGCAGATATCTTTTTAACTTAGCACTAAAAAAATTGGGAAAATTTTATAAATTTTCCCGCCGCCTATGCAACCAATCGGGAGATGCCACGTGGCGTCGCGATGCATCGCAGTAGAGGAGTGGGTCCCTTTTTTCCTATGATGTTTTAGAAAATTTTAGGAAAATTTTCTTAAGTTTCCATGGCCATGAGCCCAATCGGGAGTTTCCACATGGCATCGCGAGGTGTTGACAGAGAGTGTGGGTGAATTTATCTCTCTTACCCTTCGGGGCATTAAAAAAAATTTCTCCCCACCACCTTACTTTCCCCACGTTGGCTTAGGAGATTCCACATGTCCCTTATGGAATCGCAAGACTGTGGACACAAATTTGGCTTCTCACCCTAGGGAAATTTTTGAAAATGTTTCCCGTCAACCCATTTTTCCCGCGTGGCTTAGGAAGCACCACTTGTCCCTTTCGGACTCGTAGGAGCACGGGTGCAAAGTTGTATTTTTGCCCCACATGGAAAAATTTCCAAAATGTCTCGCCACCTCACAAGCCCACCCTTGGGGAAAATTTTCTCCATTGGGCTCATGCAAGCCCGCTTTTGGGGAAAATTTTCATCCCAAGTCCCATCGGCCCATAACTTGGAAAATATGAGGAGTTAGGAGGACTTCTTTATATAAATGGAAAAGTGAGGAAATTTCATATACAATGGGAATGATTTAGGAAATTTTTGAATGCATTAATTTTGAGAAAATCAAGTTGAATCTTTAAACCTATTACAAAGTGGGTATGGTGAGGAATTACCCTCTTAACCTAATTGAATCTTATTGCCATAGATTTTGGACCTTGTAACCTCTCATAAATGTTATAAAAGAAAAGTATATTCTAATAGATTAGAACTGATCTAGAACATTGTCTATGACAATTGTTGTCTTGTAACTTAGTTGAAGACTCTTTTAAACAAAAAAATTATTCCATAATTTTCGTAACTATTCCTAGGTTGTTCTTGGGTCTCAAGTGGGTTGCTTTTAGCAGGCATCACAATTGGCTTCTTATGAGAGCATGCAAGAAGATATAACATGGATCACATGCATGCATCTAAACCTACCTAGTGACCTATCCCTTGCACTTGGTTTTCTAGTTTCTAGTACAACAAGTAATTATCAAGCTAGTTTTTAGCCAAGAGAGTAGTAAGAGGTAACATTGACTCATCAACAGTTAATGAGTAAATAAAATAGTAATTACATCAATGGCTAGGGAAATATATTTGTTTATTTGGAGGTACCTTTTCAAGCACCTCTTTGGCGTAGAACATAGTAACATAGAACTTTGGATTCACATCTGGGGGTAGTACCGCTTTACAAATTATTGGAGTTCAATTTAGCACCACTGTTGGGACACAAGGTAGTTCATTCTCTTGTTCAATTCATATTGCAAGTGGAGGATCAGGAACCACAAGTGGTTCGGGGTCTGGCTCTTCTCGTGGATCTAAAGGTAGCGGTACCACAGGAGGTTTCATATTTGGTCAGCATGGTCTTTACCAGCCCCAAACTATTTACATGGAGATGTGACTTCATCTCCAAGAATATATGGGAATAGAAGATATTGTTGATTAGGTCCACACTTGTGAGATACTATGGTACACAAAATTAATTACAACTTGAGCATAAGGTAAGTCAGTTTACAACTATGTTACAAGGACGCGTGCATAGCTGGTATAAGAAGTTGGACCGTCGTCAAACTTGTGTGGAGTATTCAAAATTAGGAGATGTTTTCATTAAAGATTTTTATATCCTTGATTTTTAGAAAAAAATTTATAAGTGTGGTCATGGATATCATCTAGGGCACCGCTTCTTTGAGAGTGTTTGGGAGGATGATGTTCATTTCAAAACACTTTTGTCTAAACTTTCTTAAGATATCCATGCCAATCAAAGCACATACGGTGGTTAATCATAGGCTTGATCACACTCTTTAGGAGGGTTCTCTCACATAAGACATACAGATCCATGTTAGGCACTTGCAACATCTCTCTGCGTCTTTGAGGAAGTTAGAAGCATAGACACTAGAGTAATTCTATTCATGGAAGATCAAATTGCAGCAATGGAAAAACAATTTGAGAAATTATTAGCCAATTCAGCATGTGAGATGCACAACAGAATTTGGTACATAGATGGTGAAGTAGAGGGCGACAACAATAATATCTATCCTCGAAGACCAGTGTGATCCTTTTTGTTGGATTATGAGATATGTCATTTAGACCATGATGTGAGATGCTTCCCATTATTGCAATACGTGATAAGGAAGAGAATTTCCTACTTGTACAAAATTTTCCACCACAGAACTCATAATCATCGAAGATTGTAGGTTTATTGATCAGATCCATGATACCATTGATATTGGAGTACGAAATACTGGAGTTACAAGTAAATATAGGGATAAAATATAGCAACATGATCATGATCACACTCAAGGGATTTATAATCAGAATGAAGGGTGCTTTGAGAGAGGCTGTGGCAGAGGTCAAGGATACCATGGTGGATTCACGGGATGAGGACATGGTAGTGGACGACGTGAGTTTCCTCATGGGACATGTTATACTTGTGGATCTCCTAACCATTACTAGTCTGAGTGTCCACATAACATTACTTGTTTTTTTTGTGGAAAGAATCATAACTATGAAGAGTGCCTATATTTGTATTAACATTTGAACAAGAAGCATAAATAGGAAAACAAGGGCATGGGGATGGTTAGAATACAACACGTCGTTGAAAACTAATAGATTCCAAAGTTAGCATCGGATCCTGAGATAGTACTTGTGAAGATAACTACACATGCCGAGGCTATATGCGCAAGAGAAAAATTGCAAAACAACCTATCATTTCTAAGGACAAGGTTTTTCATGCAAAATATTCAAACCCTACACATGAGAAGGAGGTTTACCAAGAAAATATGGAAGTACTTAGAGATCTCGCATGGTAAAATATAATGTCTAAAGGAAAATTCACGAAAGTTGGAACAAAAGAAGGTAGTAAACATTCTCCAATTGGATGTTGATGATCTGAAGGAATTATACAAGTTGTTACATAAGGAGAATTTTTTTCCATTACTACGTAGTTGGTTAAAGGGAAATACTCTACACACTTTCGGTATTGAGAACAGATGACAAATTTTACATGCTAATCTCCCTCCTCATAGCTTAGATTATGACAAGAATATCACTCTGAATGTTGTTGCATGGATGGATGGATTTAGATTAATATATTGATTGAAACAAGCGTGGAAGTGAATTTGTTTACTTTAGATGTATGGGTTCAAATGGGTAGACCTCCCTTCCATCCATCTTCTAGTGTACTATTTATGGAAAATCGAGACAAAGGCCACATTTATTGGAGTCTTAAAATATTCATCAATTGCCATGTAGGGGTGAAGTTCACTAGATATTTTCATTTTTCGCACTTGCAGAAGAAAACAAATTCCCATATCTACTTGGTTGTCCTTGGTGCTATACAAATAATGTTAATACATGGTTCAACAAGTGATATATAATTTTTGAGAATAAGAAGTTGATCAACTTATTATCCCTTTGAAACATGGAAAATACGCACCTTATGTTGAGCCCTTAAGTGAAGAAGACCTAAAAATAATTTATGTGCATGCCATTCGAGGCCCAAAAGTGCTTGAGCCATCTAAGGAAGGAATTATCTAGTGGGAAGATAGAAATTCCTTGAGTGATTCTAGAATTATTTCCTATGACAATTGGGCCCATGACACTTACGAAATGGTTGGGTGTAAGGTAAGGAGCGTAGTTGCAATATAAGTAGGTCATGTTGTTTTAAGGGCTTAGGAAAAAACCTTGTACCTTGGTACACCGGTGAAGGAACCCGAGGTATTCCTCTCGAGCCATGGAATTATAGTGGGAGGATTACGTGGAAAGAAGGAACATGTTAGTTTATACCATGCATGTGATAGCAACTCATTTTTAGATGGTTCATAGGGATAACCTCTTAGAATGGAGAGAAGTGAGGATTTTCCTATCAACAAGGTTTCTCGAAAGTAATACACCTACTCAGATATGGTAATATCATGGTAATAGTCATGTTCACCACCACATTAAGTGGTGTGAGAGACTCTAGATAGAGGGGTAAGAGGCTGGACCACCTTCGTTGTGGGCACACAATCTTTATTTCACCTTGTGAGGTTGCGCACGTGCATGGTATGTTTATGCGGAGTTGAATAAAGAGACTGGAAATCAGAAAAACTTGACTACAGGCATGATCAAGAATTTTGACTACTTCTCCACTAAGCCTCTGATGAATGAGGCATTATAGGTTATGAAGCATTTAACTATGGTAGATAGTGCAAAAGCTAAAGAAATCACTCGGGAGTTGCTTGGTTATTTAGACCTAGTAGTGCACTTTGAGGAAATACAAGAGATAGATGCGAATCGCTTGAACACCCTTTCCTAGAGAAGGAGAAAGGGAAGATTGTCTACATGATAGATGATAACGAAGTGGAAAATTTAGACATAGATCATTTAGAGGGTACGTGTGAGGTATTAGACAGTGTGGACGAGAAGAAGCACTCTACCATGAACCTATGAAAACTAAGAAAGTGAACATTGGGACGAGAGATGACTTGAAAGAGGCCATCATTGGAGATTACTTCTCGACTCTAAATGGATAAAATAACATATGAGTTGTTGATAATCTTATACATGTTATCAAATTTACCTCAGGGGTGAATTTTGGATAACAATTTTGGGGATTCAAAGTGAGGTTATTTTCCTGCTAGATAAAGAATGGCCAGCTACTATAGGAATCCATTGGGCATGGAGTCCATCGATAACCTTTCTCCGATCTGAAATTTGAAAAACTATATCCTTCAACCATTAAAAGCCTTTGCTGATTTAGCCCTCTTGCAGCTGCAAATTCTTTTCCGGGAGTTCGACGAACTATAAACATGCACACACTAGAAGCAATAGGACATGTGCACAAGCACTTAGGGAAATAAAAAATACTCTAACAACAATACAATGTGCATAAGCACTTAGAGGAATGGAAATTCTAAATTAATATTTACAAGGGTTAGAAACTCTCTTTCTTGTAGCAATGTTTGAGATAGATTCCATTGACCAGAATCTACAATTCTTCAAACATCCAACATAGTGGGCTAGGAAGGCATTTCTACCTTTGCATTCAATGATCATAAATGGGCCACTCCATATGGCATCGAACTTGGAATGCTTTCCTGGCTTTGCATGATCAGTGTCCCACTTCAGTACCAAATCCCAAGCTTGTAATATCTTGGCCTTGGCTTTCTTATCAAAACTCTTCTTTATCAATGATTGATCCTTTTCCATGGTATGCATTGCATTTTCTCTTATTTCTTCTAATTCAATTAGCTTTCTATACCCGATTTCCATAGGCTCAAACTCAGCCGGTTCCAACTCTTTCATGAGTTCCAATGCTTGCAACTCAAGTGATATAGGTAGAACTAATTCTTTCCCGTATACCAGCTTGTATGGAGAGCTTCCTGTAGACATCTCGGGTGTGATTCTATCAGCCCATAGGGCTGATTTGAGCTTTGCATGCCAAGTCCTTAGATTCTCGTCAAGATTCCTTGATGATTCTTAGTAGCTTCTTGTTCATAGACTCGGCTTGACCATTACCTTGAGGGTAATAATTTGATGAAGTGCTAAGGTATACTCCATTCTTGATATCCCATTTAGTGATCTTTGTGCCGAGGAATGCCAATGTATTGTTGGATACGATATTGGTAGGGACACCAAATCTCGTGACTATTCCTTCATAGAAATCCAAGATCTTTGGATTCATTTGCCTCCTTCAAAGTGCCACTACTTCGGTCCACTTGGTGAAATAGTATTTTGTCGTAAGTATCCATTTGTGGCCTTGACTTGAATTTGGATTAATAACCCCAATGAAGTCCAATCCCCATTGCATGAATGCCACGATTTACTAAAATCAAATGGAGAGGGCAGCGCCTGCTAACCTTTCCTTCCCCGTGAAGAATGCACATCTCTTGCATTTTTTGACCCATGAGTAGCAATCATTGAACACAGTAGGCCAATAGTAACCAGCTTTCATGATTTTGAGAGCTGTCACTCGTGGAGAAAAGTGGCCTCCTGCTTCCCCATCATGGAACTCGTGTAAGATCCTCTCAACTTGACCTGTTCCAATGCATCTTAGTAGAACACCATGGATGTCTTTCTTGAACAAGATACCATTAATGAGTACATATGGAATAACTTGTAATCTAAAGTATCTCCTCTTAGCTTTGTTCCATTCAAAAGGGCACAAACCTGTTTGGAGGTAATGCACCAAGTCTTCCAACAAGGAATGGGTACATCATCAGTTGGTTGTTCTTGATCATTTTGTAGTAACAGGACAACATCTTCTTCCCCTTTTGATCCGTCCAGTTGTTTGGAAGCGAGCTGCTCAAAAAAACCTTTTCCATGAACCAGCTTGATCACTTTGACTTTAATATCATATTCCATCACCCAAGTGATCCAACCTACTCTCTTCTCATTCAAATCCTTGTTTAGGAGAAAGTCCTTGACACCAGCATGAGACACCAGTAGTTGAATCTTATTGTTCAAGATCAATTGTCTAAACTTCTTCAAAATCGATGATAGCAAGGACATACTTTTCAATGAAAGAATACTTTGCTTTGTAATCTTCCAAGATTTGACTGAAGAATGCTATGGGCTGTTCTTACGAACCTTCTCTATTCAGCTATGTTAAGATAGTGAGATTGATCTCGATCCTCCAAATTCATACAACATGAAATCCTTTTTGAAGTCGGGTTAATAAGAGTTGGAGCTTCGATATTGTGTGCTTGATGTTCTCAAAACTCTCTTTTCCCTCTGCTATCCATTTGAATTTGAGAATCTTCTTCAACATCATTGTTAAAGGCTTCACAAGAGTGGCAAAATTAGGCACAAATATGTGGACAAATTTTATCCTTCCTAGGAAGCTTTGGAGAGATTTCTTGTGATGTGGAAATGGAAGTGTTTGGATGGCTTCAACCCTTTTAGGATCAATTGTTAATCCTTCCCTTGAGACAATGTGCTGTACAATTTTCCCTCATGTGCCAAGAATACACACTTCTTTGGATTCAACGACACTCGAACCTTCTACACCTCTCGAAACACTTGTCTAAGGTGAAAGAGATGTTTTACTACATTCTTTGAGAATACGGTGATATCATCTAGGTATACTAGCACTATCTTGTTGATTAATCCTTTTAATGCCAATCCATAGCTCGCTGAAATGTTGCTCGGCATTTGACAGTCCAAATGACATCTTCTTGTAAGCATATGTGCCCCATTTTGTAGTGAAGGTCATCTTGAATTGATCTTCTTCCTTCAAAGCATTATCGATTATATCCCGACTATCCATTTAGCAATGAAAACCTTTTCGAACCAGCTACAACCTGCAATATTTTTCCATTGATGGAAGTGGATAATGATCCTTGAGTGATGCTCTATTTAGATCACTAAGTCCACACACAATTTTATTTCTCCATTTCTCTTTCTTATCGGCACCAAGTTTGGAACCCAACTTGAGTATTTGATAGGGAATATGATACAGCCTCAATAAGATTGTTCAACTCTTTTCTCATGAGAGGTTCGATATAGGGATTCAATGGCCTTTGCTTCGCACGATAGGCTTGGATTCTAGATCTAGATCGATAGTATGTTGCACCAACTTTGGGTTGAAACCTCTCAAGTCCCTATAAGTCCAACTAAAGACATTTGGTAACTCTTAACAAACCTGAACAAAATCAGATTTCTCTTGTGGGGTACTTACTTTGCCAATTTGCAATGTCTTGCCTTCATCTACTAAAATAGGCTTTGAATCTTCACCCTTTACTAGAATGTTCACTTTCTCCTTCGGAACTAATAATTTGGGATCAAGATTGAATCCAAGGTTATGAGGCCTTTTGGTAATTTGTTAGTTCTCAGCTACACCACTTGGTCACCATACCGCTGCTCCAGCTTGTCTTGATTTCTGGCGGAGAACTCAGCTTCTTCTTGTAGGAAATTAACAATTTGTTGATCATTCTCGAAGACTTGCCAACTTGTATTGTTATCTATAGCAGCTAGTCTCACAACACATTTGATATGAGGCTGAGATTTCTCACTTTTGATATTTTATACAACATCAAATGCAGCCCCAATTGCTACCAAGTCTGTCTTCTATTTCATTTTTTTTTCTTGGGATGGAATTGATGCTAAAAGTTTCAAAATCTTCAATAATATCCCATACCTAATTTTTGTAGTTCTTCAACATATCATTCTTGGCAGCATTTTTCCCTCTAACCTGGTTCACGATTAGCTCACTATCACCAAATACTTGCAAATTCTTGATGCCTTTCTTCTTTGCCCAGTGCAATCCATGAATTAAGGCTTCATACTCAGCTATGTTGTTTGAGCAAGGAAAATGGAAATGAAAGGTGAGTAATACTTTGTACCTTGTGGTGAAATGAGCATAGCTCCTCCTCCTGCACCTTGTCTAATTTTTGATCCGTTAAAGAATAATTTCCATACTTCATTCTTGTCCTTGTTATCTAGCTTGGTGATGCTAGGGAGAGGTTGATTCTCTTCATGTAAAAATAAATTCCTAGCTCGATTCCTTCAATTCTTTTTACGGATAAAATGTGTGTCTTTTGTTTGCCCATTCAACAAGAGTCAAGTCCATAATGCATCGACCTTGTGTGTCACTTCATGAGTGCTTGGATAATACTCTTGATTGAATGCTAAACAATTTGCATTGATTGTACTTGGCGTATGGGGTTCTATGTGAAAATATGCAATAGGCTCAGATCTAATTGTAGGCTTAGTTCCATACATTGTTCTAAATAACATGTGTGACCAACCTGCCGAAAGATAGCCTCCAATTTTAGCAGTGAAGTCTCTTGATAAGCACAATGCAAAGAGTGGTGGCAAGTCTATGACTGACACATATTGTGACACCATTACGTTGGGACACACATGTAATGTGAGGCTCAAATATTTGATTACTCCAACCATTGATATTGCTGTCCCATCCAATTACACTACACGCTTGGAGATGACTTCATATTGAAGCCCTAAGCGATCGGCTATTTTTTTGGCATGACTAAGCTACTTGCTCCGAGTCAATCATGTAATTATGTACTAACTTATCTCATATGATCAATGGGACATAGAATGGAGGTGACTTCACAATTTTACCTTGTTGTCTTCCATGATTTTCTTTGGGTTGATTTACATTGGTAAGAACTTTTTCTTGTTGATTGGGTGGCGGATTTGATGCTAACCAATTTTCCATAACAACCTACAATAGGTCTCTTTGTCCTAGGATAGCCAATGACTCCCACATTGAGATGTTTACATTCATTTTCTTCATCTTCTCAATGATGTTGAATGGAGATGAGTTTTCTCTTTGCTGCCCCTTGCCTTGCACATTATTCTCTATCACCTGAGTTGTTGCAATCGATGCTAGAGGTGGTTTAGAAGGTGGTTTGGGCTGACCCTACACATTTGGAATTGTACTTTGATTACTAACACCTTGTGGAATAATAGAGGGTTGTGGACCATTTGAGTTGGATGACAGTCCTTCCCTAATGTTTCTCTTCTTGGAGTGTGTATTAGCTGCTACACTTTGAAAAGGTATTTGATTGATACCACAGAAATATTCAGCCTACCAATTGAAAAGTGTAGTTTCATTGAGAGATGTCCCTTTGCCTGGGATGCTTCTGCTCATGATCATCTTTATGACTAGACTCTTGTGGCCCACCAATGAATTGCACCATCGAGCTTGATTTAATGCACCATTAAAGCACACCGATTGGTTATGTGGTGATCGCATAGAAACACCAATCATATTCTGGGCCATGTTATTTTACACTCGGTACCAAAGCTCTAGAAGTGGATGCAACATTGGGATTGTAAAGTTGGAATGGCCTATTAGAAAGAAATTTTTACTTGATTCTGATTTTTAGTTTGAATGGGTGGCCTATTGGACTTATATGGAGGTCTATTGGGTTGAGTTTGAGGCTGCTATGATCTAACATTTTGAGCTTGCTTCCTCTTTATTGTCACTAACTTGTTACCAAAGTTTTGTAATTGCTTCATGACATCTTGGAGTTCCTTGGAGTTGTTAGATGATGAGGTAGAGGCTTCATTGAACTCGATTTCTTGGTGTAGGGATGAGAGCTAATGTAGGTGCTTGACTAGTGCTTGGGTTTTCCAAATTTGGGTATAAGGGCATGGGAGGCCTAGGAGCTAGTTTGCCAACTTAAATTAAACAATTCTCATCCCTAATGGCAATATTGTAGGCTACATGTATATTTACACCTCCCATGGATTGAATTAACATAGAAATATCAGAATTTCAGGCCTTGAGATAGTATAAGAAGGCACCTTCATCAGTGGGCTTTACTGTTGTTGGAATCCTGTCTCAAGTACACTGAAATCTGAGGTTGAAGTTTGTTAACTACTCATTTGAGGCTCTCTTGATCGTCGTTAGTTGCTCTAACAAAGACAAGTTATCACCTTTCTCCCCAAACTGGTTGTGAAGAGCTAGGCATAGCTAATTCTAATTCTGGATAGAGCTTTCTCGGGAGACTCCTGAACCATTGTGAAGCTTTCCCTTTGAATGAAGAGGCAAGTAGCTTGACTGCAATGTCCATCTCATGGATCTCGTGGATTGTACAGAAATTCGCAATATCTTGAACATGATCACCCAGGGAAGTCTGGTTCTCTCTAGTGAAGTATGGGATGCTCTTCAATGCTGCAACCAAAACTAGGTTTTGTGCATTCAAGGCAAGTGGACTGCTGCCAGTGAAGTTGACATATGGATTTGGTTGTGCCATCTTGATTGGTCGAAGAACTCTTGTTGATTGGATGAAAGGCCTTCAGGTGGAGGTGCTGAAAACGTCCTATTTGGTGGAGATGGAGACCATTGAGCTCTTATTCCCTGCTTTCTCTCTACCTAGAGATAGATGTAGATAAACAAACAACCCTTCCTCCCTAGTTCTTTATCTAGTCTATATTATTCTCATAAATCAACTAGGATTGGGCTACTAAAACTAGTGGATTATGTCTATTTTAGAGTCACCAGATGTGTGATTTTAAAGCTCCTTTAAAGATGGAAACTTATAACAAGTTCACATCAATCATGTCGTAATTAAGTGAAGACCTCTATGTCCCACTGTGCATGCCAAAACTCAAGTTATTACTGAATCACAACACCCTTATGTTTACACAAGTGCATATACTTGTACTCACGGTGTGATTAGATAACATGGGTACTATCTTCGAGTTATGGGATTTGCTATTTAAGATAGACCTCTAGAGAAAGCTAGTTCTTATTCCTAAACTACCATCCACAATCTACTCTAATGCAGGGTAAACTAACAATTCTAATCTAACTTTCCAAGGGACCAAGGAGAGAGAATGCATAAAATTAAAGCCTACATTAAAGCGGAAATACACCATAAAAGGAGGGTGTGAGACTAGTCTTCCAATGTGTGAAATTGGGTCCGCATGTCCCAGCCTATCCCAAACACATTTTTCCACACCGGATGATTTAGGCTTCCTTTTCCCCTTTTGCGTTCTTTTCACCCTTTCGCGTTCGCGCATCCCGCACATACTTTTGTCCCGACTGTCCCAGATGAAAATATCCACACCACCCACAATAGATTGACTTGTGGAAAATCGGCTGATTCATGTCCCTCATGTACTTTTGTCCCGACTGTCCCAAACTGTGCAAAGTAAAAATTTCCCATTTTCACCGCCTATGGCCACTTGATTTTTCGCGTCCCGACGTCCCAAGCTGTCCCTACGGAACGCCTCGACAAAAAGTTCTGATTTTAGCTGATTTTCTTGGTATTTTGGCCACGAACTTGGTATGATGAACCTTGGTACTATCCGCACTAGTACGACCCACAAACTTCAGACCCAAAATGCTTTAAAACAAGCCTGGGACTTCATTTTTGGAATTTTTCATTTTTTTCTAACTCGTTGGGATTTTTCCTTGGATGGGAGAGTTAGAGAGAAGCCAAAGGGGGCCCCAAAACATGATTTTAGACATCAATCTACTTGCTCGGGACTCAAGAATCTGATGCATGTTATCAAAATTACCTCGGGGTGAATTTTGGATAATAGGTTGTAGTTATTTTAGGCTAGGAGGATGCTACTAGTAAGAGAGAAGTGAATAGTTTCTTGGGCTACACAGGTATTAAAATAAATTTATCAAAGGTAATGCTCAGATTACCATGCCTTTGGAGGAATTACTAAGTCAGTAAAGCCAATTTTTATTGGGAGAACCTCAACAACATACATTGAAGCATTGAAGGATAGACTTATGTGGACAATTTTTACACTTGTTATAAAATGGGCAACCTGGAAAATTCGTTATGATGGAGAGAATTGGTGAAGTATAACTAAGACAAGGGAGGTTTTTAAGACAATATTGTTACTTATTGAATTAATAATGATTACATGAAATTTACTGATTATGTGTCTTTGTTACAAAACATGATAGATCACATAGTCTGCAATTTCATGACTATCTTCAAAAAAAGAACACCAAGCCCCAAAGGACATATGTGTTGCCTCAATGAAGACATCAAATTGAAGAAAAGGTGAAGTGTTAAGTCTTGGGACAACAATCATAATTACAAATTGCAATAATCGAGTTCATTAATGGATGTTACAATCCATATAAAAATATGAAGTGCAAAAAGAAATACACAACTCAATTTTAGAATTCAATGTTTTATTCATAAGGAATTTCAAATGTTCCCACGCAAGTCGTGGGATGTAACTAAAAGGTAAAGTAAAAATACTAAAATATGAGGTGCATATGCTTACCTTGGATATTTTTCCTTTGGTTGATGCATCTTCATCTTCACTTTGTTCCATCTACATCTTTATTGTTGAAAGAACTATACCTGAAAAAATAAAAGAGAAAACTATCAAATAAGAGCTCTGGGGTTAATCGATATTTCTATACTATCCTAATTCTTACATATGGATCTCTTAACAACAGGAGATATAAATTACATAAAGAGAAAAAATCATACATGATTTACTCACTCGAAAGAAGAGAAGAAGAGAAGAAGAACATGGACATAAGAGAGGCCAAAATCCTAAATATTTTCTAATTGTTTTCTCAAGTGTGTAAAGTCAGAGTTGTAGCCATGAAGAAATAAATCATATCTTACATTCCTCTCTATAAGTAAAGATTGCATAGTTCAATGAATTCTATCCTATTGTACATGAAGCAAATAAGTCATAAGTACATGTTGGCATGAAGGAAGAATGCAACTCAAATTTCAGCAGTTATTCTAGAAATAAAGTGAGTTACAGTACAGATTGAGAAGAGACTTGAAAATAGAAGTATATATTTAGAATACAACTCAAAGGTGAAGCAGAAGGATCAGAATTTAAAGGCTGAAGTTAACTAGAAATATAATATTGCAGAAATTTAAACAAAATGAGAAAGAAATATGAGAAAATTTTGGCAGGGCTTTGCCATGTAAAATGGACATTTAGATCTTCCCATCATAATGTTTTTAAATTAATACATGCTTTCAAAGCTGAATGTAAAATTAAATAATAATGTAGAAAATAGATAATGCATTGTATGATCAAAATAACAATTATCAGATTTCAGCTTCTAGCAATAAGCCATGATTCAATAGATGAAGGATACAGTTACCAGCTCAAAGAAAATAAGTATTGTAGCTTAATTGAATACAACTAAGGAAAATGGACTAAATTCACATTTCCAGTACTATTTTCCAACTTTCATCAAAATAGATACAAAAAGAGTATCTCATACCATAGTTGAATCAAGATCAAGAACAATAAGAATTGCAAAAATTCTAAAACTACGATTTCTCATGAAGATGGAAAAGAATTAAAGAATCAGATCAAAAGTACAACAATGTAAACTATAGAGCCTCATTATCTTGACACAAAGATTGCAAAATGAAGCTAAAAATACAAATCAATGGATACCTTCTCGGTCACATGAATACTAGTGCATCAGTACAAGTTTGAATCCTAAAGAAAAATCTATGCATAGTAATGATTCTACTCCATCGACCAATTTTAAACATAGACCAAACACATTCTCTCATTCAATTTAAGTCAGAAATACAAAAATTATTGTAGGTTGTTGCATGTTTTAAGAAGACTATATTTGTTATAACACATTTTCAGAGTTAATCATTCAATTTACTCAATAAAGAACAAATGTTTTGAAGTCTCAAGAATACAATCAAAAAATGAAACCATTATATCTTTCAAATGGAAAGGAGGGTTGTTAATCAAAATAAGGTTGTATCCTATAGCAGATGGAGTAGTAAAAATGGAGTTACTACTCATCCTTGACATTGACATGTATATCTGGTTTCTATCAAGAGTAGCAAGTGATTATCAGATTGAAAACAATAGCTCACATGGAGAAATAAAACCCTTATATACAAACTCGGATGATACAAATAAAAGATGGTGACTCATCGAATAATGAAACAGAGTGCAAGAAAACGTTCATGGATGAGCCATTTAAAGTCATTCAACAAGTAAAAAGAAGATGGAATACAAAACATAATGAAGAATATCCAGGGTTTCTAGAGAAGGCTCAAGGATTGACCGAGAACAAGCTTCGAATCGAGACACATGCATACCCACAATCGATAGTCATAAACCCTTCAAAGATCATCAAGAAAGAGATTTTTTTGAACATAAAGTATAATATTCTAGATTCAAGGGAGAATTTTATAAGGAACGAATATAGATAAAAAGATAATATAACCATTTTATCATTCAAAATTTGAAAATATAAAGGTACTCATGCATTTCCAAAGATGAAGAAGATTCAAACATTTCAGAAATTCATGATTCGCATTGAGGATCAGTTTCAAAGTACAGATCTAAGGAAGAAAATAAAATTTCTAAAATCCCACTAAATGGGCATCCAAGAATTAGGAAGGAAGCAAAAACTTACTTATTTAATTGAAAGATGAGAAAACCCTCGAATGGTCATCAAGTTCAGAGCTAAAAGGAGAAACCCAGGATGGTTTTACCTCAAGAATCCCTAAAGGAACCACGTCAACACGAAAAATGCAAAGAAAAATGAGTATCAATTTTGAAATTCGAAATGGAAAAGACTAAGTAATAATGAAACTCGGAGATCAAGAAACTTACCATCCTTGTTAAACAATGGTGCCAGTTGCATAGTCTAGAACTAAAAATATTCAAAAATGGTGGCCACTGGATGGAAATCTAATGAAATCTCATAAGTGACCAAGTCACGGCCATAAAATAAATCAAGAAGCTCGAGCTCATTGACCCCACAGATAGAGGCTAAAAAACAAAGTTCAATCCTAGAAATACAAAGAAAGAAAAACCTACATAATCCTCGCAGAATCTTCACAAGACAGAGAGATCTTTGTGAGGAAAATCTAAGCTCAAACCCACAAAAAGTTGTGATCGCATCGAGGAGAATCATGAAATTAGCTTGTGGAAGTTTGAAGAAAGGCTCTAACAAAGAGATCATGGCAATGGTGATAAAATCAACAACTACCTTGATCAAAAACTTGAAACAGAGGAAGAACTACAAAATGCAGAGCCAACCGAGCTAAGAGAATCAATCTGGTAAGGAATCCAAGCTTCATAAGATAACAATGACGTAAAATTTTTTTGCTAGGATTCACCCATAGACCAAAAAAACTAGAATGGAGTGATCAGTGAGGTCGAATGACGTTTACCGCCGAGCTCAAGAGTTGGGTTAAGTTTAAACTGAACAACAGTTAAAGATCAAAGACCACAAATCGAAAGGACACAAGATCAAAGCTCAGGGATCGATCTCCAATATCAAAGAAAACCATCATGGTCAGTTTCCACCGGTGATATTAAATGTGGGGTTAAAACCCTAACCACAGGTTCAAGATTGACGGTTTGTAATTAGATAGTACAGAGATTGATGACCTGAGATCATTAGTGATTTTCAAAGAAAACTCAACCGAGGATATAATACCGGTGAAAAAATGCATGGAGGGGTGACTCATTGTCATGAAGGGTCCAACTCTTATTATTTCAAAATTATTTGCGTCTTGACTTATCAACTATAGTCCAAGCTTCAAATAATGCAAAATATGACCAAATTATGTGGTGCAATGATCACCTTAAAAGGTAAGGTTAAACAATATTTTATGTCTAATCAAATGCAAAAGGGGGCCGACAACTATACAATATAATATTAATCAAAGGTGGCTGAGTATGGCATGGTGTCCTCTTACAAAGTGCCCCATATATATGTTTAAAACCATGGAAATGTCCCAAGTCTACAAGAAGGGAAAATTCAACAAAGACAAGTGCACCTACTAAGAGTGGTCCTCACATGGAGAAGAAATTTATTATATTTTTCAAATGATATATTTAAAAGGATGGAAAAATAAGTAATGTTACCATACAAGATTAGGCAAGGAATGTCAACATCAGAGCCTAAGCTTGGAGGTGGTCCCCATCAAGTGGATATTTGGATGAATTATTTTGCAAAGTATTGGAATTAATATAATTTATTTTTCTCACCCATCGGAGTATTTTTGCTTGCCTTCATAGCAAAATAGATAAGCAAAATTACGAGAATCTGCATGCACTAAGAGGAGACTTGCTCATCAAGAAAAATATTATTAGGAAAGTATTCATGCATACTTTTCTCAAAATAGAAAAGTCAACTACGGTTTGACTATGATGTAATCAAAGGCTATTAATGCCTCTTTGTCTTAGTTTGCTATTACTTGGCGAGTACGACTTTATTATATTTTTAGGAATGTTGGGTTAATCAATTTTTATATATATTGTGTGCCTTAACAAAACACAAAGGAGGAATTTTTAGATACAGGAGTGGTAAAGAAATATTCTTCCAATTTCAAATTGAGCCTAGTGTGGACCTGCATTGGAAAGACAATATTGAGTGTGGAGCATTCTTAACAAGGGTGGCATAACAAACTTCATGGAAAAAGTTCGGGAGCATGACCAGAGCATCTCTCGTGCATTTTGCAAAGGATTAGAAGGAGAGGATAGTGGAGTATGGGGGCGAAGGTCTTAATCAATGAAGAGCTTATTGCTGAAGCGACCAACCTTGGCTTGGAGGGCTTCAGATTCTTTAATAAAAGGGTTGATAGAGATGTGGAAGAGAGAAGATTTGTTGAGGGAGAGGAGAAACTGACCCACTTAACAAATGGGCCTCGCTTCTTAATTCTATCCCTTCGCCATATGATGAATTAACCGCATGATGATACGGTTCATCTCCTTGGAAGGAAGGTTTGTCAACTTGTTCTGCGAAACACCTTATTTTTCTTAATCATTTTCGTAGGGATCGTCTGGTTTGTTTCCCCATTACTTGCTGAACTCTCTTGAACGCTCCATTCTTGAGTTTCAAAAGCATTCCCGGGTGGTTCCTCTGCACCAAGGGCTCATTTTGTTATTACACAAATGTTGTCTACTCAGGTTTCCTGGTCTCCCATCCTCCCCTAGATCGATTCCTCCTTTGCCAAGCTCTGCTCTGCTACCAGGCCTGTTTCTCCTTTCTCTGCCCCTGTCACCGCTGCTATCACCCCATGCGGCTATTCAGACTTCTTCTCCCGTTCCCCCTACTGATGCTCCCACCCCCACTTAGCCTCTACCTCGTAGAGACCGGTTACTGTGGCTTCTAGGAAGCTTAACCTTCGAGACCCTTCTTTGTGGAGAAGGGTTCTCATGAATTTGAAATTGCTCATGACCTCCTGCATATCGCAAGCTGAGTCTTGCTAGGCCCCGGGAAGTGCAATTGGAAATCCCTACAAAAAGGATGGAAGCCTTAGAGGCAGATATGAAATTGTTAAAGGATGAAGTTAAAAACTTGACAAAATAGAAAGGAAAGAGGAAGAAGGAGGAGGAGGAGGATGTGGATAGCAGCCAAATTGAAGATATATACAAGAAATTGCACTCCTTGGACTCTCGCTTAGGGAAGGCCAAGACTAGGCATGATTACAACATTTCCATCTTTAGGGCGATTGAGGAATTTATTGAACAACACGTCAGAAGTGTCTCCAACCTAAGCGGAGTGCCGGAAACTCTTTGGGGTACTGATAAAGAAAGCAAGAAGACCTTGGAGCAGCTGGATCCTAATGACGCTGCCCATATGACTACTTTGGGTATGTTTAAATCCTTAAAGAATATTAAAACCATCATAGAAAAAGCTACTAGAAAGTAGCTGCATTGATTCTTGTCCTTGTTTGTTTTTTTGCAGATCCTTTTCTTGCTTTTGCAAGTAATTTCTTATTCTGTCTTGTTTTGGTAGCTGTTTTTAGCTACTTTGAACATCATTGTAACATTTGGATTCTGATCCTTTTCACTCTGGTTCTCTTGCTTATCCTAGCTTTTAGGCCTTCTTTTGTAATCAAGGGTATAGTCCCTTTCAAAAAACTATTTGCCAATAATAAAAAAACTATTCTTCCAATTTCTCCCTTTAAATGTGAAGTATTGTCTACCTTTCCAATTATTTTGCAATCTTTTGTATGTTCCCATTAATCTTATGAATGTTAATTCCCTGATTAATCATCTTACCCTATTGAAAATTTTAGTAATATCTGCTAGATATTAATGTGCATGTTTAACTTAACAATGTTGTCATAATTCTTTTCCCTCAATACATCCAAGTGTTTGCCTTTAATATTCTATAGAAAAGCTGTCATCTTGTGCACTAGAAATTCATTCCATATCAATTACGCATGTACTCAGTGAAAGACCTCAAACAAATTTGCTGTATCACCTCATTTTAAAATCATTTTATAGTCATCTTTTACCCTTAAACCCCAAAAAATCAGTTTAGGATACATTAATAAGGAATCGAACTTGATACCAGAGACTCACCTCAAAAGAGGTATACCCACAGACCTGAGATGTTTCTATTATATCTATGAAAGAGAGAGATAAAATTTGCAAGCTTAGAATACCTACACCAACTCTCTAATGGGTGCACTTTTGATAGATAACACTTACTATGATACCTATTCTCTGTTTTCCTTCATGGAATATACCTTTTCTTGTACATGTGGAAAAATCTAACATGGCCATTGGTGCAATTCTAGATCAATCTGAAGAAGTTATTGTAGATCATCCTATTTTATTTGAAAGTAGAAATTTGAATCCTCATGTAGATCAAAATTATACAATGATGGAGCACAAAGCTTTGTCAATAACCTACGCACTATATAATTTTAGACAATTCTTTCTAGCAACACCTTTTTATTTCTATACAAAGAACATGGAATTTAAATACTTGGTGAAAAATCCTATTTTATAGGGGTGCATATGTGGATGGGTTCTATTATTATAGGATTTTGACTTTACATTGTGCTAAAGCTAGGTAAAATAAATTTCAGATCATTTATCAATGATTCAATCAGGAGATTACATGCAAAGTATTGAAGATACAATTCCGGATGTAAAATTATAAAGGCTAAACCGTGTATGAAGACCTTAAAAAAGAAATAACTTGCAATTTTCACCGCACATTTCATGTTGATTAATGGTGACTTATACAAGATATACCGGTATGAAGTATTGAGTCAATGTGTATTGGTGTATGAGTGAAAATATATTATGGAGGAGGCTCGTGGCAGTATTGTAGGTGGACACTATTTATGGGACACTACCCCACGCAAGACCCTACTAGCTGGTTTTTGGTGGAAAACCTTATACAAGGATTATAAAGAATAGTGTAAAGCATGTGATCACATTATCGGTGCCTTGGAAAATTTAGGCGAGAGAGATGAAATTTCTTTGAGGCCTATCACTTGGGAAGAAATCTTTGAGAAATGGGAAATTTAATTTGTGGGTCCTATTTCCCAAACCAGCATGAAGCTGGATCAATCTATATAATCACTTGTACAAATTATATTACAAGGTTAGCGTAGAAGTGGCACCAACAAAGGACTATACAATAGCTACTTTTTCACCTAATTTGTTACTAGTTAAAACTGAGTAGGGGATAGGTTAGGAGGAATACCTCTAAGATGTAGGTCAAAGGTTGAATATGTGCATTGATGATTTTTTTATCGAAGATGATTGGGAAGACCTCCCCTTTGGCTAGGGGAAATGACTGCAAGAAACACAACAAGACCATAAAATGGCATTAATAATATAGGTTAGTGGAATGCCTAGTAGATGTTAGATCCAAAAATTGTGGTACTTTATAAGAGGTTGTCAATCCACTTTCAAATAAAAATTAATATAGAATGTATCATGAACTAAAAGAAATCGTACTGTAGTTATATGATTTAGGTAACTCATGTAAATACAATAAGTAAATCTAATATAATAGGAAAATTTATGATCAGATTCGAAGGTTCGGTAGGTTTTTCTGGGTTTTTAGTTCTGATAGAGATCTAAAAGGAGCTCAAGGATTGATCGGGTGAGCTCTAGGTTGATTTTGATTGATGGGTGGACTTTTTGGGCATAAGGAATAAAATGACATAGAGACTGATATCGGTCAAGTGACCAATGTCGGTAAAGAGGTGAAAGTGATGATAGTTAGGTAGACCAATTTGGTAGGGGCAATTGGAAATAATTTAATAAAATATTTTTTGGGATTCTTTGTGATTACACATAGAGTTGAAAGGAAGTGGTTAGGTTCATAATATTACTTAGAAGACTCATGAATACATAAGGGGAAGCTATGGAAGACAAAAAGGTTGTAGGTGGTTGGGTTGGCAGATTGGTGAGAGGGCATAAATAAAGGAATACATGAAGAAGTAAAGTATAATGAAAGAGGTAATGAATTTATACTTTAAGAAAGCAAAATATGATCAGAATGATGAATACTTGCATTTAGAGATCTAGTACGTCATGGTGGATTGTATTTGATCTATGAATAGATTATGGATTCAAAGTGCCACGATATTACTCTTGGAGTGTTCGCGTGAATATTTTAATTCCCTAAAAGGAGAAATGGACCCTTGCTTGGGCCTATGGTTGAGTATTTTGTGTTGTCTAGATCTTTGAGAGGCTTTGGATTCACACTTGAATGCAATCAAACTCTCCAAACTAAAATTACCAACCTAGGTAAAAGGTTTTAAAGTTGGATATAAAAGAACCGATGGTAGCTACGTGACCGGATTTGGCCACGTGATAATCGACATCGGCTAAGGAGGATAAGTCTAGGTTTTCCAATAATAGGCAGATCTTCCCAGATTTGGCATGCTTCCTTCATTGAGTCCACTTAGGAAAGTTTATTTCACGTGAGAGAAGAAAGTAATAACTTAGGAGTGATCCAGTTAGGTTTAGGTAAAATCCTAGTTAGTTAGCTCAAGTTAATGACTCAACACTAGGAGTTATAACTCAGTGTTGAGGGTGATGATTCAGACACTTTGAGTTAAATGCCCCCTAGAATGGGTTCAGGGTGAGGTGTCTTGGTGAGGTGGAGGTGTGATGGTGGAGTTAATTTAATTAAATTAATTAAATTAATTAATAATGTGAAGGTGAATATATTACTAATAATTAGTAATGGGACCAAGGTGTGATTAATTAATGAAAGGGACCAAGGGAGTGTGACCCAAATTCGGTGTCTACATCTACAACAACAAGGTTCTTGTGGGAAAATATTCTTACTAAGTATGGATGTCCTTTAAGTTTGATAGGTGATAGGGGCACTCATTTCCTTAATGAGACTATCAGGATATTATTGGATTAATTTATGGTTGCAAACCACAAGACAACACCCAATCACCTCGAAACAAATGGGACAACCGAGGGTTTCAATAAAGATATTAAGTGAAACGTTGAAAAAAATTGTTATGTTGGAAGGAGAGACTAGGATGATAAATTTTTGTTGTGCTTTGGGCATATTGAACAACCTACAAACGATTTAATAAGGAAACATCCTTTCAGTTGGTGTTTGGTGTAGAAGTAGTTTTTCTTATGGAATTCATGTTACCTTCTTTGCATATTATATACACTAGAGGTCTGGCTGATGAGAAGGCATTGGAAGAATGAATTGAAAACTTAATACAACTAGATGAGAGGTGCACCATAGCGCAATGGAGTCATAAGCAAGAAAATCCTAGGTAGAAGGCATGGCATGATAGGCACATCAAGGACAAGACGCTTGAGGTTGGAAAGATGGTACTTCTTTATGATTCAATTTTTTTGTGCCACCTAGAAAAGATTAAGGTACATTGATTAGGACCGTATGTTATCACTCATATACTTGACTCAGGTGCTTTCCATCTTGAGGTGCATGATGGAACATGGTTCCCTGGTTACTTCAATGGGAGTAGGATGAAGCCCTACTATAGATAATACTTATTGGTGTTTATAATAAGGAGTTATTGCTAGCTAGATTAGGTTTCCCTTAATGCATTCCTTTATATGTGTTTCATTAATTATTTCTATGCTCTTTAAATTTAGTTCATTTTTGTGTGTAATAATCGCACTTACGCAGAAGATAATTATAATCTAAAGTACTTTAATGCACAGAGGAATGCACATACCCTTAATGTGGGGTGGTTTTCATCCAAAGTTGTGTATGCATAATGAAAAGTACAAATGATATGGAAAAGTGCTACTAGAAAGGATATTGCTCCTAATGAAGACCCTAGGTGAGAAAAAATGACTGCACAATATAACGTGAGGTAAGATATGTCCATGGAAACTACTTTGAGGAAGGCACAATGACAAAGTAGTTTGGTGCATGAAAGCATACACAAGGAGGTTTATTGCCAAGAATTAGAGATGTGCACTAGAAGGTTATGAATGTGGTGCACGGATGTATGGCATAGAAAGGTTGGTGAATGATGAGTTAAGAGGAGCTCATTGGTATGTGGAGCAATAAATATGATAACCTTTTTGAAATATATAGAAGGATGGGATGCAAGTTCAATTTTACCATTGTAATTTTGAGAATTTGAGCGAGATATTTTAAATCAAGCCAACCGAGACGCGTTGAAGTGTAGAGAGCTTAGAAACAAAATAAATATAATGCAAGTGTTCACAAAGTTGTCTTCCATTCCCGGTGAAGAAGGTTTGAATGAAGAAAAGGTGTGTGGAAAGGAGAAATAGAGTGTCGGGGTTTGAGAAGAAGCTAGGGCACGTGGTTTTCGAGCTATGGCATAAGAGTTTGGATCACGTAACTATAAATAGGTAAAAGGGAACATTTTTTAATTACAATGGCACCAAGGAGAGTACCTAAGGTAGGATAAAATGAGAAGAGGAAGGTCAAGACCAAGGTTAAGGTTGAGGATGCCCCCGAAAGAAATTTTTTGGAAATGCAATACCCAGGAGGAGTAATCATAAGACGGGATTGGGATTCCCATGTATTTCGGTGTAAGGTGAGAAACTAAAACCCTCACATGAATCATAACAAGGAGGATTTATATGCACTTTGCTAAATAGAAAGACCAACAAGAGAAAATTTGATGACATACCATTCTACAACGATATTGGAGATACTTTTTTGAAGAAGGTAGGGCTATATCATTTATATGAAATCACTTAGGAAAACTAGAGAGCCTATACCAATGGCTTACGAGAAGAGTCCATGAGGACTTCTTTTATGTCGTTGGGTAGTCAGTGAGGATCACAACACCTTTATTTTCTAGCCTAAAGGATTAAAGGTTATAGGAAAAAAATAGAGTGAATTAACAAACAAGATAGTTGTTGTGGCCACCAAGGAGTTGGGTTACTCAAAGGGTGCATGTGGAATGGACATATATAAACTATGGAAGTATCTTATTATGCGGTGGGCACACACCTACTTATCAAGTTCACTGACTAGGATAGATGGTCACAAGTGAATACCATGTGGCTTCATATTTCCAAGAAGATGTCACAAGGAGAAATATACAAGTTAGTAGGATACATAGTGGATACCATGATAGAAGAAGTGCGGATAGGTGAGAAAATAAGATTTGGTGCTATTCTATTATCACTTGTATTTGTAGATATTGGAGTTCCCGATAGGCCAAACAATAAAATTTGGGAATACCCCATGGAGAAGAAGTCTCTTGTAGAATAGTTTAAGAAATACTTATGTGAAGTATTTATGAGTTGTCCATTTAAGCAAAGGGCGAGTTGTGGTATGACCAACTTCACATAGCCTTCGAAGAGGAATGGTGAATTCTTAAGGAGCTACCCTCAGTGGTAGGTAAGGAAGTTTAATTCATGGTGTACAAGCATTTTTACATCACGCACTTTGTGATGAAAGATGGGACATGGAGTCCCTGGTGTAAAATTCCATACACCTTCACAACGTAATTTTTCTAGGTAGTAGTGCACATATTTGCATACGTGTGTAGATTACCATGCAATGCGAGATAAGGTAGATTTTGAATACCACACTTTGAGAAAAACCTATGTTTACCTAGGTAGATCTTCTTACATTGAGAGGCTAATGTCATATGACATTGAAAGTATTGAATAAGGGTGGAAGCCTAATACTTTTATTAATAATTAATAAAATCATTTATAGAATGAATTACTACAATATTTATAGATATTGCATAGTCATGTATAGAAAAAACAAGGAGTTGCAAATATGAAACAATAATATAATCTTGTGTATAGAAAACTCCAACTATATTGTTTCAACAATATATAACCATATAGAAATTACAATAATGATATAAACTTGCTACGGGAATATAGTTCAAACAATTTATGGTTAAAACCAAATTATAATAGCTTACCTTTTCTAAATTAACCTCGGTAAAACATGTTTACCCTAACATTCCCCCATTTAATTTTTCATTGTGTCGAGGGATGAGGAGAAGAACTCTCGGAAAAACTCCAACTTGTCACGTGTAAGTGACTTTATGAAGATATCTACTCATTGTTCAAATTTATTGGGAAAAACTAAAATTATATATTGTGTTTCAAGACATGCTCATGTATGGAATATACCTATAGCTCAATTTGCTTTGTTCTTTCATGAAAAACTAGATTGGGAACAAGTTTGAGAATACCTTTATCGTCATCAGACAAATTGGTAAGTTTTTCTTGTGGTATTCCAAGTCCTTCAAGTATGTGATGTAGCTATATCACTTCAAAGACAACTTCTCCCTGCAGAATGATACTCAATTTCTATGGAAGAGAGAGAAACAAAGTGTTGTTTCTTTCTTCCCCATAATATCTGTCCATATCTGAAAAAAATACACAAACCTTGAAGTGGATTTTCGTCATCAATGTTTCTGCATGATCGAATCTGAATATCCAAATAAGAAGTTTTCATTCTTCTTGTATTCTATACCAAGATTCACTATACCCTTGAGATATCTCAAGATCCACTTTGTTTCCTTCCAATGATAAAATTTAGGTTCCTACATGAACTGGAAAGATAGCTCATTACAAAGTGATATACGATGTAATATATGTGAGGAAAATGTGATTCCCAATAAACTACCGATAGAGAGTGGAATTTACCATCGAAGATGGATCTTACTGAGATAATTGTAGTCTCATCTCCATAGGGTGTTCAATAGGTGTGTAATCTATCATTATATATTTTTTTGAGCATTGTATTGGTATATTTCAACTTAGAAACAAATATGTGATTCTCCTTTTTTCATACTTCCAATCCAAGATAGTAATGCATGAGCCTAACATCCTGTCATGTTGAATGATCATTTAATATCATTCTTTGTTGCATCAATAATCTTCATTGAACTGCTAGTAATGATTAAATCTTCAATATAGACAACAACAATCAAAATCTCCAACTTTTTCTTTTTAAGACGTAGAGATTGGGATCGTATCGATTTCTAAAAATTGATCTTTATACGAGATGCTCATAAATTTTGATGTACCAAGCTTGGGGTGCCTATTTAAGGCCATACAAAAGTTTTTTTGAGTCTGTATACCTTTTCTTATTTACAAGTACAACATATCCTGAGCTTCAGTCATGTAGACTTCCTCTTGTAAATATCTATTTAGAAAGAAAGTTTTTACATCTATCGATGGACTTTCCAACCAAATTTTGCAGAGCTAGAGCAAAGATCATTTTGATCTTAGCTATGGGAGAAAATGTCTCGTCATTTTCAAGGCCTTATTTTTTGCATACCCATTTGCTACTATCTTTTCTTTGTACTTGTCTCTAGTCCCATTTTTCATTTTTATTTATTATAAATATCCATCTGCATCCGATGGGTTTCTTCCCTAGTGGAAGATTGACAAGATGCAAAGTGTTTTTCATCACGGATTTATACTTAGCATTCATGGAATTTTTCCAATCTTTTGACTATAGGGATTCTTGGACTATAGAGGGCTCATGAGATTGAATAAATCTACTTATTAAAGAAAAGTTTATTTCTTCTCATGCTTTACTATGAATTCGTGGTCTAGTAGTGGATGTATACTGCAAAGCATCCAATCTTGCATGTCGTACCATGGTACTATACTACTTGGGCATATGTTCAACTGATCTTCTAGGTCATGGTTCTCTCGTATCATCACCATCATCCCCATAATAATTTTCATCATCGTGAGAAGATCAACTCTTTTTTTTTTACAATTGGTGAAAAATCTACATTAGGTGAGTCTCGAAGGAGTCTCTGCTTCCATTTTTCTCATAAACATCAACATCTCTATTGGTGTAGACTTTCCTGGTCTTCAAATCCATCAATTTATAACCAAGATTTATTCACTCTACCCAATGAAGATGAGGTTTTGTGTCTTGATATCCAATTTATTTCTATTATACTTGGGTATGTGCATACTTTCTTTGCACCCAAATACTCTAAGGTGTAACACATGGATTCCTTTTTACCATGTTTCTTGTGTCGTTACTCCATCAAGAGAAAGCTGTGGGCACTCTATTTAACAAATACATTGTTGTCTTTTCTTCTTCTTCCCATAATGTCCTTGCTAGTCCATAATCATTGATCATACATTGTACAATTTCCATGATAGTACAATTTCTACTCTCAACAACACAATTATATTGTAGTGTGTGTGAAGGAGACATTTTTGATGAATCTCATGATCTTAAAGGTAGGATTTGAAATCATCACTTATGAATTCCCCCTCAATCTGAGTGGAGAGTTCTAATGTGATGTCTAGTTTCATTCTCAAAAACCACTTTTAACTTTTTGAAAATTTCAAAAGCTTTAATTTTTATGAAGACAAAAAAATCCACATTTTTGTGAGTAATCATCAACACATTACATGAAGTGTTAGAATAAAGAATGAATTAGTTACATTGATCTACAAATATCGATATGAACCAAATCAAACATCTCATGATCTCGATAAGTAATCTTGGAATGAATCTATGTGTTCTTTACTTACGAGGCAGTGTGAAGGTACTTTTCTGTATCCTTTTGGAGGGATGGTATACCATTTACCATGTTCTAGGTAAAGTGTTTTGAGATAATTGAAACTAATGTGACCAAGTCGTAATGCCATAATTATGTAGTGGTAGAGTTCTTAGCATCAAGTTTCTAACCATATTTGTGGAAAAAATCAAGGTGGAACATATGTCCCACATTAGAGGCTTTTGCAACTATTTTTGAGACTCATGATTTGTCTTGAATAAAACACATTTTCTTGCTAGAATGAGTATCAAAATAAATGTTCAAGTTATGATGTACGAGTTGGTTGACTAATATCAAATTTTTGTCAACTGGGAGATATAGTACATCTAATAATCTACTGATTGTGTGAAACAAGGGTAGGTAAATGTTTCCAGTCCCTTTTACTGTGTATGAATAATCATCACCTAATGAAACATGATTTTTCAAAGGTGTATCCCTCATTGTGGTAAAATAGTCTCTGTGGCCTATCATGTGTGTAGTGGCTCTGGAATCAACATACAATACATCACTAGTTGACGTAGAAGGTTCACTTGACTGAGCAGTGTACAATAATTATTCATTATTTGATTGTTCTTATTACTCAGAAATATTTCCTTGCTGATGGGGTTTTCTTTTCTATTTCCCCTTTTTCTTCCCTTGATTATAGTTAGAATGAATCTAGTAGGATTGTGGGTGTTGGGGTCCAAAATTACTTGATGAACCTTTCTTGTATGTATTATACCAACAATAACTGAATTCATGTCCTCTTTTATAGATAGGAAATTTCTTCTTTTGTTCCTTGTCCCCTTGTTGATGTTGATTCTGATTTTTGTGTTTGTGAGAGGAATGTGGTTTTCCTTTTCATTTTTCTTTCCATTTATAATGATAAGAAATTTACTACTCCTGTTCATCATATTTATTGTAAATGGCTTCCTCTTTTTTTAGTAGATTCACCATCTTATAAAAACATACTTTCATATCGACAAGATGAGTGTTGTCAAAAAAATGTGATATAAAGGAGGGTGGGCTCTCGAACAATGGGAATGGGAGCTTCAACAGTGGCCACTTCTCCTATGGATAGAAGTGAAGCCCTCAACTATGCGACTCTTCTTAAGAAAGCTTCTACTTTCTAATTTTTTAAAACTCCAGTGTGTGTAACTGACTCTGCAAATTCAATGTGAAATTCTTATTTTTGGCCTCGTACACTATGCTCAACTTATCAAATGCTTCTTTGGTTGTTTTTTCATCTCAAATGTGAGGTTGCACGTCTTCGGAAGTGGAAACAAGATTATTAGCTTGGCCTTCTGATTTGATCTATCAAACAATTTATGTTGTTTTGTATCGAGTGGTGATCTGGTTACAATACCATCCACAATAGTCCAAATCTCTTCAAACTCAAGTTGTGTCTTGATTTTTGTCTTCCATGCTACATAGTTATTTCCTCTTATAATTTTACAAACGGAAGAAAGAAATTAGGGGAATTAATGCATGTTTTGTAGAATCAACTGACAAATGGTAAGGCTCTTATCACTCTAGGTATACGGTCTCCCAATCTATATACCATAAGTTTGATATCTTGAACATTTCTATATACGCGCCCTTCCAATATACCCATCAAGTACATGGAAGAATATCTCCCTTTCTATATACTCAGTAGTACATGAAAGAGGCGTTAACATACGTGAAAGAATCTTATACTTGGTACCAAGACAATGCGAAAGGGGTCTATGTAATTATTGAAACTAGATCAAAGAAATATCCTTGTACACGTGCGTAACTTAGCTATATAATTAGATAAGTTATGAGTCCGGATTTAAGTCAAGTAATCATTCATAGAAAAATGGGAGGGCTCAAAGTGTGTGCATTGTGTCCTTATTACTCCCCATTTATTTAAAAGGGTTTTGCTCGTATGAAATTATCGTAGCTATATTAGGTGTTAAGTGCGGTAGTAGTAGTCGCAACTACTTTAGCCGTAAGCACTTTCCAAAGGCACGCTTTGCTTACCGAATGTTGTGAATGAGATGCAAAGATATCATGAGTGATATAAAATAAAATTTTAATATTTTTGAGTATAAAACTCTACCGTTTTATAGTAATTCTACAATAGTTTGCGGTTGAATATGGTAACCTACAAATTATTAAAATACACTAAACTATATAATTACATCCAAAATTATGATAAAAATTAAATGGTGGCAAAAATAATTTCTAGGGCTCTAGTGGTCTTTGGATCTCTATACGGTTCTCGAGAAAAAAAAACAAACAAATGGCTCAAAATGAAGTTTTTAGCCACCCATCCTTTGGAAAATGTTGCTCGAGAATGCGAAAAAAAAAAGTAGATTGGAATTTTTTTATCCTCGGTGGGTTTTCTCTCTCTAAAAGTAGAGGGGGGTTTAATTAGCACTAGGTGCTTTAATGGATATTTTTATTCTATATTGTGTACTAAAATTGTGGGGGGCTGTTATGTCATATAGTTTTTAAAAATGTTTCTTATGGGGGTCGAACCATGCACCACTCCCTATAAGGATTTTAGCCCTATCCAACTTGGTAGCTTGTGCGCTTGGTATACTAAATGAATCAAATCATATTTAAAGAATTTTAAAACAAGACTAACCTTTGTTAACAATTGATGTGGTAGGAGTATGGATTCCACGTGGATGCTAGAGAGGGAGGGTGGTTTAGGTTTTTGCCATGAAATCTAGATCTTACTTTATAAATATTTGTATGCCACCTATGTGGTTTAATTATTCATCACTTTTTTTTTTCATTGTAGCTTGTTTGGTTCAATACCTTTTGTATTATTATGTGCAAGTCTCAAGGCTTGGCTATGAAGGTAAAAATAGGGATAAAGGTGGGTCGATCATGATATTATTTGATTGTTTTACTTTTTGTAGGGTCTATATGGTGGGAAGGATCTCGACTAGGTCCTTTTGTGGAGTGATCCCAATTCGGCTTAATCAATGTGTGCATGAGCCTATTAATTCCTAACTCGGATAATGTAAACATACTCAAATAGATTGTTCAAATTGTAACTACCAATGCATAAAGAACTTGTTCAAGCACCTTGGTATAATCTCGATTCAAAGAAAAAATAACTCGATCTGAATCCAATATGTCCAACTCACCAATGGAACTTTGTTCCTTCACAAAATAACTCGCTTGGTGTGCGGTGAAGCTCGATAGGAGCTCGAAATGATTCAACACTACTCAACTCGATCTAAAACTCGTGCTTGACTTTATGGAGTCCTTCCTCCAAATTTGGTAGTCTTCTAGTTTAGTAGAGACTAATCAGGACCTCTAAATTTAGAGGTAAAACCCACGATTGGGGAGAAATAGAAATTTATTTTTAAATTTGATTAACTTCCAGAAGCAAATTTTCCTATTTAATCGGGCACCAAAGAAAAAAAAATATTTTCTTTTACTTGGAGTATGGTAGGAGGTTATGGGGATGCACAAGGTATTCTAGGAAGGCTGCTAGGGGCAAAATAGGCTCTCGTGGACTATGCAAAATGTTCTCCAAAAACTTTTTCTCCTTCCGCAACCTCTCTCTAACCTTCTCTTCTCAGGTCTAGATCAAACAACTCGGTACAAAATGAAAGTTTCAAAGAGGGTTAGAAGACTAATATTTTTATTAATAATTAATCGCATCATTTACGAAATGAATGAATACAATATTTATAGATATTACATAGTCTTGTACAAACAAAATAGGGAGTTGAAACTATGCAACAATAATATAATCCCATGTATAGAAAACTCCAAATATATAGTTTCAATGAGTATATAACCATATAATAATTACAATAATGACATAAAATTTCTATGCAAATATAGTTCAAACAATTTATGGTTAATACAAAATTATAACAACTTACCTCTGCTAAATTAACCTAGGTAAACTATGTTTACCCTAATAGAGATAACCATGCCACTAGTAAGATTGGTTGTATGTGATAGTGGGGTTGTGCTTATTTATATCCACCTTAAGCGTAGGCTAGAAAATAACAAATATGTAGAGAACGAGTTCATGCTCCCAGACCCACCTAAGGGGAAGCATACAATTGAGAATGGGGCAACCGAGAATCCTACCTTAGAATTAGAAGAAGAAGAGGAAGAATACCTCAACAAATATAGTGGTGTCTTGGAATACAATGGTCAGTGACAGGCCACTGACAAAGGTAGAATTTTAGCATGCACTTACTCCTCCATAATAGCAAGAAGAGGGGGAAGACTTGGAAGTAAAAATAGTGAATGAGGAGAACTAATTAAAAAGGGTGTTAACAAGAACCGAGAACCTGGGGGTGAGAAAATCACAACCTTTAAGAGGGTCACCCTTGACTCTCCTCGGAAAGAAGCACCAAAGAAGAAGAAAAGAAGGAAGATGAAGCTCAAATATGATAACGAGGAGGAGTTACGAGAGAGCGTGCTAGGAACCTAGGCACAACCTAAGGATGAAGATGACCCTCATGATGAGGAGATGATAAATGATGAGAAGTGGTTGAAATATATAGAGGAAGATGTGGGTGATCCATTTTAGCACACCTTATACCACTCAAGAAGGAGAAGGAACAACCCTAGACTTTGGCATCCTGGGTTCCTTAGCGGCCAAGATCGAAGAAGGGAATAATGAGTGAAGATTATATGGCTCCTACTATGGGGTATGCAGAGGACCCAAGAAAAATCATACACACCCAATTTCAGAGCACCATGGGCCTAAAGGAATTATATGGATGGGAATCGATGGATCTAGCGATGGTTACTTTGCACACAAGAAAGCAATTTTCCTAGTGCGTGCAAAACCATCTGGATGAACCACATTTTGATGTGTGTAAGGAATCATGTGTCTCACATAAAGTAAATAAAGCACCAAAACTTAGATGTATGACCATTAAACCTCCTTTGATGTCCGATGAGCACGTTAAAAATGCCTTGATTAAGGTATCCACTAAAGTTGAGTGAAGTAATGTGGATAACACAAGTAAATATAAGAGTGCTAATGGAGGAAAACCAGGATAAGACTAACAAAATAAAGCACGTGAAATCAAAGAAGGAACAAGAGGAGGAAAAAAATGAGTATTTTTTTAGAATGGTGGAGGATCTTGGTGACCATATTCTTAAGTAAAGGCCTCCTTTAAAATCCTAGGTACCTCAACTATTTCTTTCTACAATGTATTATTTGTGCACATTGGTAAATGTGGTGTTAGATGATATGCCCATTCGAATTCCCACACAAAAATATTCTATAGAAGAAGCAACAAGAGAAAAGGCCAATATTTCAGGAAATTTTCAAGTTATGAGGCTTTGCTCCAAACTTTGAAAGATAAGTTGAAGAAAGCAGATCAAGCTCTTAATTTATGTACAACACCGGATGTAATAATAAGGATCACAACTTTAGCCAAAGATAATGAATTTTTGAAGGTGATGAAATATGAAACATTTAGGCATGCATAAAAGGTTATCACTTTGGTAAAAAGTGTGAGGCCCTCAAGCGGCCAAAGATCCACACAAGGATAGGTTCAATGAGATTGGGAAACTTATAGTACAGAAGATGGAATTCATAGAAGGAATTTTTTCAGGTATGGAAAATGTTGTCTAAGTGCTATAGAATGAAAAATAAAAGACAACTCATTATGAATTGGATGCCATAACAGCATATATTCGGAGAAAATAGAGAATGTACTAAGTGACTGATAGACCTTGGCAATCGAGCTCAAAAATGAATATCTAGAGTTGATCCTACCTATAGTGGAGGAGGGTGTAGAATAAAAATTCATTCTTTGATGGTCAAAGGAATAAGAAAGAACTACCCATTTTTGGTGTGGCACTGTACTTTAGTGTAGGGTAATGTTTAGAAGATAAAATATTGCTCTAAAGAGAGGACAAACAAAGGATGCACATGCGGGAGCAAGGAACATTTGAAGGCATGGAATAATATCAAAAAAAGTGTGCAATAGAACACTTTGAATTCACGACTTAACCATTTTAGGGATCCACGCTATTTTTAGAGATAGTGTGCGGAGCACACAAATATATTAAGACTTGTATCTCATGCAATTTTATTTTGGGAACAAGCATTGTTTGACAACCATGCATAGGTTAGGCTAATAATATGATTTCTAGTTAGAGATAACTATAAGAAGTATATTATTACAACACCTGTATGGTTTTGCATCCTTTTGTAAAGGCGCATGGTTATTATTAGCAGGTGACCTATTTTGAGAAAGTGCATGGGAAGTGAAGGGAAAGTACCCACCCTTATAAATATGAATTTATCTGCACGGGTTTAATAAATATGTAAGTGTGAATTATTGTAGAGTTTTACTTCTAATTTTTTCATGTGCATTACTCATGAGATACCTATGTAATGTAAGAGGCTTCTATTTTTACAAGTATTTTATACAATGGAATATATTGGCTGGATAATGGTATTGAACATGAATGAATCTAATTCTTGCATGGTAAATCTTATTCTATTCATTGTTTAGTTCATCTTCTATATATTCTAAGATATAGATTTGGCTTACACATTGTTGATTGTTTACTACTATGGATCTTAATATACATATGCATCATCATGCTAACATACTCAATAAACAACTTTAAAGAGGGTCTTGGTGCCTTTATGCACTTTGGATGAGCACTTAGCTAAGGGTGAGCTATGTGCCAAAAGAGGCCTAGGTTATTTATAGTAGAATCTAGGCTACGTCAATTTGAGAGTCGAAGATAGAACTTGGAATCAAAATATGGATTATGAAGGCTTTCCCTTTAGGTGCCGAATATTATTTTTTCTTGTCCATTTAGAATTATATTTTCACGTGGTTATAAAATATGCTAAAGGCATAAGTTCATGGTGGAATAATTCTAATCCTAGTCACCTTATGGTAAATGATGTTTTGGACTATAAACTTGACTAAGGATCTTTGAAATCAATTAAACCCCAAGAGGAGGAAGTGTTACATGTTCATAGAAATTCGAAGGATTCAAAAGCCTTATTAGGATCCCATGACCTTATGGAACACATTGAAGTACCTATTTCAATCCATGACAATGAAAATGTACATCCAAAGAGGGAAGGGGATTGAATTTGTGTGTAATAAAAATAAAGGGACTATCTCCCTCTAAAGATAGTTGATGTTATTGGTTTGATGTTGTTAGTTTTTATCTTCGGTGCCACTTTGGTAGAAGATTGATTTTCTCATTCCTCAATGTCTTATCTTTTTCTCCATATTTTGTATGGGGTAGGGTCCCCTTAACCCTTTTCTACCGCTAATTAAAAAACAAGATCACACACAAATTGTGTTGAGAGACAAATTACTTTCTCTTCACCAATAAAAAATTACCCATATTCTTTTTATTAAGGTTGAGCGTCAACTCTATGAAGCTTTTCTCAACATAAAAGCATGTTTCAGTAATAATTCCATCATTCTTGATGGTGATCTTGGCCAATTGCCACTTGTCGAGGATGTTCCTTTATATCTAGGTCACCCATATGAGCCAAACGTTTAGAGGATATTTCTTATGTCTATGACACTAAAAATAATTTTTCATCGTCAAGGTTTTAACTTATTGCGATTGATGCTTTTTATCTATTTATGAAATGTGAATAAATTTTTGCATCCTCCCCTCTTTTCCATACATTTCCCTATAAGTATTTTCTCTTATGAAATATCTATTTTGCATGCTTTGTCGTCATATTATATATCCAAACATAAACTCCCTCCACTATTCGTAGGTGCCCTCAATTATTCTTATTGCAAAACCCATTTTCCTCCTATTCCACCATTCTTCACTCACAAATATTTTCATTCTTTCATATTCACTTACCCCATCACATCCCTTGTGACATATCCATTCAAAACCCACGTGTGATTGCTATTTATAGATGAAAGGCATATCCTAGTTAGGTGCACCTTGGTTGAATTTGACATATACTAGATCATAAAGGGTTGTGATTACTGTGGAATGTGGGTTGAAAATCCAATGGTTGAGGGCACGCTAGATGATTTTGAAGATCCCAATGACATTGGAAAGCAATGACCAATGATAGAGAAGCACATGGATTGTGTTTGTTTAGGAGTAAAAATTTTTTTGATTAGAAGGGACATATCATAGTCGTTGATGGCTTTGAAGCATGAGATGTATTTGGTTTCTGTTGAGCTTCTTTAGGAGGATAAAATTTGAATTGTGGAGGGGAGAGGAGCACTAAAATGGTTTTCCAAATTAGCCATTTTAGTTCTCAAACTATGGGCAAACTGACAAACCCCTTGTTATTGATATTTTTTTAATGCGGTGTAGTTAATAGATCTATCAATAATGAGTCTTTGAGGTTACAAGTAGCTACGATAGTTGGTATTCATTACATTGGTGACACCCATTATTTTTTCATGAAATCAAATCTCTAAAGTGGTAATAAGGTAGAGAAAATAAACAACTTTAACATTTTTCTTATATAGAGCGCCATTTATTTTTCAATTTTCAAATATCAATAAATCAAAATGTTGATAATATCTTTACTTTTTGTGTTCTTTAATCATTCCAATAAAGTGTATTTGTGCGCATGATGAAATATTTTGAGAGACTAACTTTGTCTATTTTTTCATGTCTGATTCCGATCACATGAAATAACTCATTTTTACCTCTTTTGCGGGTATCGGAAGGCAAAGAAAATGTGGATTTGTGGAGTCATCACTATTTTAAGTTTTGAATCCATCACTTTGTGTTAAGCTTTTTCTCTTGGAGTGTAGATTTTTGTGCATGTTTGAGGGAAAAAGTAGTGTTGCATAAAGTGCATATCATGAAAAGAATATCACCTTTTTAGTACTTATGCATGTAATTTTTGTTGTGGATATGTAAGGATGATTACATAGGTTTTAAAAATTATAATAATATTTCATTGTTACATAGAGGGTCTTGATAATGTTGTTTTCAATGGCTATAGAAAATTTTATATTGCTCTTATATTTTATATGTGTGGGCTACAGAAAGGGCCACCAAGAAATTCAAGCCAATTAATTTTAGCTATATCTTTATTTAGAACACAAATAGACTAGCAAATTCGATCACGTAGATCAATTATCTCTAATGGCAATAACCTAGTCCTCCTATTGTAGGAAGAAGCGTGTTTTTGTTTTTTGTACGGTGATTAGTAAAGGTGTTTGCATGTTAACGATGCTCTTCATTGATTATAAGTTATTTTAAGTTTACGAAGGCTTATAATAATATGATCATGGTTGTAAAAAAAATTCATGAGCCTTAACCAACATTTCAAGAAAGTAGTGAAGCCCCAAACTTTGTATATTTATTAATAGTTAAACATAAATAAAACAAGAATAACTAAAATTCCCCCATATTTCAGCTTGATAAAAGCATGTTTTATTTAGCACCAACCTTGTAACGCCCACATTTTTCTTGCACAAAACCAAAAATTAAACTCAACAATTAGTTAGGAAATTTACGAAATAATTATTTTTTATTTAGAGGGTTACCACATTGTATTCACCAAAAATATTTACTTATTTCATGATTAATAATTTCCTCTTAATCATAAGGTTGTCGTAAATAAATTAACAACTAATGATCATAACTTCATTCAACCATTTTGGGTTCAAATCCCCTTCAGGATTATCATTAATTCCCATTTAAAAAACCTAGCCAACCTATTCTCATTAATGTTCCCTCATTTAAAATTTCACTCAAAATCGTAAGGGTCTCATTATTCTCTATTTTTATTTAACCAAATTCCTTCTTATATTTTCCTACATATATTTAGGTTCCTCTAAATTTATTTTGTATAGTTCATTATTTAAGCTACCCTTTTTGCCGAGTTATTTAAATTACCCTTACTCTACCAATACCATTTTTTAATTTAAATTTCTAACCAAGGGTCTCAACTTATCCTAGGCCATTAAGTGGCCCCAATAATTAGATGCACATACAATTAATTTAAAATCATATTCCCACAAATATCCTCACCTAAAAATTGTAGGATTGATTCCCATCCATTAGATTAATTCTATCTTTGCCATTGGATGTAGGTTAGGGTAAAAACCTTAGAAATATTTACGAATTCTCTTTTATACTTTTTCCTTACCTATTCCCTCATTTTAGTTTGTAGGTTTTGGAGAAAGAGGAGGATGGAGGGCATGGAAATTTTCTCAAGCTCAAGGATGGATATACACATTTTTTGTTGCTTATTCCATTTTGCAAACCTCTCCTAGGGTTTGATCACATTATTATTTGTTAGTGTGTATTTTATTTGCGTTTACCCTATTTGGGTATGATCATTTTGCCCCATTTTCAGATCCGGTTTAAATAGTGATATATATACAAAGTTAGATTTGTATTATATATATATATTATTGATTATTAAAATATGCACAACCGCATATAAAAGAATATATGGGTGAAGTCCCTACCTTTACATTGCAATAGGATCCAATAAAAATACAACCTCCAAGATTTTCCAAGTCCCAATCAAGCACCAACCAATTCCCAAGCTTGAAAAAAGAATTTGAAAGCAAGCTCATCCAAAATACAAGAGAGAAAAAATAAAAATCTAACCCCAAAATCATCAAACAAACTTGAATAAATAGAAAAGAGAGGAGAGAGAGGTGATGTGGCTCCATGTAGGATGCCACATCATTCCTCCTCCACTCCACATCACATGGTCAAACCCCAAACCCAAAGCTCAATAAATTTGTGGTTGAGAAATGACAAGCCTCTTACACACAGAAACCCAAACCCTCACCTCAAAAGGACAAAAATTTAAATATCATATAAAAATTGCAATAAATATCACCTTTTGTCTTACAAATCACATAATGGGGTCTATTTTTGACCCCTTAACCCATAGGGGTAGTTGGTAGGTGAAATTAAGAGGTGTGGGACAAGCTTAACTTGTCCCACAAGCCTCCAAAATGGCCCGTTAGCCCAGATCAGAATTTGACATATAAGGTTGAGTACAGAACACTTAAAATAAATAAAATCTATTCAAATCAAACATAAAATCAAGGACCATCTATAAAAATTAAATACCCTCTTTGGTCACATCTCACATTAAAATAATTAATCAAGATTAATCAACTTAAATGGAGTATACTAACCCACAATAATAAAGTGGAGCACAATATGATAATAAATTACATAATCACCAAAATAATTTTTAAAAAAGGGGAACAACACAGTTTCCCTTCATCACATTGGAAGCCACCCTCCCAAAATGGAATCTCTTAACAATTTATCAACAAAAACATCATACAAAAACACAATTTTCCAAGGTGACCGATTACCAATACTCAAAATTCTTTCATTTTTGGTCTATTATCCACTTTTATTTGTTGTGTTATAATTTCCTGCAAAATAAAAGCAATACCTCTCTAGCCTCATGGCCATATCAATGACATCAAGACAATAAAACATTTATATATATATCAATTCACATCATCAATTAACACAACTAAATCATTGCTAGAATCAAGAAATTTCACCAATTGTTTAAAATTTCAAGATATTTCAATTCTTCCATTTCATCGACAACAATAAGATAAGACAAGCTTTCATCTAAAAACATAGGTGTATCAAAATCTAATGTGTCATCTTAGATATTATGAAGTAGTAACTCTAGATCATCAATACTGAAATGTCAATCCATGCATGTAATCCATCATATAAGTCACATCATGTCAAAAGTCTAAAACATCCATATAGTCTATCAAAATACTAATCAAATATAATAATGTCCATCTACCAATGTCTAATGATCAAATATGATAACAAAGTCTAGGTCTCCAATCCAAAGTAAGTAAAATCCTAGTAAGATCAATGTCGAAGAGGAGTGGCCACTACAAACCTCAAAACATTACCTACAACGATACCCGAAATTCCTTCTTAGCGACCGACGGAATTTTTTTCTTCTTTATCTACAAAACTTAATTCCCATAAATCACGGAAGAAATTAAATTTATCTTCTTTTCCCTTTCAATTTAGCACTACAAATCAAAACCATTAAAAATTGTACCTTAACTATCCACAATTACCCACTTCAACAACTGGAAAATTTCTACAACTAATCGAGATCACAACATCTCCGACACATTCATTCATTTTCTTAACTTTGATGGAAACTATTTTTAATTTATAAAATAGTTTTTATATTTTTCATTTCAAAAATTTGTAAAATAGTAAACATGGCTTAAAATAAACCTAGATCTAGGCCTTAAAAACTAGATGATGCGGGCTTGAACAATGAATCACACTATATGAAGCAACTATCATATCAATGCAATGTGGATATCTATTTTAGTGGTTCATTTTTCACTTTTTGGCATAATCCCTTTATGTGCTCCACACATTCGAACATCGTCTCTCATTACACACTTTTTGCAATTAATGCACCCACTATAGTTTATTATTCTTTTTGTTACACTACAAACCCAAAAATATTTCAAACATACAATAATAAAAAATTTCTTTGCATATTGTTCTTTTAATCATAAGAAAAATTTATGACGTCCTAGTCTTACTCAACAAATGGTCTCATTCCAATTAAACATTTACTACTCTAATGTACAATGATTTCAGTAGGTAATAAAGCTGCATTCAAAACTTATAGTCAAAGGTTTTTGTCATACTTTTCAATCTATTCTCGATGCCACAAACATTGTTTATTCTAATAGGCATTTATATATCCATGGAATCCCTTTTCATTTTTCCTAAAATTCCTCGAGGATATGTGACACCAAGAATTTGTGCAATTGATGATAGTGGAATAAATTCTCTTTTACACAATTGACAAACAATGTCCTGTGGTTCTGATGTGCCACCCAAAAAAACATAACATTGGTTTCCCTCATCATTTCCCTACCCATTGACTTCTCCTCCATCAAACACCTTGTTCATCAACCATCTTCCTGAATTTTATTTTTCCCCATCCAATTCTACTTCAATGAATCCCTTTCAGTGTCTCCATTACACAATTCATGTGTGATTGCTAGTTATAGCCAAATTTCTTTTCCCTTGTATTTGTTAGAATAAATTTATTAACATTGGACATTTGGCCATATGTGAGACTATAAATATATGATAACATATAGGGATAAAGTTGATATAATCGAGACACCCACTCCTAATGATTTTACTACATTCTTAAATAACTCTCTTGTAAGGAAAAATGGATAGGGAAAAAATGAAACTTCCATGTATATGTAACCAGGATAAGTTATTGGTATAGCAATATTGATACACAGGAAAATAATTGTCTAATATTGTATTCGGCTTCTTCAGTTATTTCATACATTCAGAATAACATATATATAGGAGTAAGCTTTCCTATAAATATGGAGGTTGCTCAACAACACTCCTATTCTACGTGACCACAAAACAAGAATATTGTTATGATTTGTTTATAATAACAAATCTATAACAATCCAACTATATATGGTTTACACATTACACATTTAATAATAATAATCACAAATATATATTTGCTCAAATATGTGAGCACTACGATATTAAAACCTAACATTCCCCCCCTTAGTGCGAACACGGGGAAAACACCATCTTCAACTAAGCAACATGCCGCTCCGTAGCTTGCACATGGTCTCGATCCTCAACACCGACTGTGGGAACTACATCATCCAGGGACCGTTCAACCTATTAGATGAATACATGAATTGGGACCGTTCAACCAATTCACATCAACCATCAAATCAGTCTGATCAAGAACACTTCCTGTAATAGTATCAATGGTACAAATCATTATCATTATGGGGGACACACAAGCACAACACTGCACACAGGAACAGGGATGCTCATCTGTTCTTATTCATCACACAAGACACCAAGATGTCACTAAAGTAGTTTGTGGCCTCTGAGGTAGTGACGAACTCGAGGATGCTGATTGTCCTCCTGCCTCCGTTGCCTCCATCCTCCAATATGAGGATATCAAAATAGATAATCTTCATCACTTGAATAATTGATAGGTTCATTGTCACTTGCAGAGGATTAGAATTATCATCCCAATCTTCTTCAAAGAACTAAAGCCTTTTGTTCCAACTTATCATCTAAGAGATCTTGAGCTCTTTTCTTACAATTCACAAAACCATGTCCTGGTTGTTTTGATGTAATGACACAAAAGATGTGTCTTTGACGATACAAACTTTTTTACCTTTATAGAATGATGATTTATTGTTTACAACCATGACACTTTCTTCTTCGTTTGAGACCTTTTTTTTTTCTTCCTCATCAAGCAAAGAGGAAATTAAATTTTCCAAACTAGGATTGATCTTACTAAGAGTAAAAACAATACTTGAATATTCTTTTGACAAACTATTTAGTAAGATTGCTTTAGCATCTTCTCCATATACCTTTGCTTTTATTCTGCTAATTGATTTAAAATGGATCGAAACTTACCGATATGTTGAACCATATTGTCATTTTCACCCATCTTTAGCCCAAAAGTTTTTCTTGGTGCCATTGCTGCACTACCGCTTGAGATCCAAATAATTTGTTCAATGTCACCCAAATATTATTAGATGACTTGGTTAGATCAATATGATGCAAATATGCATCGGATAGACCAAGACCGATAATTGCTATTGCTTTCGATCCTTACTTTCCCATTTCGCTACTTCATACGCATCATTCGGTTTTTAATTTTTCCTTTGATAATGTCCCATAAGTCTTTATCAATCAATTGTAATTGGGTTCTTACTTGCCACATGTGGAAGTATTTACCATATCTTTCAATTACATTTATTTTTTCCATTTTGAAATTCCACAAAATTGGAAAACTTTGAACTAAACGATAATAAAATCTTTATACAAGCAGAGATACTTGGCGAGATAACCGACTCACCGATATAAGCTAGCAGATGACGGGCTTTAAAATACATATCTCCAAACCAAAAATCTTTATTCATGCATGCACTAATAATAACCACTCATTTTCATGCTTTGAGAATTTTCTTAAACCTCTGTATGGCTGTAGTAAATATCATGCTTAGATCTTATAGGAGAAGATATACACGTGCTCACGTATTCAAAGCTGTTCTTTTAATAAAAAAGCTGCGATGACTAGGAGCAGGAAATACGTGTGCAGTATTTGCAGATCCGTTTTTTTTTATTGCAATTAGAAGTTGCCGACTTACCACAGCCAAATGAAGATACAATCAGCGTCCAAACAGTGATAAATACAAGAGATCCCAAAAACGGCGCGGTTGGGAGATAGATCCGTGTGGGAGAGAGATCCGTGATTTTAGATCCGAACTGCACCCAAATTTAAAAACAGCTGAATGCCCTCTCCTTATGTACAGCACGCGTCCATCTCCAGGTAAATAAATAATACTCAGGACAAAAAGGGAAGCATAATATGGAGCTGTAGTGAATAGTAGTCACCCCTCAATACGATCTATTCTTCCATCACAGGGACAAGACAGAGTCGCTCTGATACCAAATATTGGTACAACAATATTGATACAGGAAAATAATTGTCTAATATTGTATTCGGCTTCTTCAGTTCTTTCATACATTCAGAATAACATATATATAGGAGTAAGCTTTCCTATAAATATGGAGGTTGCTCAACAACACTCCTATTCTACGTGACCACAAAACAAGAATATTGTTATGATTTGTTTATAATAACAAATCTATAACAATCCAACTATATATGGTTTACACATTACACATTTAATAATAATAATCACAAATATATATTTTCTCAAATATGTGAGCACTACGATATTAAAACCTAACATAAGTGTGATATGAAATTTTCCTATGAATATAAAAATGTTCCTACCTTTAAAAATATGGTTATGATCAATAATAAATGTGGCCTCTACAAAAGCGTGAACTAATACATCATTCACCATGTATTCTTTTATGTATAATATTTTCCTACTATTTATCTCTAGAGATAACATAATACTTATATCTAGTACCAAAATGTATTTAGGAACTATTGTAAATATTCGATTAGATGCATCCATTTTAGAGACCTTGTTATAAAAATTAAATAAGTAATGTATTCCATCTATATATGTTTTATTTTTGTTAAGCCTTATGTAATTCTATTGCATGATCATATCTACCATTATATACATTTGAATTTTCATGTTTAATATTTTATTTGCTCACTTCTATATATTTGTATCTTTGTTCTAACAATTACACTTCCAAAGATAAGTTTTAATGTTATTTATGTCCATCACATGAATAAAACAATGCGATCTTGGAATACTATCACTAAATACATAATATTTATAATATCATTCCTAGAGTATTTCTTCTTTATTTTAACTGAATATGTTCGATGATGAATACTATATCACGAAACAAAAAAATATTTATGTCATTTCTAAAAATTTACTCTCATTTATTGTTAATGAGAATTGTAGGTGATGACAAACATAAGACTAAACACATAATAATGTTAGTTTCATCACTAGTAATTATTATTAATCATTTCAAATGAATGCATTAATATTTTTGACAACATTTTTAGGCCAAAAATTCTATTGGAGCATGAGCATCAAACATATTACGTTCTCGAAAAAAAAAATATCGACACAAAGTTTGTCATTTTGATTTTGAAATTTGTGAATTCCTTTTTGATGTTTTGTTGTATATACTATGATTCTTGATGAAATTATATTGTATCTAATAAGGCAATGAACAACTAATTTTGGTTTGTAAATATCACAAAGTTTTTAACTTTCTAGTTTTGAAGGACATGCCATTATCTATGATGATTTTGTGAGGAATACCATTGTGAAAAATAATGTAATAATGGATGAAGTTAATGATTTTATCTAATTTAGTGGAGATGAATGGGATATCTTCCACTCACTTAGTGAAATATTCATTCGTTGTGATGATGGAATTATGTCATTGTGATATATGAGGGTTGATGAGACCAATAAGGTCAAGCACCCATTGTGAAGAGGGTCGAGAGAAGGGTAAATTTTAGGGGTGAATATTCTTGAATAGGTTAATATTAGGAACTTTAAATTCTAAATTTGGATAATTTTGTCTTGTTGACACGAGAGTGTGTTCACCAAAATTTTACGTGTGCTAAAATATTTGAATAAAATTTTTCCTTCATGTTTCCACTAAGGGACGATCAATGTTTGTATATTCGCCATCATGTTATAACATTCTACTATATAGGATTAATTCTCCATGATATAGTCATACTATTTACATTGTAAGAATGTGAAAAAGATGAAAGTATAATACATAAGTTTGAAGGATTCACAAATAAGTGAAATCTTAAGAGGTAAGCGAAAAAGATAAAAATTTTGTAGACTAAGTTTTTGCATCGGAAGATGGTAACAATTATTTGCATTACCCTCCGATAATAAAAATCTACAATGTTAGGTGGAGGCAAATGCGTAGTGTCAAATAGTAATAACTATATGTTACCAGTTGGTAATAGTTTTATGTGTTACTGACCAGTAAAAATCTATATATGTTACCAGTTGGTAAATTTTATATGTGTTACCATCTGGTAACATTTCTTTGTATTTCTATCGATGACTTAATTTACAATTTTACTTTTACTTTGTGTTTTCATTCGTTAGTATTAGTTTGTGTTGTTGTAAAGTATGATAAAGCTGTATTTCCATCACACTTTTAAACTTCCATATTCAAGTTGCACGTGAAAACTTGAGAATCACCCATTTGATGGTCATCATTACAAATGAGAAAATAATTGAAGGAAAAAAAAACGTGATATTGATATTTCAAAATATTTCAATCATCTAACACTTACCCTAGTGGAAAGAGGTACTTTTTAATTTTACTATGATAATATTATTTTATTTTTAAGTTACTTATGAATGTTGTAAGAAAACCAATTTCTTTAAAATGTAGAAAACCATAGTAGTGACCTTACTCAGATTAAATTTTCAATTAGTAAAGTAATTCAATTCAAATTGATAGTATTGATAATCCCATTTCCAATCCAACTCAAACTTCGATAAACATTCCGAGACACACATCATAAATGTAAGAGTGGGAAGTGAACTATGGGAACTACTTATAAATTTGAATGGTCAACCGAGATAGCCAATCATTGAACGTGTTGAAACAAAAAAATAGTGCGATACTCCTACAAAATGTAAATGTACTATATGTAGTTGGAAACTAGGCAGAGACCAAAAATACAAGTGAATTTGAACACAATAGAGAAGCGTGGGAAGGTATATGAGTCTAAAAAAGAAAGATGATGGAACAATAATAAATACAACTAGATGGAAAATTGAGGAATATTTTTACATATAAGATATCTTTGAGAATATGATAATCATCATAAACATCTTCAGGATCTAGTAGAGAAAGGTGGAACAATAAAGACTAAATTTTAAAAAGCTACTTGACGTAAATCTTAAGGAAAAACTCATTAAATTTAGAACAATATTTCACATTTTAAATAAGGGTAGACCATTTTTAGATGTAATTGATTATAATATATTATTTCAATATAATGGGTTTCCAAATATTTTGACAACACATTGGTCAAATACCGGTGCATGGGAAATGGAAAAGTGAATTGGAGAAATTGAAATCACTAATTTGAGAGAGATGGTAAAAGATGCAAATTTTATTACATTTTCGATTGATGAGGTCACAATTATAGATAATACATCATAGGTATGGATGCATGTCTACAATTTTATTTTCAATAACCATTTTAGGGAAAATCATTTACTAGTTATGCACAAAATCTTTGAAGAACTACAATGTTGAGAACATGTATGAACTTGTTATTAAAAATTTGAAGGAAATATATGATATGGATGATCAATCACTATCTCTAAATGTAATTTTTGTAGGAGTTGATAGCACATATTTCATGCAAGGTCACAAAAGCTGGACTTTGTATCTGTCGCAAACAAACATAGCCCCTTACATGACACATATTAATTATATGGCTCCTTTGAATGAATCGGATTACAAGATTGTATGGAATTTAAAAAAATGTTTCCAAAGTGGAGGATATGATATAGGAATTACATTTATATATGTCAAGCAGTCCTAAAATATTTTGAGAGTTTCAAATATTTTCTATTGGAATAAAACTAGTAAAATAAATATAAAATATGTTGACACAAGATAGATATCATTGTATGAACCATCTTGCATGGTTTTTCATGAATATAGATCCTTAACGGGGTATATGTTCAAGCATCGAAGAGAAGTGGAAAAGGATGAAGATTTATTGTATTGCTTGATAGATTTAGAGACATTATTACATGTGTGTGGTATTTTACAAATGTTGAAGGAAATCAACAACTATGTGAAACATACTCAACAAAGATTCATATAAATTGTTGATTTTGTAAAACTAAGGAGAGAAGTATGTATGATTTTGGATACCTAATATTACACCCAAGATTGGATTTAGAAGCCATTTTTTAGAATCTTCAAGATTTTTATAGATATAAAATATCCCAATAGATATTTAAAGTTCAATATGAGTTATCATCTTTGTATTTATTTTGATGGGAATAATATTCCAATCCCTTATACAAATATCCTTATGTAATAGCTTCTGAACTTGAGGAAGTACCAGTTACAAGCTATCTTTTTGATGCTATAGTTTATGATGCTAGAAGTGTTGGTGGCCACAACCAAAGTGTCTACCCTTTGTGGATGTCATCACTTTCCACATTGTACATGATGGAGCGCACATTGCGGTGGACAACATACACCTCCACATTAAACAGAGTAGGGATTTATAGCATCTGAGAGAGGGCATTGAGGTAGTTTGTTTTAACCTCGGTGGTGACCTTTTTGTAAAAACATCATTTATTAGGAATCACACCCCATTTCTTTGAGATCCACTTGCACAAGAAGAAAGATCAAGTCCTTGTTTGAGGTGTCCAACCCCTTAGTGGGGATGTCTACCGAAATCCAGTTCAGATCGCACATCCACAAATTATTATGGTATAAGGAATTGATCTTCACAATTCCCTCCCTAGGTCCCTCTCCATTACTCATGGGCACCACTTGGAATCTCACACACTCACTAGAAACGTCGGTTAAGAAGAAGCTGTTTATATGGGTGTCCTTCTACCATATCGACCCCAGATAATTTTTTTATCTCCTTTAAACACAACGTACTCGGGAAGTGTTACACTGGAACTAGCCATGATAATACAATAATGATTTTTTGAATACCTATGCAGCACTCACAAGCCACATGCTTGTTGTTTAACATGACTCTTCCTATATATTTTTATAGCTGAAAGGCGTATCCAAGAAAATGAAGGGATGATAGAGGAAAAAATTGATCAATGATAGGAAAGAACACATATTGTTCTTATGAAGGACGAGTAATATCAAATGACCACAAAGGATTTGTTGCGGTTGTAGATGGTCATCAACATGAATTTTATTGTGTTTCTATGCGAGACATTTAAAATGTAGTGGATGGCATTTAAATTTTCTTCCAAAGGCGATAGGAAGCTCATCCCATATTTAATGCAGTGGATGGGATTTAAATTGTCAAAGAAATCCAAGGATAGTGTGTCATTAAAATAGAATATGGAATGTGTGAGAATTTCTTAACAACTCATTTATGGTTACCCACTTCTTCACCCATTCCTTCAAGGCTTCATAGCATGTTTTTGGGTAGGTGTAAAATATTTGCTCTAAAAAAGGTTCAATAAATTAAAAATAAATAAAATAAATAACATTTTAAATGAATATTCAAAAAATTAGAAGACTTGCACAATTTTATCACTTAAAGAACCTCTGTAATCATGTTTGTGGAAGATGTCAATGATATATGGTCACAATATAAATGGTTGGATACCGAAATTTCAGATTTGTAGGTTTAGACCCATTAAATATGTGCATCATCTTGTTATAGATTTTTTCACTTGGCTAAACATATTTTCCAGTAAGCTTACTATACTATGTGATTTGTGACAAAATTTGATTCATTAGGAAGTCCCCTTGAATTCGATACAATGTACATAAAAGGAGAAAAATGATCCAACACTGAGAAATTTGGGGCTGAATGTAATCATATATTTTCCTTCGTAGAGGATGTTTTGAAATTTAAATTTACCTCGAATACCTATAGAAGTGGAATTACCATGTATCCTTTGGTGAATAGTGAAATCTAATTGGAATTTTTCTTATCTTAATTTAGCCTTGGACTGAGGGAATTGAATCCAATCCATAAAAACTTATGTCCCCTTTGAAAATAAGACAAAATTCAATTAGAACATGCATTCTAAAATTATAGAGTGGTTTTTCATATTAAATCTTATGATGGGATATTCTAATTCTTACAAGGATGAAATAAACAATGTTTAATAGAGTTTAAGTCATGCTTTGAAATATTGGGCTTATGTCAAATGAAGGCCACATGGTTGGCATTAGTTCTGCATAGATAATTTTTATATTAGTTTTTATTATATCCCATTGATTAATAAATTTATTACCTTATCTTAAAATTTATAACTAACTAATGATAAATAACACTAATTTAGTGGAAAGCAACTCTGGGGCTCAAAAATATATGTAGAAAAAAATGGATTCTAAACTCCACCTTATGACTAATATATCTCTATTTTTATATTGAATTCTCAAAGTAACATAATAAACTTGGAAGAGACAATCAAGAAGATGTCGAATTTAAGGTTTAAAATATCTTATGATGGTTAAATAGATATAAAATTTAATATTGTAATTAAGTGTTTATTTTAAAACATCAAAACTCCCTACTACCACCCCGCCACCATTATCTATTACTTATCGACACAATCATCACCACATAACAAAATTTGTATTTGTAACTTTACTCAAAATGGACCAAGATCCAAGATAATATCACTTCCTAATAAAGTTTTAAATATTATTTTTTTAAATAGACTTTAAAATCCATCTTTATGGACTTTCATATAATATGTACCCTAGAAATATTTGGTCTTATTTATAATCAATTGTAATTTCTTTTGAAAATTTTATTTTCTACATTATTCCCATAGTCAAAAGCACAACAAATACTTAATTTGTGTAGTTATCCCCCAAAACTAATCACCTTATACTAATTACTTTACTCAACATTAGAAGGACCAAAAAATAGTTTCAATGTACTTTACTTCAAAAAAAGCATAGTAGAAACATATATAAGTTGCATTATAATTTATCTTATCACGGCTATAATATTTTTATAAGGTTCCCTGAATTATAAATTTTTATTGTAGGCATGATGGATGCATCTTACACTATAATCTTATTAGCTATAAAAAGTATTATTTTACAATAATAATTTTAAAAGTATATTTTGATTTGTCAAACCATAATAAAATACTATTAATAATATAATATAAACAAAAAAATTGTTTTGAATTGAAGAGTTTACTTATATTAGGAAATTAAAAAATAGTAGAAATTTTTTTATGGCGAGAAACAAACACATTGCAATCAGGTATTGTTTAATTCGTAAAGTGGTTGAGAAAGGAGAAATTGAGCTAAAAGTTTGCACTTTAGAATAGTAGCTATGTGACATTTTCCCCAAACCTTTGTCAAAATAAATATTTGAACATTTGAGAGAAAACGTGGGTGTCGTGTCAGATGGACCATCCATGTAACACCCACAAAAAAAGATGATCTAGGAACTCGCTTCAACCAAACACTTAACCTGAAAATGTGACTAATCTTTTTTTGTTTAAGTTAAAAGAGAGGTTACGATACAAGGATGTTATAAGGGTGCTTAACCCTTAGGGTTCATTAATTTACTTACATTACTTAGCTCGGTTTATGATTCAAGAATCGGAGGTCGAGTTGAAAGTTACCTGTTAACACCATTATCTCTAGGGTACAATAATCGATAGTTCTAGAGGAAGATAACAAGGTTTAAATTCACTTAATTAGATATTTTCTTCTTTTCAATTAAGTTCAATCCTGACAAGATTAACCTTATGCTAAATCATTAAATTCATTACCTTAGTAGCTTAGAGGGTTATTTATTAAATTTTACACATACTAAGGGGTCAAAAAGGGACATCACACCCCTAAAAAATTAAATGGCCCCACTCACCCCTCTAGACATACCCTTAAGGATTTTAAATTAAAAGATTTAAAATACATTTCTTCTTATTAAAGGTAGAGTCAATTCTCCACCATTGGATCAAATCCATCTTAGCCACCGGGATCTTAGGGATGAGTTGGGAACCCTAGGATTTTAGGGATTCTACAAGATAAAATTTGTTGTCTCATTCCTAAGCATTTATCTTTATTTTACTTGCTGGTAGAAATAGGTTAAATTTTATAACTTAGGAATTAGTAAAAATAGGTTAAATTTCACGCACAGGCATGGGTATGTAGAATTTTGTCAAAAGTGACAAGATCTGCTGCTACCAGGAAGAGCAGCATGGCGGTTGTGGGACCACCACTCTGCTAGGGTGACAAACAATGGACCTCCATCCTCCAAGGAGACAAACACAAGGCTGTCGCCTTCTTGGGTGGCGATTTGAGACCACCACCTTAGCCTAAATGGGGGTACAAGACCGCCGCTCTGCATAGGGGCGGCGGTCTGTTTATGAAAAACATAACCATAATGCCGATATTTGTGTAAAAACTAAAAGTTATAAAAAGGTTCATAAATGCATTCTAAGTTTGTTTTATTCATTTCAAGTTCCAGATTTTAGGTTTATTGTTCTTTTACTCATTTCTTGGCTAAATCTATTCATTTTAAAGTGGTATGTACTTGTATTAAATTCATCTACTTAGAAGAATAATTTCCATTTGTTTAACTAGTTTCTCCTTTCCATTACAAGAGTAAAGGAATGTAAATCTATTTCATTACTTTTCATTTCCTCATATAAAATCAACTTTCCAAATGCAATATAATCTAACTTGTTCTCTCTTTCATTGTACTATAATATTCATATTCAAAATAACTAAAACAACTTTATTTTTCCATTCAAATTTAGTATAATAACAAGCTCAACTTCTAACAATTTCTCTCTTTTTCTCCTCTTCTCACATTTACAATAAAATAACAACTCAACGAAAATATACTTTCTTTTCCATTGTAAAAATAGCCAATCTTTTAACATAAGAACTTTTTTCTCACAATGCATACAAGGTTTCAACAAGGAGAAAATACTTTCTTTTATATTTGCAAAACTAACTCTACAATATTCACAATGAAGAAGACTTCCTTTTTCCATTTCCTAACTAAACCATAAAAATATTTCTTTCTCTTTTCAATATACAAATATTATATGTAAACTCCTTTCCACAAGATTACAACAATGTTCTCCACTTGATGTGGGAAATCATACAAAAGTAAATACAAGAATGAAATACATTATTACAATTTCTTCCACTCTAAGTGGGTAAAATACAAGGTAGTTTCACATGATCTCCAACAAGACTCCAAGCTCCAAACTCCAACCAAGTAGCTTTTCCAAGAATTTTCTTGATTCATAACGAAATAAGGGGAGAGGCAACACTCTCCACCCAGCAAAGATACTCGATGGAGGAGAGAAACCATCCTCTCCATTGGCCCTCGATACCCAACCACATTACAATAGGAGAAGATCTCAACTCATGGAAACTACTAGCTTCCACAATACTTAACATGTAATTTCACATTCATTCCATTTACATACAAAACATAACAGCTCAACAAGAATAAAATCAATCAAAACAACAATATAACAAGGCTTATCAAGAAAGCCAAAAGAGTAAGACCTATGGGGAGGCCACTTATTCCTCCCAATGGGAATGTGTGCCCACCCAAAAGCCTCCAATGTAAATAACAATTTCCGTTACAACTCCTATGCCTCCCTACATCTTTATGTCTCCCTCATAACAAGAACAAAAAAGGAAATGCAAGCATCCCTCAAAAAAGGTGGGCCACCCAACCCAAAATCCCTCCACAAAAGGTAAACTCTTATGCCTCCCTACGTAAAAATCCCCATAGTCTTCTCCCACTCTAACACTTAGGCAATTTACCCATACCTAAACAACATTAAAAAGGAAAAACAAACATACAACACAACATAAGAATAAAAAATAAAATGATATAATTTAAACTAAGGTGAAGCTCCTACCTCTCCATGGTAGAGCTTGTTCAAATATGAAGTTCCAAGCTCCTCGAAAGATCAAGCAAGCATCCAAAAAGCTCCAAAAATCCACAACTCTCTCAAAATCCTCTCACTCTCCAAAAATTAAAAGGACTAAAAATGATCATCCAACCCAAAAACAAGAAACAAGAATTCAATAAATAGAGAAAGAAGAGGGAGCGATGATATGGCTCCAGTAGGATGCCACCTCATTTCCTCTCCACTCCATATAACTTGGTCAACCTCATATTCCAATGCAAAACTAATAAGTGGTTGGAGGAATGACAAGAACCTTACATAATCCATCTAAGCCCACTCCCTAAAGGAAAAAAATTAAATATTTGAAAGTAAGTGCAATTAAATTTATCCCGAAAAACACCTAAAAGAGCTTAAATTTGACCCCCAACCCATAGGTAGGGTTGCCATGGGCATTTAAGAGGTGTGGGACAAGTTTGACTTGTCCCAAAAAGCTTCCAAATTTGGCCTCTATGGCCAAATTCGAGTTTTCCATGAAGGGTAGAGTGTGTTACACTCAAAATTCAAACACACTTCAGTTAACACAAAATCCAAGAGTAAATCAAGTTTAATAAATGAACTCCTTTTTTCTCACATATTTAATTATTTTAGGACAATTCAAATTAGCTTAATGAAAGCAGTACAACCCATTACTAATAAAGGGGTAAACACAAGTCAAAACATCTAAATAATGGAACAAGTAAAATTTCATTACTAAAATAAAAAAATATTAACATAATAGAAAAGGAAATTAAAACAAAACAAAACGTGACCCCGAGGTCATAATTATCTCTTGACTGAAGAATTCTAAAACACACACAATTACATGTTTCCATGGTGACCCTAGTTGAATTCTTCTCGAATTACGATGTGGTTGGTCTCTAATCCCCGATTTTTTTGTGAATGTAATATACCTGCAAAATAGAGAACACCTACTTCAGCCTCTTGTCCGTATTAAAACATTCATGCCAAATATGCAATATAAATTTAAAATAAACTATATACAAATTAATATCATTTATGCAAACATGATATCACTTTAATTTCTAGCACATTTTTATTCCACATCTCATTCATGTCAAAGCGATCATCACATTAATCCAATTATCAACATATACTCAATATGACTAAATATATCGCATGTTAGAATTATAAATAAATAACCATGTCAAGGTATATTAATATCAACATCAAATGTCTCCGATGAGCCCATATCCTACAATCTCTATTTGATCAAGGTAATTTGCTGCTCCATATCCTATAATAATGCTAGCCGAAGGGAAACCACATCCTCAATCTTATCCGACTAAGAGGTATCATGCACTCTTTGCCATATAGTTCTTGAAAAGGAGCTATGCCTATTGAACTCTAGAAACTATTATTGTAGGAAAACTCCTCCAAATACAGATACTCCTCCCATCTCGACTGGTGGTCCAAAATGTACATCCTAAGCATGTCTTCTAGGATCGATTCACCCACTAAGTCTTTCCATCTGTCCTCGAGGGTGATATGCTATGCTGAAATTGATCCTCATTCGGAGAGCATGTTGCATGGTGGCCCGAGAAATGGCAAGTGTACAAAGGATAGCGGTCATGAAATGATCTTTCATGAAATTCCATGTAATCTGACAATCTCATCAAGATATACCTATACCATTGCACTAGCTATAAAGGTGGTATTCAGGAGAAAAATGAGCTACTTTCTTAAATTTATCCACCGTGACCATGAAGGCATCTTGGTAGTATCTCAACGTAGGTAACCCAACAATAAAGTCCATGGAAATGGTGTCCCACTTCCACTCTAGTATGGTCTCGAGGATAGAGAATGCCGGCTAGATCGATGCTCGGCCTTTACCCTCCGGAACTCTTAGTAGTGTGATATAAACAAGGTCATGTCTCTCTCGAAGTCCTCTCCAAAAATACAATTGTCTCAAGGTGGCATGCATCCTCTTCACCCCTGGATGGGCTGAATAAGGCACACGATGAGCCTTTGAAAAAATGTCTGTCTCAAGCCTCCATCTCTAGGAACATATATCCAACTTGTGTGTGTCCGAGAAGGCCATCTTCCTCTAATGAAAATCCATCAAATATCCCCTCAAGGGGTCTCATGACTCAATCTCTACGCTCTGGATGAAAGGTAGAAACTATCATGAGGAAGCTACTACAAAATCGCTCCACAAATGTGCCCACTAAAGTGGCCATAGCCACATGTCTCCATCTACTCAAGGTGTCTGCAACCACATTCTCCTTCCCCTTCACATGCTCTATCTCCATTTCATACTCACAAAGAAACTCCATCCAATGCCACCGACGACAGAGCGTTGAGATTGGGCTGTGTGAAGAAGTGGAAAAGACTTAAGTGATAAGTCTTGAGTGTAAATCTTTGGCCAAGAAGAAAATGTCTCCACTGCACTAAGGCATGCACAACTACTATAAGCTCAAGATCATGAGTCGGATAATTGATCTCATAATCTTTGAGTCTGTGATACTCAAAAGCAACTACTCTGCCCTCCTGCATCAACACACCTCCAAACCCTTCCGAAGAAACCTCTGTGTGTAAACATAGAACTCACCTTGAGGATGTAGTCTGCAAGAATAGGTGTTATCTGAGGCATTCCTTAAATGTCTTGAAAGCCTACTCACACCTATCTGACCAAACAAACTTCTTCCCTTTCTGCTGAAGGGAAGTGATGGGGTGCACAATCTGAGAATATTCCTAAATAAATCTCTTGTAATATCCTGCTAAACCCATGAAGCTACGCACCTCGGTCACACTAGTGAGTGCTGGCCAATCCATGATGGCTCGAGTTTTGTAAGTATCGAGAGTGATACCATCCCTATAAATTATGTGGCCCAAATACTGCACCTCTTTCTGAAAGAACGCACACTTCTCCAAGTTCCTGTAAAGGTGTTTCTTGTGAAGACACTGAAGAACCTAGCGAAGGTGCTCCTCATGCATATGTGAGTAAATAAAAATGTCATCAAGGAAGATGAGCACGAAGTGATCTAGGAAATTCCTAAATACCCCATTCATCAAACTCATAAACACTGCGGGGCATTCGTCAAACCAAAAGGTACCACTGTGAACTCGTAGTGGCCATATCTCATATGAAATGTAGTCTTATAAATATCCACCTCCATAATCACGAGCTGATGGTAACATGACTTAAGATCTATCTTGGAGAAAACTATAGCCCCCTTCATCTGATCAAATATATCACCAATACATGGAAGGGGGTAATGATTCTTGATCGTTACCTTGTTCAGCTAATGGTAATCAATACAAAACCATAGAGATCCATCCTTCTTCTTCATGAAGATCATAGGTGCACCCCAAGGGGATACACTAGGAAGGATTAGGCCCTTCTCTAGAAGGCCCTCAAGTTGCAACTTGAGCTCACATAACTCAGGAGTAGTCATCTGATAAGGTGCTCGTGAGATAGGCTCTGTGCCCAGAACTAGATCTATGTGGAAATCTATCTCACGTGGGAGAGGTAACCCCAGTATCTCCCCTAGAAACACATTAGTGAACTCTCTCAAGATTTGATGGTCATCAAGGGATGGTCCACTAGACTCATCCTCTGATCTGTCACTAACCATAACAGGGTACAACTGAAAACCCCATCATGCACACTACTTAAGCTACATAGTGGAGATGATATGAAGGGAAAGCGGGCCTCCTAACTCCCGATATCACTGACTCCACTCCAAGATCATCTATGCAAGCAATAGTCTTATGGTAACATTCCACTCTAGCATTGTGAGTAGACAACTAGTCCATGCCCAATATGACACCATAAGATCCTAATGGAAGGATTCAAAGATCCGAGGTAGTGGTGAAGGTTCCCAAATACTACACTCTCCTTAACTAAGGAGTCTAGGAAAAAAATTTCTCCGGATGCCATATCAACATCCCAACTACAACCATGCCTAACGCCCACAAGCCTACAACACTCTACTAAGGATGGTGCAATAAATGAATTAGAAGATCCAGAATCAAATAATATAGATGCGGAAATACCACCAATACTACTTGTCATCTAAACCAAGGTACTCTGGTGCTCGGCGTGGTGGTTCTCAAATCTTTGTGTAGATTTGATGGCTCCATGCCATATCTCCAACAATAGGCTCACGAGATTTGTATCTTACCCTTATTAGGGTTCTTTTGGTAATCTCTCTAATGATGTCAAGTAACACCACAACCATAATAGTTTCTATTCCTCTCAAAGGTGGGATGCAACTCTAGATGTATGAGGTGTGGATTGTGATGATCCGGATATGAACTACTAAGGTCTCTGTTTGACAAGCTCCTGTTGACTAAGCTATTGGTACACCTGTGTCTTAGTGGGACCCCAGGAGGAGGCCCCTTACTACGTCCTCTCTGTGCATCAAATATCTAAGGAGGTCTAAAAGGTGGGCAGGTTTGCTATTGCTACACGCTGTTGTGGTGGGGCTGCATGAAGCCTATCTTGAACTCTATCCACCCCATGGAGGAGGAATTGAACCCTTTGACTTACCATCCTGCATCTGCTGGATACGGCTCGAACTCTATCTCAAGCCTACGTGTCTACCCCCATGTATCCTTTGCAATATAGGCCTTCTCTATGGCCTCTAATAATGTCTATGGGCGGTGAATGCACACCACACAACCCATATCAAAGTTTAGGCCCCGGATGAACTTGTGAATCCATACCCACTCATCCCGCATATAGTCCACATAATGGAGTAGGTCCAGAAATTTTCTCTCATACTTGGTTAAAGTCATCAATACTCGTGAGGTCATGAAACTCATCTATCTGCTGCTTTGTATAAACCTCCGGGAAAATACACCGCTCTGAAATGCTTCTCAAATAGCTTCTAGGTGACTGTCTCTCGAATCAACATGGATCTTTTGATCCTTGGTTCGCCACTAGACTCTACTCTATCCCTCGAGAATATGGATCACAACACGAGTTTTCGTGTTGCTTAGTAAAACAGAGCTTGAATCATCTCGCTCAAGCTCACCAACCAGGCCTCTGCCTGAAAAACGTCTATATCAGCCAAATAGCTACATATTCGTAGCTTTAGGATCTCCCGATATGGTCTATTGCTAATGTTTGATGACCCCTAGGTCTCTCGCATGTTCCTCCATCTTTTTAGCACTCGAGACTGTACACCTATGTCTTGAGATCCTATCCCCATGTACACTTTGTGGTGACTCTGCCCTAGCCGACTACGTGTAAAATTTCTCTACCCTATACTCCTCCCCGTGTCGAGGGGATATATGGGCCTCTATTGACATGACTCCATGCCATGTCTAGAAAATCATGCTCCCAAGGGTTCTTCACATATTACGCATTGACGTCCTAAAGCATGTGTAAAATATTAGGTAGAATGGTTTTATAGTCTACTTTGGCGGTGATAGATATAGGTGTATGTGAAAGGACCCCTTGTCTGATACGTGCCTCATGCACGAGATCAAGGTGAGAGTTTGTTCATTGTTCTAGGTCTTGTTTTAGTTTTCTAAATTTTCTATTTTATATAATTATCAAACATTGTGGTTTTCTAGATTTAAAAGAGTCAATTTTGTACTAGGTTAAATGTTAATGTTTCATGTTTTCTAGGTGTTCCCAAGGGTCCAAGCCTTTAACCCATGACTCTAATACCAACTGTAATGCCCACAAAAAAAGATGTTCTAGGAACTCGCTTCAACCAAACACTTAGCCCGAAAATGTGACTAATTTTTTTATCTAAGTTAAAAGAGAGGTTAAAATACAAGGATGTTATAAGGGTGATTAACCTTTAGGGTTCATTAATTTACTTACACTACTTAGCTCAATTTTACGATTGAAGAATCAGGTCGAGTTGAAAGTTACATGTTAACACCATTATCTCTAGGGTACAATAATTAATAGTTCTATAGGAAGATAACAAGGTTTAAATTCACTTAATTAGATATTTTCTTCTTTTCAATTAAGTTCAATCCTAACAAGGTTAACCTTATGCTAAATTATTAAATTCATTACCTTAATAGCTTAAAGGGTCCTTTATTAAATTTTACACATATTAAGGGTTCAAAAAGGGACATCACACCCCTAGGTAATTAAATGGCCCCACTCACCCCTCTACACATACCATTAAGGATTTTAAATTAAAACATTTAAAATACATTTCTTCTTATTAAACGTAGAGTCAATTCTCCACCATTGGATCAAATCCATCTTAGCCACTAGATCCTAGGGTTCCCAACTCATCCCTAAAATCCTTAAGATATTCTATTAAAACATATTCTCATTCTATTCTTCTCATTTTATTCATTTCCTTTTTCTAAATTTTCATGTTGGAGAGGAGGACGCCATGAGAGCAAAAAGGAAGAAGCCATGGAAGATTCTACAAGAAGATTTAGTGTAGGTCTACATTAGTTTTGTCTTTTATTTTTGTAATCTATTTCGTTTAAGGATTGGAAGGAGTTTCCTTCTCAAATCTAGTTTTTATTCAAATATTTTAGTATATTTGGTTTAAATTTGGGGCAAACCCTACCCTCCTTTGATATAAATGAAAGAATTCTCTTAGATTCACCATTTTAGTGTTTTTTTTTCTCATTCCTAAGCATTTATATTTATTTTACTTGCTGGTTGAAAAAGGTTAAATTTTACAACTTAGGAATTAGTGAAAAGCTGGTTAAATATCAAGCACGGTGTGAGTCTCTGTGGAATTCAGTCATAAGTGACATGACCGCCGCCTAGAGAAGACCGGTGGTTCGGGACCGTTTCCCTACTAGGGTGACAAAAAGTGGACCACCGCCCTCTAGGGTGATAAACACAGGATCGCCGCCTTCTTTGGGTGGTAGTTTTGAGACCGCCAACTTAGCTTGAGTGGCGATTATGTGACCACCACTTTGAGCAGGGTGGTGGTCCTGTTTATGAAAAACAAAACCATAATACTCAGATTTTTGCAAAAACTTAAGAGTTATAAACAGGTTCATAAATGCATTCTAAGTGTTTTTTATTCATTTCAAGTTCGAGATTTTATTTTTATTTTTATTTTAGTCATCTCTTGGCTAAATCTATTCATTTTAAAGTGTTCTTTACTCTATTAAAATTCATCTACTTATAAGAATAATTTCCATTTGTTTAACTAGTTTCTTCTTTCCATTACAAGAGTCAAGGAATGTAAATCTATTTCATTACTTGTCATTTCCTCATATAAAATCAACTTTCCAAATGCAATATAATCTAACTTGTTCTCGGTTTCATTCTACTATAATATTCATACATTCAAACTAACTAAAATAACTTTATTTTTCCATTCAAATTTAGTATACTAACATGAGCTCAAATTCTAACAATTTCTCTCTTTTTCTCCTCTTCTCACATTTACAATACAATAACAACTCAATAAAAATATACTTTAATTTCCATTGTAAAAAAGCTAATCTTTTAACACAAGCACTATTTTTCTTACAATGCATACAAGTTTTCAACAAGGAGAAAATACTTTCTTTTACATTTGCAAAACTAACTAGATACAATATTCAAAATGAAGAAAACTCACTTTTTCCATTTCCTAACTAAACCATACAAATATTTCTTTCTCTTTTCAATATACAAATATTATATGTAAATTCCTTTCCACAAGATTACAAAAATGTTCTCCACTTGATGTGGGAAGTCATACAAAATTAAATACAAGAATGAAATACATTATTACAATTTCTTCCACTCTAAGTGGGTAAAATACAAGGTAGTTTCAAATGATCTGCAACAAGACTCCAAACTCCAAACTCCAACCAAGTATATTTTCCAAGAATTTTCTTGATTAAAAACAAAATAGGGGAGAGGCATCGCTCTCCACCCAACAAAGTTACCCAACGGAGGAGAGAATCCATCCTCTCCATTGGCCTTCTACAATACTTAACATGTATTTTCACATTCATTCCATTTACATACAAAACAGAAAAACAACTCAACAAGAAGAAAATCTATCAAAATAACAATATAACAAGGCTTATCAAGAAATCAAAAAGAGTAAGACCTATGGGGAGGCCACTTATTCCTCCCAATGGGAATGGGTGCTTACCAAAAGCCTCAATGCAAATTAAAATTTCCCTTACAACTCTTATGCCTCCCTCAAGTACCCCTTATACCTCCATAAGTCTTATGCATCCCTACATCTCTTATGTCTCCTCATAACAAGAAAAAAGGAAATGCAAGTATCCCTCAAATAAGGTGGGCCACCCAACCCAAACTCCCTCCAAAAAGGTAAACTCTTATGCCTCCGTACATAAAACTCGTCATATTCTCCTCCCACTCCAACACTTAGGCAATCTACCCATATCCAAAAAACATTCCAAAGGGAAAAACAAATATACAAAACAACATAAGAACACAAAATGAAAGAATATAATTTAAACCATGGTGAAGCTCCTACCTCTCCATGGTAGAGCTTGTTCCATGTATAAAGTTCCAAGATTCTCCAAAGATCAAGAAAGCATCCACAAACCTCCAAAAATCCTCAACTCTCTCAAAATCCTCTCACTCTCCAAAAATTCAAAATAGTAAAACCGATCATCCAACCCCGAAATAAGCAACAAGAATTCAATAAATAGATAAAGGAGAGGGAGCGATGATGTGGCTCCAAGAAGGATGCCACCTCATTTCCTCTCCACTACTCCACATCACTTGTTCAACCTCATATTCAAATTTACAATTAATAAGTGGTTGGAGGAATGACAAGAACCTTATAAACTCCATCTAAGCCCACTCCCCAAAGGAAAAATTAAATATTTGAAAGAAAGTGCAATTAACATTTCACCTTTTTATCCCCCAAAAACACCTAAAAGAGACTAAATTTGACCCCCAATCCATAGGTAGGGTTGGCATGGGCATTTAAGAGGTGTGGTATAAGTTTGACTTGTCCCCATTAAGCTTCCAAATTTGGCCTCTAAGGCCAAATTCGAGTTCTAATTTGAGTTTCAAACACACTTCACTCAACACAAATTCCAAGAGTAAATCAAGTGTAATAAATGAACTCCTTTTTGGTCACATATTTAATTAGTTTAGGACAATTCAAATTACCTTAATTAAGACACTACAACCCATGACTAATAAAGGGTTAAACATAAATAAAAAATGTAAATAATGGAACAAGTAAAATTTCATTAATAAAATAAAAACACATATTAACATAACAGAAAAGGAAATTAAAACAAAACAACACATGACCCCTAGGTCACAATTTTCTCCTAAGTAAATAATTCTAACACACACACAATTACATGTTGCCATGGTGACCATAGTTGAATTATTCTCAAATTCGATGTAGTTGGTCTCCAATCCCCGATGTTGTTATGAATATAATATACCTGCAAAATAGAGAAAACCTCCTTCGGCCTCGTGGCGTATTAAAACATTCATGCCAAATATGCAATATAAATTTAAAATCAACTATCTACGAATTAATATCATCTATGCAAACACGATATCACTTACACTTTCTAGCACATTTTTATTCCAAATCTCATTCATGTCAAAATGATCATCACATTAATCCAATTATCAAGATCCACTGAATATGACTAAATATATCACATGTCGATTTGCGAGATAAATAACCGTGTCCAAAGTATATTAATATCAACATCAAATATCTCCAGGTAGTCCATATGCATCATATAAGAATCAAATCCATAACATTTTAGTATCTCTAATATCTACTAGCATGCTAAATGAAAGAAGTTTTATAGATCCATAAGTGTAGTCGATAGTATCAAAAACCAATAATAACAAAGGTGTCGAAGGGAAGTGGGCACTACAGGTCTAGCTCTAGAAATTAATTATAAATTTTTGTTTGGCTCATGATTAACATGGTGTGTCATAATTTAATGTTAAGGATAATCTCCAGCTCCCTACTTAATTCAAACCTCTTCTCTCTTACTCCTTCTCGCTACCTCGTTGCGAGATATTAATTATTTTTACTATTTCTTAAAACTTCCTAGTACTTATCACATAGAAGCTTTCCATGAATTATCCAACCTCTTGCCCCCGTATAGATGTGTGTTCCTTAGAATGTTCCATTTCGTATAAAGCTATCGGAGTCTTCTTTTTAAGAGAATTAAATCTTTTGACATTGAAATTTTTTTACCCCAACCACTGGACTTTCGGTGTGACTCAATTCCGTGAGCCCCTGTAAGTTTTCCCTCCCCTTGAATGCAAAACTCCCGAAATTAATTGCATTTGAAAATAACTTCATGTCCACCTTTTTTGTTGGCCTTCTTTTTATGTGGGGGCCTAAGAATATATATATATATATATATATATATATATATATATATACGTGTAACATAATACGATTTTAAAAAAAGATAGAAAGACACAACTCAAAGAATTCAAAGAAATAAAGGGAATATAGAAAAAGAAGAAAATATGTGCAACAACACAGTGAAGAAGAAAAGGGAGAATACACACAAGAAAAATACATAAAATGGAAAACTACAAAGAGCAATAAATACAAAACAACATCTTGAGAAATAAATTTTTGTAAGAGAAGGAAATATAGATTTGGACACAAGAAGAGAAAAATTTAAAATTTGAACTGGATTAACAATTTGATAATTTGATTATGTAGTAGTGTTACATTCCTCTAGACCATATAAAATAATTATATGTTAAAATCAATAGCTTAATGACCGTATGTATTGTATAAATTATAATTTTATAGTGAAATAAACGTTTTTCTTGCTAAATTTTGTTAATGTCTAAGTATATCATTGCTTACTCTTTCTCATTTTTAAATTACGGGTTTTTTTGAAAATAAGTTATGTCTCATCTGCACAAAGGAGGTTTTATCTTATTACTTTGACATGTGAAATTTCAGGGGTTGAACCAAGTGAAGCTATATTTGATTGAACTATATCTGAATTTCGAATCTATGTTTGGATAGGTTGTGAAGTTACTGATTCAATGGGTATCTTATTTTACGGGACGTGATTATTTGTTTTCTTATGTTGTCATTGTGCTCATTTCCTTCCTCTAAAAAAACTTAGATTAATGATTCTACATATTTCTATAAACTAGGGTTTTGCATTTAAAAGTTTTAAGTGGTTATATGGGTAAAATAAAATTTTGTAAAGAGATAGAAATAATTTTTTTAAAGATATTTTAGGAGGAAATGATCCAAGTGACCTAGTAGACTTCGTAACCCATTAATCTTGAGTGATTCCCGCCATTTGGCTATGTAAATGTAAGTCTATCTAGTCCCATGTGGCCTAGTGGATTAGAACCTTAGTGGTTGGCTAGTGAGCACTCGGGCCCCACTATCGAGATCACACTCGAGAAAAAATCATATCCTATGTGAGACTTTTTCTAGCAATAAATTTTACTTATTTAAGAATAAACACTCTAAACATCATGAAAGTAAATAAAATCTTGGTCTTTAAGGACAAAAGATACATTGCATGCCTTATGTAATATTTATTCCAACAATTTTTAAAGGTATTTTCAATTCAACATTATTAATATGATTTTTGATTGAAAGTTCAATAGTGTAATTAGGGGTATTACATTCTAGAAAATATTTTAAAGGTATAATCTCGGTCTCATCCTTTTATATTGGTATATTTTGGCATTTGTTTTTGGTAGATGGATACACAACACCCTACATACCATCATCCTAACTATATTCAATTATATGAAATTTATATATAATTGATATTAGATTTAAACCCATTTGAAATTCAAAAGAAAAGGTCCATATATCTTTATATTCACAAGACACATTACATCTCTTATGTAAGTGCAGTACTAATAGTTTCATCACGTTAACCATATCTGGTTACAATTTCGATCTAGTAGATGGTGTCATTATAACATTATATGTTAGGAAATAAGGGATAAAATATGTAGAACAATCACACTCAAAATCACAATAATAGAAAATAATATGAAAAAAATAGTACACATATGTAATAAAATTTTACACAATACAATAACACAATATAGAGACAATATTTAACGTGGTTCACACAATTTGGGCTAAGTCCACCAAAAATCAATTTCTTAGATTTTATTACAAACCACCTCTCTCTCAATACAATGCCCAAATTTATTTGGACCTATACTCACCAAACTCTCCTAAATTCACACTGGAACTCACACACACCTACTGATGATATGTCTCACCTATCAAAAGTACATTAATATGCAACTCCTTAATTATTTTTAGAATATTGTGGGTACAAAAACCATGGGCCAAAACTACCCCATAAACCTATTGGTAAAAATCCCTCCCATATGAGATAGGATCCACAAGATGAAGATAAGTGCACAACATAATATTTTATGCATGAATTTATTAGCTAAGCTCTTCCATTGCTTGATAAAAACTTGAATTGATGTTAAAGTTTGTTAGGAAACCATGAGGATAAATAATTTCACACATTTAATTATCCACCATATTAAATTGTTGAACATTATAGTTTATGTTTGAACAAAAATTATGATATATGTTTTTATTAGATAAGGTAAATATTATATTTTGAAGGGATCGGGAACCCCTGTACGGGTGGAAGGTAGATAATAGATTACAAAGGAGAAAAAAATAAGGCCCATCGGGCTTGAGTTAGATAAAAACAAGTAGCCAATAAACCCAAAGAAGAGAAAAATAAAGAGAGGAAGCCCTACTCAAAAGGTCAAAACACCTTGACAATCTAAGGAGTGCCTAACTACCATGATATTTCCCCTTTAAGAGATCGAAGGCTCATCAAAAAAAGAGGGTATTTTCCTTCTTTTTAGTGTTTAATTTTGTCCACCCTTCCTCATTACTTAATGCCTTGTATTGTTTCCCTTCTTTCACCAATGAAACACTATTCCCAAGCTCCACGTACAATTCCATTTCACAATAATTGTTCATTCTCCAAGTCTGAATTTTTCGATGTGGCCTCCACAATCCGTGGTCAAGGAGCCATTTATTGGGGAATTTGAATTCATTTCCCTCCTAATGACTTATGATAGCTAGTAAACCTCACTTCCGAGTTGATCTTGGCCTTACTTCAACCTTCGATTCTTTCAATTTCAGGTGTTCGAGTCACCAATAGAGGGGTAACATATTTGGCATTGGATCAGTTGCTTCTTCTTTGAGATCCCTAGTCTCCACTCCATTTTCCATGGACACATGTCTAATAAACGTCCCCGTCCCTCTATAACAACTAGGCAAATCATTTCTAACAACTTGGCACTCTCTACAAAAAGAGTTTGAATAATTGATGTCAATCCTCTTCTCCGTGCATCCTATTGGAGAGTTCAAAAATATTCTCTTGTGGATTGTAGAGACCTCCAAAATCAATATGCAAAACTAAGAAAATAACTAATATTGATGTTGATTTTGTATCCATTTCAAGAGCTATAAGAGCCCCCATAGATCGGCTATCTAATGAAAATTTATGATTCCCATAACTTGAATAGAAGCACTAGTAGTCGGATCCACACAAGAAGATCCTTAAAGACAAGGCTTTTTGTAATTTTGGTTCCCACCACCAAAAACTCAAAGCCGAATTTCCAAATAACCACAGAGAACCATGAAAAATGTTTTGTAGATCTTGCTCATTCTAAAAGTGGAAAAAAAAGAAATCTCTAGCTAGGGCTCTCACATCTACTTTACACCCCCATTTTCTTTCACTTGGTCTTGACAGAGTCAATCTTGGGCCTTTTCTCGACAAACTTTCCAATGATCCTATAAGCGAGTATGGAATTTTCCTTATCAAGAAAAAATCCAGGAATCTCTAACAATGGTTCATACTGTGCTGGGAGGGTGAGAGCCTAACAATCTCTCTATTAGCCTCACCAAAATCCTGGCAGCCCAAAATCCCTCCCGTGTATTCCTATAAGCATCCATTTATTCATGGAGTTTTGTAATAACCAATGAAAGTTTAGGCACTCCTAACCTTTAAGTAGGCACTCCTAACCTATAATAAGGCACTCTTAAAAATTATGATAGATTACATCACATCTTGAATTGGATATTAGATCACATACATAAACAAGAAATTACATGAAAAAAAGACACAAGATTTAAGTGGGAAAACCTTTCAGTAAAAAACCACTCAAAAATTACTTCTTTTTATTGATAATAAACATTTCACCATGTATGGTTAGCCAAGAATGTCTCTCAATGACTTGCACTCCTAATTATTCCATTCTACGGGGTATTGAGGCAATGAATAGGAGATGTACATTAACCGACATATAATGAGTTAATTTAAAGGGGATTTGATGAGTGTTAATGTCGCATATCAAGAGGTTAGTAATCCATAAAATGGGTCAACCTAGGGTTTACAAGGCCCACAATCAAGTTAGAGGAGAGTATCCTCCTACAATATCCGTAAATGGGTGAGAAGTATATATCGATAGTGGATAAAGAAAATACACAATATAACTAAAATGTAAATAAGGGAAAGCTAAATAGATGATCAAATGAGAGTATTATGCTAACTAGTATCAAAGTAGATATAATAGTAACTTAACATAGAACAATTAGGAAGGGAAATGAATTAATATATGCATAATGACAAAGAGATTTAGAGAACTTACTTTCATGGGGTGGTTGTTGATGTATATATCTATCCATAGACATAGCACACCGAGAGAGAATTACTATTGGCTGCAGAAGGGGAACAACATTCCTATCTTAGACTCACTTGTAAATGACCTAGTAGTGCAAGTAATCCAACCAAGAATAAGAGTGTCCAATCCAATCCAAGTCAAGTGCAAGATGAACCAAGGGATGAGTGAGTAGATGTGAAGTTGGCACAAAAGAGAAGAGTAGATGACAGTTCCTATGATTTTGGATTCTTTCCTTCATAATGTCTAGGTGTGGTGTGTGTATATACGACACCATTTCACATGGGTGATGGTGTTAAATACGGAAAGAAATAACACTCACACCATTGCACATGATTGATTACATCGTCTAAGGATACTAAATGACATGCAAAGTGAAAAAGAGGTGTCATGGATCAAGAATGTGATTTAACAAGGTGTCAAATGGTAAGATGCAAGAAAGGTGTCAGGATTGTAATGTGTATGAGACATAAAGGGACAAGGATAGGTAATGGAAGGACAACATAATATTGGGACCACATAATGAAACTCTTTTTGTACTATTTCTAATTCATAATGACCATGTGAATAGTCATACCCCATTCCCATGAAGTCCCTTAAGGAACCTACTCATGAAATAGATGCATCAGTGACCCCTATCTACACAAAGGAAATTTTAAGTAACATGTATGAAAGATAAACGTGAAAAATTAGGTTTATACATATGCCCCATCCATTGATCATTGTATATCCTAATAGAGAAACATGGGGTGGTTATCAAAAAGAAACAATGCGTAACATCGATATCGAAAGAAGATACTAAATGTAAGAAAGAACTAGCTGAAATGAAATATATACACCAATGCATGCCTTATAGTTTCGCTCATCGTGCCATGTGCAGGTGCAATCAATGCTACAAGAACCTTGGAAAAGCAAAAATGAAAGAAAAAACTAGAAGATCATTAGTAAAATAAGACATAAATTACCTAGCTAGGGAGCCATGGGATGAATTTCATGGCATAGTGTTGAGATTTCATGATGTCATAATTTCATAGTGTCATATCCAAGGGGTAGGAAACAAAGCTAAAAAGTGCCAAAACCATATGGTTGAAGCTACAAGAAGAAATTTGTCATAAAAACAAAGGTGTAAATAAAGATAAGATGGATGACTATCCAAAAGGGTGGATAGAAATGCTAAAAACACAAAAACCATTAGGTAAATACTATAAGATTAAGGTTTTTAAACAGGTACATAAACATAAGAAAGGTCATAAGCCTAGCAAGGATGTGCATAATACCGTGGCGATGAAATGGGAATGACATGGGTATACAAATTCATAATGTTGATAATTTTATTAGTGTGAAAGAGAAGGTTGATGAAAACATGCATTTGAGAAGGAAAAAGATAGTATCTAAGTGCTAAAACTCCCTAGTTCCTTCATGCACAAAACTCTTTGAGGAGTTGAGCATTAATCGGTTTTTTGAAGATGTGGCCTTCTTTGGTTTGAAGATGATATGGATAAGGACCTATGATATCTTTAATGAGTTAGACACCCCACCATTAATTTGCATACTTTCCTTCTTTATCACTTGTATAATGAAGTTTAAGGACAAGATCACCCATGTGTAAAGAACACGAATGAATGATTTTATTATATCTTTTGGAAAGGCATGTTTAATGTTTACGATTACAAGTATATTCTCTTTCAGATTGTTCGTCTAATAGGTCAAGGTGATGGAGACGAGATTCACAGATTTCTTTATCTAGAATGATACCATGAAGGGAAATGTGGAGCAAAGGGATTTCTACCTCAAAGTGGAAGCAATTCCTCATCTCCATAGGTAAGTGAAAATGGCATTGTCGTAGGGGCTATGTAGACACTAGTGTGGTATGCACATGACGTAGGATATAGATTTGTATGACAATGTGCGTAATTCATGGATTGTATTCTACATTATCTTATTGAGAATTTTATTTGTAAACTCAATTTTTCCATTACACTACAAATGATATGGTGTTGAGAATCAATGTTTTATTTTTAACTTAGTTCAAAGATACTTCATGTATTTGCACTTGAATTTCCCACCATTATCGAGATATGATGGTATGGGGAATTACAAAATGTCAAATGTTTTGGTTAATGATGAATTTATATGTAATAAGGATAGACATATTGGTGAGGGGCATGGCTTCAACCCACTTAGTAAAGTATTACTATGGATGTAATGATGATGACATGATCATCTTGAGATCAAAGAAATTTCCCGATGTAATCGAATCTCCATATACTAAAGGGCCAGGAGATGCAATGGAATGTAACTCAACTGGAGTGGAGTGAATCAAATCATTGTGATATTGACAAGGTAGAAACATTTTTTTAAATATGTGAGTGTTATAATGTAGTTTAGGCCAATAATAACCCATACATGGGAACTTGTGTGCAATAGCATGACCGCAACAATGGCCACTAAAAGTGTCCCTAAGTACTTCCTCTAAGATAAGGGGAACCTCATCTTTGTTAATTCATCGAACTAGGGTGCATTAGAATTTACAATAATACAATATGTAATGCCCGCTCCATAGCTCATAGCCGTTGCGGTTAGGGTACCACCTCTACACTTGTCTGGTCAGTACTTACGAGGAAACTAAAACTTGAATCAGGGTCACTATTACCTCTCCAAACACTTTGAACGTCGCCCTTGACTTAGGTTAATCTATTTTCCCTTATTGTTTTTGGTTGGATAGTAATCATATAAAAATTGTTGTATATATAATACGTAAATTGTATAGAATAATGTATTGTGTAAAATTATTATAATAATAATAAGATTTGTTAAGACTAATGATAACATATATATATATATATATATATACATAAAATAAAACAAAGATTAAAACAAATTAATAAAAGGAAAATAAATATAAGAGGGCAAGGTTGGTGAATGGAGTAAATAACTCCATGTGAAGGCACACGGACTGGTTTGTGTGGAAGGGAAAATTGGTGGTAGGTGGTGGTGTGTGGCAAGAGTTTGGACAGGGCATGGGATTCCATCAACGTCCTTCCAAACCTTTTAAATTCCTTGTATAATAATACATGCACTTTATTTCAGATCAAAATTCATAGACCACACTCAAACCCAAGTCAACGTTTAAAATTTAGCAGTAATTAGATAGTTGCAGCGTATACAGAAGATTAAAGGGAACGGTGCTAAACAAAGGTGTCGCTACTAGATGTTCAAAATCATTTCCATTATGAGTTTAATCAAACCTGCGCCTAGTAATTCCACACCTTTTATATATAAATTGATTGAATCTAGATCTGTATCTGTTTTTAAGTAGGTTAATTTGTCTCTGAGAGAGAAAGCACAATATTTTTCCATTGTTTTGTCTATAGTATGTAGGAGAAGAAGAACAAGATTGAGGATTTGGAGGAGCATTATTTGGGCGTACTTTATAGCCTTGTTGATTTTTTTCTTCTTCTTGTTCTGATCATCTTGGCTACGTGCATTTTAACCTTTGCATCTGCCCTCAAAGGAGGTCTCATGGAATGCATTGATCGTTGGGTATGTACAAAAATGTTTTTTTGTGAGATGCCTTTTGAACATTCAACCTAAAAAAATGGCAGGCTAAATGCCCAATCTGTAGCCATTCCCAGACCTCTCCAAATTTGTGTCAAAATGGGAGTTTAGGGAAAGGTATAGGCACCTAGAGGGCAGGAGCAGATCCAAACACCATAACCAGTGCTAGAATCTTCTTTCCCGTGCCAAGAATGGAAGGATAACAATATAGTTTACTTCGAGGAAGGAAGTAAAATGTAAATGCACGAAGTCAACCTTTGTCTTTCTTCGCCTTAGCTATGACTATGGAGTTATGTGGGTTTATTTATATAAGACATGTAACACATGCATTGTTCATCGGGGATAGGATATTTGTTCAAAGGATCTGATATTAAAGAGATTGGAGGGGAAAAATGGCATAGGAATGAAAGCACACTGTGCTAGATGGAAAGGCGATGGCCTGAGTAACAAAATTTGAGATATCTGTTCTAAATCATTGACAAATACACCTTTCACAAGCCCTCCATCTTCTGCCTCAAAAGCATGGACCATAGAGTATCTTGTAAGCCATCAACGAAGATTGAATTTCCATTGAAATGAATAACTATGGATCAGAATATGCAGTTTTAGACAGCTGCAAGAGCCTTCTGGTTGATCTCCTCTATAAGTTAAATCTCAAAGAGATATGAATTTCTTAAGCCTCTTCCCATAAAGAAAGAGAAAAAAGTGCGAGTACAACTCGTTTATTGGGATCTCCATGTGGTGGATATATTTATGATTAGCTCAACTCATATAGATGCGCGACATTGGTGGATGTGGTTTGAGAATACTTTATTTTCATAGACTGTTGAAATGTAGATAAATGTCTTATAAAAATCCATTGGGACCCTTATCCAAACAATGTGATCAGTTCTATATAATGAATCAAGGAAGGACATTCATGTGGGGGTAACAACTTTAAGGTTGTCATGGAGTGGTTGATTAGAAGAGAAAGAGCATCTAAGACGAACTCATTTTTTTAAGGCATGGTCTCCTTATCTTCAACTTTTAAAATTTTCGTATAATTTGGTTCTTAGTTTGAAATCAAATAAACATATTAACCATTAAATACTTAAATAATTGGTTATTTAACCATAGACTATTAGCGCAAAAAACAACAAAACTCCTCCTTATGATTTACATTACCGACTTGCAATTTGACTATCATCATCGTGTTGCTACCACAACCTTATACGTTGTTATCTAGGGTTCCAAAATTAGGTTCTCTTGCCCACTAGTGTTGGAGAGTGTTAGATGAGTCATCAACAAAATAAACATTTTGTCTACCTTGCAAAGTTAGGGAAAAAAGCAATATTCAATGACTCACAAAAATACCTTCTAGACCTCGGAAAAGAAAAGTGAAGTTTTATCTTTATTCCTTGTTATGTGAGGAGTGGAATTAAGAATTAGATCTACCCTATCAAATGTTGGTGCTCTCTTTCCGCCATTCTAGGATCCCGATTACCTTATTTTGCACTTTTGGGAAGCTGTTAAAATTGAAAACTTGGATTTTATATCATCTCGTCATTTGTACCTTGAGCAACGAAATGTTTGTCCACCTTCGCAAACCTCTAGTATCTTTACTATAAAATTACTTGGAAACTTCAATTTTGGGAAAAACACATTCCTAGATAGTTTTATAAGGGGGTTTTGTAGGCCTCTGGTCATTGTTGAAAAATTCAAATTAGACCTGATTACAATCGATGACTTTAGAAAAAAAGTCATCGTTTGTAACCCATTTGCTAATTCCTTGTTCCGTCAACTCTGGTGAATTCTTGATATATAAGAGAGCATGTAGGATGTTTTTTTGTTTAGTGCTCATTTATGGAAGTCAGTTTTTGGACATGGTTTTTTAGCTCTTGAGCTAAATTTGGTTGTGTTTGCAACTAGGCCAATTATGACCAGTGGATCTAGAAATCTAGCCGATTAAAAATCATTCCCTAGTTTTGAATTCTATCAATTCTGTTAATTTCTATTATATAGGAAGACACATACAATAAATTTACCCAGTGTACATCACCCGATAGATGGTAGTTTTTAACGTGGTTTCTCAGCCTCGAGCCTAAATTGGGTGTGTTTATAACTAGCGGGAAAATGTAAAAAGAAATTTGTAAGACCCAATCAAGTTAGGAATCATCTTGGAAACTTATTGACACTTATTAACAACAAGTATGAAAATCTATCTTGTGACTTGTTGTGTAAAATTTGAATTTTGAGAAAATATTGTTCCTCTCTCTTCCCTATCTCTTTCTTTATCCTACCTTAGTTAAAAATGAAATGAAATGAATATATCCATGACCCTATTTCATTGTGTGTGCATTGTTATTATTATGTAAGTGGAAAAAAAAATGTTAATTATTCTAGATTTAGGTGGATTCCATGCCATCATTTTCGACCATGGGGTGGTTACGGGTATAAAGGTTTGGAGGAGGTGAAGTGACACTAAAAATACTATTTTTCATGGTATTTGAAACAATTTAATTTTAGACGTTGAATCAATATTTGTGATATCTTGAAATATTTATTATTGATATTTTATCATATGTATGAGATGCTAGTTTAAGGGGTTCTTTGGGAAATGCGCATTCAACCATAGGTGTCATTTTGATTTAGATTTACATATGGTAAAAAATGTTTGAACATATATGTTAAATTAAATGTAATTTAATATCATATAGTGTATTTCTAGTATGTAATTGATGATTAAATAAGTGGTGTGTTGTGTTCCTTGCCTTAAAAAGGTAATAAAGAAATCTAACCAAAATAGTCAACCTTAGCATAAACTTCATTCAAAACTACCCTTCTTGGTTGATTATTTTTAGCATAGAAAACTAAAACCTTCGGATGAAATTAAATATTTACACTCGATGGCACATTCTATCATAATTAAATAAGATCCAAAGTTTTATGTTATCATCATACCCTATATGATTAATGACATCGTCATGACCTCGATAGTTAGGAATGACATGGTTTTTCTTGAGTATGTGTTTCTCTCATAGGTTTGGTAATCATGTGTGTAGTAAGGAGAATGTGTTCACTTAAGCTAGTACTCCATGGGAAACCAACATTAAACATTTTGTAAACCCCCTTGGATCGAAATACCCGTTGAGTGAAGGGTGTTAGGTTGCATAGATCGCTAACTACCCTTGAAATTCATCTTTAATAATTGGGATCATAAATGAACTCAATACCCAATATCATTTACCATTTGCATTTTATGGTGCAATACTAAGAGTTAATTGTGAAACTTAGTAACATTGTAATATATGATTACTTAGTGAAAATGTAAATAGAAGATAATGTACTTGGAGAAAGGTGAATTTTAGATTGTCCATATAATGTTTTAAAACCAACTTGTGACCCTAAACCATTTAAACGATGGAAGAATCCATATTGCTCTCCCACTTGTCCTAGTATGTAGTGGATGTATGTTGTGAAACTATGTGATCATGTTCTCGGAGATAAATCCCTTAAGGTAGGAACTAGTATGTCATGAGGATACAAATTCCTATTATAAAATAGGTTACAAAATTCATTAGGAAAGGCATTTGAACCTACTTAGGGAAGCACCCTATTAATTTTGATGTAAAAAATACTCGGGAAACCTAATCTATAAACAAAAATAAGGAAGTATGTTTTCATGTTAAGTTATTTGAAACCTTAACCAATTATTGGAGAATAACTATAATAAATCTATAATTGACGCTTGTCCTTGGGAATTGTAATTGTGAGATGTTATTCCACAGGTAAAGTGAAACATGATCTTCCTTGTAATGTGATTAAACCCTCCTGCCATGGATAAAAAACCTAATTTGTATAATACTTATTGTGTACTAAATTAATTATAAATTTATAAATGAATGAAAGAAATGTGATCATAAATCATTAAAAAAGTGATATTCACCTCCTTTGGATCATAATAGAGATGCATGCCCTTAGGAGTGAATCATAGGGATAAGACCTAGTAGCCTTGTGTGTATGTAAATATCCTGTGTGTAACTAAATACCCTATTAACGAATGAGAAAATTAAAAAATTAATTGAAATAATGTAGATGATCCTTATTCAATGAGATATGCCATAAGTTAAATGTTAAACGGTATAAAGGAAATCTAGAAAAAGGAAAAGGAATATATGATTCACATATTATGAGCCTTTCTAGAACTTAAGCTAAATATTGAAACATGATTGTAATAGATGTGTAATCCTAAAAATATCGTGTCATGGGAAGATCTTACCTATAACTTTATATTGTAGTTGAATTGTTATATTGGGCCATGTCACTTGGAAAAAAAAGGTGGCCTTGATGTGCATCATATGTTTTCATGTTATATATGTGGGTTAATGTTTAGGAAAACCATTCATGTGTTGTGTATTGTCCTAAGTGATCTCTTATAGTGTCGTGTATAATCAAATGTAAATAAAAATAATATTTTGTTATTTTTATTGTTTTTACTTGTGCGTAAAATATGGGCGTTGCATTTTGTATTAGATCGTAGGTTCATGCTCTCGAATCTCTAGGATAGATTGGAGTAGTGATGATTTTTCATGGTGGTGGTGGATTTGAAAGAATAATTTGATATATATTGTGACATGAACAACATTGTATTTGTGATATTATGAATGCACATGTTGTGCATGCCACTTAGTGTATAGTTTTTATCATGTTGACATGCTTGTGATGAGAGTATTCACTCTCCTTTTTTCATGGATTTGATGAGGATTTCACATGTGATGTGACGTCTTGTTGTGTGAAAATAATGTTATTGGAAATTTTCAAAGTGTTGGAGTGTCTTTTTATTTTTTGATATGTATGTGTGTTGATGTGTTATATGGAAAAAAATGTTTTTAGTGATCCTATGGTGATGTCATCACTATGTTTTGATGTATCATGTTGTGTCACCATGTTGTATCATATTTGTTTACATGTCCTGAATTAGGGGCATATGTTGATTATATGACCCCTATTGTATTGTACTTGCACTTGGGGTGCAATATGTGGAAACATGATGTATTATAACCCATGTAAGTAATGATTGTGTTATACCCTATAAATATACCATGCGTAAGATGTTATGGTTGATGTGCATGAATCACCATTGTGTTAATAATGTAGTTATGTGTTATGTTGTGAACCTTACACTAACCGACCCTAAGGGAAGAAATCGGTAAAAAAATTATGTGTGGAGAGAGGAAATGAGTACCATTGACCAGTCACTCAAGATGAGTATGAGATAGGGAGTGGAGTCTTACATAGACTAAAAATCCACTTATGTTCATTTGGTATGTATGGCACATTTCCTAATGGGCATCATATATATTGTGTTTCACGAACACCTTAGGCTTAGTAGATGGATGGTGAGTTGTAACTTTCTCTCTCCCTATATGGTTGTTGTATAGATGACCTATGTGTACCTGTGCATTGGTGTACCGTTGAACCATCACTGAGATGAGTACGAGATAGGGAGTGTAGTCTTGCATAGACTTGAAACCTAATTTTGTTTGTTAGGTATGCATGGAACTTTCCCAATGGGCACCATGTATATTTTGTATCGTGAACACCTTAGGCTCAGTAGATGACTTGTACCCTTCCCTCTCAAGATATGTTGAGACTATGTTGAGCCTTGTGGGAGTATGGAGGGATGATTCATACAAATATTATAACAGTTATATTATTTGATATGTTATTTGCGAGTTGAGGCGCGAGGTCTAAGTGTTATAAACTTGATGAGTAGTACCCCTTTGGTGACTATATAAGGCCACATAGGGATTGTGATGTGAAATTTCTCTATATGTAGTGTATAAGTAAATTTGAATTTTCTTTTCTCTTCCTTTTCGGAACAAACAAATTGTTTTCTTTAAATTTTGTTTGATTTGTTTCAATTTTGGGAATTTTATTTGGTTATTGCACTAACATGTGAATTTTTGCACTAACTACATCTAATTAGCCACTTGTTTTGATTTTATTAAAATTTAAAGTTAAGTAAAAAATATTCCTTGTATTTTTAACTATTTCCTCGCTTGGCCCAAAGTAATTGAATTTGATGTCACTTAATAGTTTTTGTTATTCTTTTGGTATGTTGGTTCTAATGTTGTATGTTTTGTGCTAGGGACATGAGTTCACCACGACTAGTGGTACCCATGGACCAGCTTCGTTGTATGGGATATGCCCAGAACTTACAAACTAATTAGTGGGTTGTTGAACCATGAGTTATTATATCACTTTAGTTATAGGTGTCTGGAATCTATGTGCCTAGCACCATACGATGACTAACCTCTTTGGTGGAAAGAAAAGGAAAATTTATCTTTATTTTATTACTTATGAGGTATATGGAGTTGTTTTATGATGCTTTGGAGGTATATTTAGTTGTTTTGTTATTCTTGGGAGGTATGGTTAGTTTTTTGTGATGCTTAGGAGGTATAATATGTAGTGTTTTGTGATGTTGGGAGGTAAATGTAGTTTTTTGAGATGCTTTAGGAGGTACATGGAGTTTTTTGTGATGATTTGGATTTATATGGAGTATTTGTTTATGCTTGGGGAGGTATATAGAGTTGTTTTGTGATGCTTAGAAGGTATATGAAGTTATTTTGGGACTCTTTGGGAGGTATATGAAGTTGTTTAGGGATACTTATATATATTGAGAAGTATATGGAGTTGTGTTTATGATTCATGAGTACTCATGTGAGTTTAGTTATTATTGATAAAAGAGAGGGTTAAAATCATCCACAAACTTTTTATTATCGCTCCAAAATTTGATTCACATGAAAGCCAAGAGCAAGATTACAAGATGGGAGGTTTGAAATCTAGAAATTCACTGGTGCACAAAGAGAAGTGGAGGGTGCAAAACCAAAAAAATGTCTCGAATTTAGAAAAATTCCTCCTCACAATATAGTTTGAAGAAATGTGTAATCACAACACCCCTGAATGTCTAGAACTTGATGGGTTGAGACTCTCAGTGTGATTACATAACATGGACATTTTCCCAAAGTGTGGGACTTTACAATTGGGAAAGATATCCGAATGAAGGCTGGTTCCTATTCCTCTGTTTAGGTGCACACATATAATTTGCGAAGGATCTACTCTAAAACATACTCTAACTTTCCAAGGAGATAGGGTTAAGAAGATGTAAAAAAAAACCTAACTAACTAAAAAGTTGATGCACCAAAGGAATGTTGAACACCTGCTTTTCCATTAATTACAAACTATTAAAATGAAATACAAACACCATGTACAAATAACTAAGATTGCAATGAGAGATCATAAAGATGTAATAACAAAAGAGAGGGATGAAAATAATCCACAAAATTTTTATTGTTGCTCCAAAATTTTGATACATTGCATCACTGATGGCCAAGAGGCAAGATTACATTTACAGTTTAGATGGGAGGTTTGAACTCCACAAATTCACTTGTAGAAAAGAGAAGAAGGGAGGATGAAAACCAAAAAAATGTCCAAATTTAGAATAATTCCCCTCCTTACAATATATAGTAAGAATATGAGAGGAAGGAGAGAGGAGAAATCTGAATTCTTGCTTCAACTACCCCAAAAGAGTAAAGAATTTTCAGAGACTGCAACAATGATGAGTTCTATGAAAAAGCCCATGCCTCCATGTGTTGTTCCTTATTGGGCACAAAAAGAAGCCCATACTTCATTAATGGTGGTTGGTGAGAAACCTGACAGCCTAAAAAATGGCAGACTGTATTTTTAAATTTTAAGAACTTAGTCCAACTAATTTATAGATATCTAGTTGTAGTCTTGTAGTAGACGTCGAGAACTTTCCAAAATTCCTCTCTTACTCAAATCCAAGCTTCTAGTCAAAATTTATGGCCATCTTAAGGTCAAGGTATCATTATGCAAAAATGGTGAACTAGGAGTTCCAAAAATCTGAAAGTCTGAAATACATGCAACCTCTGAAATCCTAAAATTTAGATTTTTGGACATTTCCTTTTAGGAATTTGAAACACTGTTCATCACTCAAAAAGACATAAGAGTTCCAAAAGTTTGAAACGTGAAAACCAGAAAGTCTCAAAATTCGGACATTCGAGAATTCAAAAATTTGAACACCGAGTTGTGATTTTCATGTTTTGGGGCTCGAGACTTCCCAAACTCCAAATCTGAAACTCGAAACCCTAAAGTTTGAAATTCAAAAAATTCAGACATTCATGATTTTTGGGAATTTTGCTTGCAACTTTTCTGGTACGATTCCCAAGATTTTTGAAACCCCGAAAGTCTGAAATTTCAGATTTCAGGAAGTCAGATATTTCTGCTCCATTTCCACATGCTTCTCGAGAGTTCCAAAACCCCAAAATCCAAAATTCTGAAATTTTAGACTTTTGGGATTTCGGGTTTCGAACATTTCCGACCCATTTTTTCCCCTGTTTTCTCCGAAGTGCCAAAAATGGAAAAAAAAAAAAAAGTCTATCATTTCTCCATTGTTGATCCCACCTTCAACTTGATTTTTGGGATTGAATGTGATCTAACACTTGAACCAACCTCTCCATCTATCCCTGTATAAGATTTTGTTCAATCAATTTTTCCCGAAGGAAAAAATTTGATAATAGTTATGTTTTGTGGTGTTGAGTCTTATTACTCCTCATTATTGGTTTGATGTTGATCACATTTCAACTCAATGTAATTTCAATTATGGTTTTGATTTGTGTGAAACCCCCCTGTATGTGCATTTCTAATAATTCCATGTTATTATTGTATTTTTATGTTATGATTACTATTATGTCAAGCATATCTGTGAGAAAAATACTATGTTATGTGGATTGTGTAGGTTCCCTTCCACGGTTTGTTTAAGTTCTTTTGATGTGATACAATTGTGTAGGTATGTAGTTATATGTCTTTTGAACTATTAGTGTTGTGTTTGGGCCTGGTGTGGTACTATGATGGCGTTACATTGGGCACCCACAAATAAATACATAAACTAAAATCTTAAACAATCAAATATTAAGAGCTTGAGATTAATAAATATTGTTAAGGGAAAAGAGTAAATATAAAATAGGTAATGATGTAAACTTAAACTATGAATCTTCACAGAACATTACAAATCATCATGAATTTCCTTATATTTTGTGGTCACGTTTTAGTGACATAGTTTGTTTCCCTAGGCAAGATTTGTTGTTGTTGATTTCTTAGCATAAGCACACCTATAGTGTCACCTTGAGTCGCATCAAGGAAGATGCTTTCATAATGTGAGGGGAATGTAATTCCCGCTCCATAGTTCCTATCCTTTGAGGTTAGGGTACCACCTCCACACTTGTCCCGTTGACACTTACGAGGAGATTCGAACTCCTATTATGGTCACTATTACCTCTCTAGATACTAAACTTTACCCCTAACTTAGGTTAATCTATTTTATCTTTTTTTTTGGTTGGATAGTAATCGTATTAACATCCTTTTATATATAATACATAAATTATATAGAATAATTTCTTATTTAAAACTATAATAATAATAATAATAAGAGCTATTAAGACTAATGATAAAATAAGGATATATATATATATATATATATATATATATATATATATATATATATATATATAAACATAAAATAAAATAAAGATTAAAACAATTAATAAAAGGAAAAAAATATAAGAGGGAAATTTTGGTGAATGGAGTACATAATTCCATGTGAAGGCACATAGAATAGTTTATGTGGGAGGGAAAATTGGTGGCAAGTGGTAGCGCGTTGTAGGAGTTTGGACAGGGCATGGGCTTTTATCAACATCCTTTCCTACCTGTCATATTCCTTGCATAATAATACATACTCTTTAGTTCATATCCAACGATGTAGACCACACTAAAACCTAAGTCAATGTTGAAAATATAGCAATAATTAGATAGTTGCATAGTGTATACGTAATATTAGAGAGAACAATTTTAAATAGAGGTGTCGGTACTAGCTCTTCCAAATATTTACCATTATGAGTTTAATAAAACATGTTCCTAATATCTCCACAACTTTATATATACAAATTGATTGAATCTGGATTTGTATTTTTTTAAGAAGGTTAATTTGTCTCCGAGAGAGAGGAATATGTTATTGCCACCTTTTTTCTATAGTATGTAAGAGAAGAAGAACAATATTGAGAATTTTTAGGAGCATTATTCGGGCGTAATTTATTGTCGTATTCATTTTGATTCATTTGATTATCATCATCCTAGCTACATGCACTTTAACCTTTGTAGCCACCCTCAAATGAGTGATTTCATGGAATTCATTGATTGCTAGGTATGTACAAAAATATTTTGTTGTGAGACGAATTTTGAACTTTAAAGCTTAAAAAATGGCATGCTAAATTCCCAATCTGTATCCATTCCCAGACCTCTCCAAATTCATTCCAAAATGGGAGCTTAAGTAAAGGAATGGGCACCTAAAGGGGAGGAGAAGAGATAAACACCATAACAATTAATGAAGCTTCTTTTCTTGCACCAAGAATGGAAGTAAAACAATATATTTTACTTCGTGGAAGGAGGTAAAATGTAAATGTAGGCAATCAACCTTTTTCTTGCTTCACCTTGGCTATAGCTATGGATATGGAGTAGTGTGGGTGTCTTTATATAAAAAATGCAGCACATGAATTATTTGTTGGGGGACAGAAGATTTGTTCAAAGGATCTGGTATTAGTGAGATCAAATAGAAAAATAGCATTGGAAAGAAATCACACACTGTACTAGATGGAAAGGTGATGGCATGAGTAGAAAAAGTTGATATATCTGTCCTAAATCATATAAAAATACACCTTTGACAAGCCTTCCATATTCTACCTCATAAACCATGGATCATAGAGTATCTTGCAAGCCATCATGAAGCTTGAATTTTCATTGAAAGGAACAAGTATGGCTCATAATATGCATTTTTATACAATTGCAGGCGCAATCCAATTGATATGCTCTATAATATAAATATCAAAGATACATCTAAATTTACTAATCCTCTTCCCATAATGAAAGAGAAAAATGGTGTGAGTATCAATCTTTTATTGGGAACTCCATGTGGTGGATACATTTATGATTAACTAAACTTGTATATATGTTTGACATTGGTGGATGTGGTTTGACAATACTTCAGAGATGCGTGACTGTTGGAAATGTATATAAATGTCTTATAAAAATTCCATTGGGACCTTTATGAAAATAATGTGATCAGTTTTGTGTAATGGATCAAAGTTGGACATTCATTTGGGGTAGAAACTTTAAGGTTTTTCATGGAGTGGTTGATTAGAGGGTGAGAGCATCTAAGACCAACTCTTCTAATTCCATGCAATGTCTCCTTACCTTCATATTTTATAATTTTTTAATAATTTGGTTCTTCATTTTCAACGAAATAAAATATTAAACCATTGGATACTTAAATAATTTTTTATTTAACCAGACTATTAGCACAAAACAACAAAACTCTCCTTATGATTTACATTAGCAACTTAGAATTTGACTTTCATCTGTGTTGCTACCACAACCTTATACTTTGCTATTTAGGGTACCAATATTAGGTGCTCGTGTCCACTAGTTTTGGAAAGTGTTAGATGATTCGTCACAAAAATAACCATTTTTTCTATCTTACCAATTTAGAAAAAAAGGCAACATTCAATGACTCACCAAAAGACCTTCTGTACCCTGGAAAGGAGAAGCCATGTTTTTTCTTTGTTCCTTGTTATGTGGGGAGTGGTATTAAGCCTTAGATCAACCCTAACTGATTTTTGGTTCTCTCTTTTCCGCCCTTCAGAGGATCTTGATTACCTTATTTTGCACTTTTAGGAAATTGTTAAAACTGAAAAAGTTGGGTTTTGTATCAGCTCATCATTTGGACCCTGAGAAATGAAATGGGTGTCTTCCTTTACAAACCTCTAGTATCCTTACTAGACAATTTCCTGGAAGCTTCAATTTGTGGAAAAACACATTCCTAGCTAGTTTTGTTAGGGGGTTTTCCAGGCCTCTCGTATTTTTTGACTAAGTCAAATTAGATCCATTAAAACCGGCAACTATGGAAAACCAGTTGTTGTTTGTGAACTGTTTGTTAATTCCTAGTTGTGTTGAATCCAGGTGAATTATCGATAAAGAGGAGAGCATGTATGAAGTTTTTATTTGAGAACTCATTTATTGGAAGTCAATTTTTTGATGCGGTTTCTTAGCTCTCGAGATAAATTTGGTTGTGTTTGAAACTATTCCAATTATGATTGGTGGCTTTGGAATTCTAACTGCCAATTGAAAACCATTCTCCATCTTTGAATTCTATCAGTACTGTGAATTCCTTCTATATAAGAGGATACACAATTATTTATCCCTTATGTATTTTGCAATGAAGCAAGGCTTTGAACGTGGTTTCTTATCCTCTGAGCCTAAATTGGGTGTTTTTGCAACTAGTAGGAAATTGTAAAAATAAAGTTGTAGAACCCTGGTCAAGTTAGCAAACCATCTTGTAAACTTATTGAAAATTATAAATAACTATATGAAACTATATCTTGTGTCTTGTTGTGTGAAATTTTATTTTGGGAAAAAATTTCTCTCTCTCTTCCCTATAGCTTTTATCTCCTCCATTAGGTAAGAAATGAAATGAATATATGACCTAACCCTCTCTTGTTGTGTGTGAATTATTATTATTATGTAAATGGAAAACCTATAATGTTAATTATGCTATGTTTTGATGGATGCCATGCCAACATTTGTTGACCACAAGGTGATTACAGGTACCAAGGCTTGGAGGAGGTGAAGTGACACTAAAAATATCATATTTGCATGTTATTTTAAACAATGTAATTGTAGAGGATGAACCAACATTATGTGATGTATTAAAACACTTATTATTGAAATTTGGTAATATGTATGAGATGCTAGTTCTAGGGTTCTTTGGGAAATGTAAATTCAACCATATATGTCATTTGGATTTAGATCTACATATGGTAAAAACAGGTTGGGTATATATGTTAACTTAAATTGAATTTAATATCTTATGGTGAATTTTATGTGTGCAATTAATGATAAAATAATGGGTGTGTTGTGTTCCTTACCTTGAAAATGTAATAAAGTACCCTTCTTGTGTGATTCTTTTTAACATATAAAACTAAAACCTTAGGATGAAATTAAATCTTTCCACTTGATGGCACCTTCTAGCTTAATTACATAAGAGCCCAAGTTTTAGTTTATCATCATATCCTGTATATTTAGTGACATCGTTGTGACCTCGAAAGTTAGGAACAACATGGTAAAAAAATTTCTTAAGTATGTGGTCCCTCATAGGTTTGGTAATCATGTGTGTAGTGTAGTGAGGAGAATGTGTTCTCTTAACCTTTTACTCCATGTGAAACCAACATTAAACATAGTGTAAAACCCCCCTTGGATCGAAACAAATGTTAAGTGAAGCATGTTAGGTGGAATACATCACCAACCACCCTTTAAATTCACCTTTAAGAGTTGGGATAATAAATTAACTCGATACCCAATCTCAATTACCATTTAGGATTTATGGTGAAATACTAAGAGTTAATTGTGAAACTTAGCAACATTTTAAGTTATGATTAGTTGGTTAAAATGTAACCAGAAGACAATGTTCTTAGAGAAAGGTGAATTTTATATCGTTCATATAACATGTTTAAACAAATTTGTGGTGAGATAAGGGATCCATGTTGTGTAAACTATAATGTGAAACTTAACCCTTTAAATTATGGATTGCATCTTTCTCTCTCACTTGTCCTATTATGTAATGGATGTATGATGCAAAACTATGTGATCATGTTCTTAGAGATAAATCCCCTAAGGCATGGACTAGTAGTCTCATGAGGAGTCAAATGCTTTATTAGCGAATACGTTACATAATTCATTACGAAAGGCATATGAACCGACTTAGGGAGGCACCCTCATAAGTTATACGTAAAGTAATACTTATGAAACCTAATCTAGAAACAAAAATAAGGATGTATGTTTCAATGTTAAGTGCCTTCAAAACCTTAAATAATTGTTGGAGCATAGCTATAATAAAACTATAATCAATGCTTTTCCTTGGGAAGTGTAATCCCGAGATGTTATTGTTGACAGCTTTTGCACTTGTGAAAAAATGGGCAACTCAAAACTTTTTTACAATGGATAGCATTGGTGAAGTATACCTAAGCTAGGGGGTTTATTGTAGACAATATTTTTTACAGTTGAATTAATTAATGATTACATGAAATCTACAACTATGTGTGTTGTTACAAAAACATAACATATCACATACCCTGTAATTTCATGTTATCTTAAACAAAACAACATAAGGCTCGAAGGATAGCTCTTTTTTTTTTTATGAAGACACCAAATTGCATAATAGATGAAGTGTTAGGTGTTGAAGTAGCATTCAAGACTATAGATTATAGAAATCATAGTTCATTACTAGATGTTACAAGTATTCTTTAATGTTCTTTTCTTCATGATTAAAATATTGAATTATACTATTGGGTTTTTTAGTTCATCATACAATCCATATAAGAAAGAGGAAATGTAGCAAGAAATACACAATTTAATTTCATAATTCAATTTTTTATTCATAAGGAATTTCAAATGTTCCCACACAAGCCATGAGATGTAACTAGAAAGTAAAGTACAACTATCTGAAATAAGAGATAGACATGCATGAAAGATAAAATAAAGGAGTATGAGTGAACCCATCATTTCCTTGAGGTTTCTCCTTCGGTTGATACATCCTCATCTTTAGTGTTGTTCCCTCTTCATCTTCATTGCTCACAACACTACACCTGAAAACAAAAAAGAGGAACTATAAGTTCTGAGCTCAGGTACAATCCATATTCCTATCTGTTCTAATTCATGCACATGTATCTCTAATAATAGGAGATTTAGATTACTTGAAGATCAAAAGTATACATGATTTACTCACTCGAGAAGGAAATCAAGAGATGAAAAGAAAACATGAACATTAGAGAGGCCAAAAAGCCTAAATATTTTCTAACTATTTTCTCAAGTGTGCGGGAACACATTGCATTCAAGAAGATTTAAATCGTATCTTACAATCTTCATTATGGATAAAGATTGCAGAGTTCAATAGATTTTGTCCTATGGTACGTAAAGTATATGAGTGACCAATACATATTATAATGAAGAAATAATGTAACTCAAAGTTCAAAAGCTATGCTAGAAAAAAATTTGCAGTAGATAACAAAGAAGAGAATTGCAGACCAAAGTGCATGTTTCAGATTACAACTGAAGAAGAAGGATCAAAATTTAAAATTTGAAGCTAACTAGAAAGATAAGATTACAGCTGAAACAGAATGAAAAGGAAATCTGAGAAATTTTTAGGGCTTCACCATGTGAAATGGACATTTACATCTTTCCATCATGTTGTTTTAAATTAATACATGCTTTTAAAAGTTGTATGTAAATCAAATAAGTGATACAAAAAAGTAGGAAAGTATGGCATGATCAAGATAATAGTTATTATGTTTTAGTTTCCAACAACAAATCAAATTCAATATAAAAATCATACATTTTGTATTCTAAATCAGAAAATACAACTATTACAGCTAAAATAGAGAATAAAGAAATAATTCAGGGAAAATTTTGATAGGGCTTCGCCATGAAAAATGGATATTTTTAAACTTTTCAGCATACATATTAAAGTTGTAATGAAGATTAAAATCTAGTATTTTAAGAAAAGAAATGGACTATACTTTCAGTCATCAAATTGAAGAACTTTGGAACTTTCTTTCTGGCTTAACAACTAAATAAAATGAAGTTTTAAGATAATATTACAAAGTTCAGCCATTTTTTAGAATTACATTTTTCAAGTGAAGCAAGAATGAGAAACTATTTACAACTTCCAGAAGGCCACATACAAGGTACAAAGATCTCATGGAATCAAGAAACATTCAAGGTACCAATACTATACTTTTAGAATCAAATGCACAAAGAAACAACTCTCAGTTAGGAGTAGAGTGTTTAAGCCAAACTTGAAGCCTTTTACAAGCTAAGATGGAAGCACTTTCAAGTTTTAAATTTTCATAGACTTGCAAGTAAATTACGAATCATGTTCCATAATATCATCATTCAAGAAACATATGAAAATAAATGCAGTTGGTTCACATCAAAAGGTGCATGGTTAAAGTGTAGCTTTAAGCGAGGAAATCTTTAACGCCATTATACATGAAGAAAATTTTCAGGAAAAAAGTTTCAGTTTTTTCATGGTCATTACAATTGTCATTAAATTTTTTAGAGAACTTGGGAACAAATTTCATCTTACTAGTTCTTCGAAGTCAAGCCTATGAAATAGCGACTCATGATAGAGCCAATGAATATTCAAAAATGGAGCTTCAGGAAAATTGAAACAAAATGAAATAGATTATAGTCCACATATTAGAGCGCCAAGAGCATAATGAAGAAAATTGTGTCAAATAAATCGGGGGATGTCTTGAGTTCCCTAACAGAAAGCGGGACACATAGCCTTGATATTTACTATTTTTCATGAACAACAAAATATGACAGTGTTTTGCAAAGAAAAAACATTGGTTTGTACAAATAAATTTATCAGAAGATACTTTTATGATCAAAATAACTTATCACAATTGGTTTATAGGTATACGGGTTTAGAACTTCTCGTTACCTACCTTCCAAGGTGGTCATAAAATAAAAAAGGCTCAAACTAAAATTTCAGTATAAAGAGCCAAGTCTCGTTGAGATTCCCAAATCTTGAGCAACATAATAGTCAAAACCCTCGCCACAAGATGAAAAAGAAAAATTAAAGAAAAATATGAGCTTCATCTCTAAACAAGGTGGCAAAGATGCCTTTTGCACAACAAAATATCAGCACCTACAACCCAAATTGAGACTAAAACGAAGGACCCATTACGGGTTTTAGCTCAAAGACCAAGGTCGTCCAGGAGATCACAGAAAATGCAAAGAAAAACGTAGTATCAATATATTGAAGTCAAAATGATAATGATGAAGTAGTTTCAAAGCTCAGAAATAAAACTTACCATCCTTCATCAAAATAGTGATCTCACTTGAAGAAAATCTAAGCTCCAAGAGGTCAACCATGGCAGAAAATAGACCACACAGAGAGTTCAATAACCGACAGTGAAATGATCACAAAAATACGAAGGAAATGAGACCTATAAGATCTTCACAGAGCTCAAAAGAAATAGAGACTCAAACACCAAAAATAGCACAGTCTCGAGTTCCAAGAGACCAACCATGATGGCGAACCCACAACCACCTTGCACAGAAAACTCAAACAGAGCAGAATAGCAAAGATCCAAATTCACTCAAACATCAAAGAACCATTATGCAGAGGGTCCGAGACCAAGGAATTCACAACAATGGCATCGAGCAGAGATTTTACCAAGGTTTCTCCACTCTCGTGAGAAAAATAATGACCAAAGGATAGAGCTAGGGTACCTTCCAACTAATCCATCTCAACTGTGGTTTAACCTAACTCACCTAAAGTTAGTGATTAAACGATTCAAAATCAACAGGTACAAATATCGAGGGCTGAAGATCGATCTCCAAAATAAATGCCAAACATCATCGTTATGATGACAGTCTCACATTAAATGCCACTTAGAAACCCTAACCGAGGGTCAAAAATCCAACTGCTATGCCAATCAGAGTTAAAATTTCCACGATGGAAAAGAAAAAAGTACCAAATCAAAAGGCTAAGGGAAGTTCAACAAATACCAAAGCAAACTCGACTTGAGTTAACCATGCCATCACCAAATATTCCAAGGGGTGAGCCATCATGACGAAGAGGACCAAACTTTATTCAAATTATGCCTATTGACTATGATTTTCACCATACAAAATCAAAACATAATCATTTTCATCAAACCATGTAAAATCTAACAAATATATACTATGCAATTATATTAAAAAGTAGAGAAGTAATCACCATGGTCATGTATTTTAACAAAGGTGTCTGAGTGTATTGTGGTGCTTTTTTTAAAAAGACACCGCTTATCTTATTTCAAAACCAATAATATGCTAAGTCCACAAAGGTGGCCAAACCAAAATGGAGACTAATAGTGAAGTGCAAAGGCGGTCCCCACTGCTAGAGGAGTTGGAGATGATTTACACTATGTCGCCCATGTGACCACTAGAAGAAAAGGAACATCAACATCGAACCTAAGCTTGAAGGTGGTCCCCATCAGTGGATGTGTGGATGAATTCTTTTGCAAATATTGTAATTATTGTGCTCACACGGGGGTTATTTTTCATGCCTTCACAAGAGAACAGAATATACAAGAAGACAATTTGCATGCACAAGGAAGGAGACTTGTTCATTAAGTAAGATTTTTTTCACAAATTAATCACCCATGCTTTTCTTAAAAATAGAAATGTCAACTTTAGTTTGATTGTATATAATCAAAGGCTATTAATGCCTCTTTGTATTAGTTTGCTTTATTTTATTCCTTTATTTAATATCAAATAAAGGATAAAAATAGGATGCATGGGAAAGTACAGTCTTAGTCTATTTTTAGGAAGGGTGGGGGATAAAATTATTTTATATATTGTGTGCTTTGGCAAAGAACAAGGGAGGAATTTTTAGTTACATGAGTGTTGAAGCAACTTTCACGCCAGTTTTCTCTTTGAATGTGAAGTATTTTCTACCTTTCCAATTATTTGCAGTCTTGTGTGTGTTTTCCATTAATCTTGTGAATGTTGAATTCCCTGATTAATCATCTTACCTTGTTGTAAATTAATTAATATCGACATAATATTAATGTGTATGTGTAACTTAGGAGTATTGTTGTGATTCTATCCATCAATACATCAAAGTGTATTCCCTTAATTATGTTCAAAAATATGTTGTCCTATGCATCAGAAGTTCATTCCATATCAATTTTGCATGTAATCAGTCATAAACCTCATACAAGTTTGGTGTATCACCTTAGTTTTAATTCATTTTTTATAGTCGTCTTTTACCCCTCAACCCCATAAATTAGTTTAGGATACATCAATAAGGAATAGGATTTGATACCACGAGACTCATCTCAAAATAGGTATACCCACAGACTTGAGGTGTTTCCATTATATCTACGAAAGAAAGAGATAAAATTTACGGGCTTAGAACACCTTCTCGTCATCTCTTTACTGAGTGCGATTTTGAGAGATAATAGTTTTTGGCACACCTAGTGGGACAACGAATCGGATCTACATGCAAGTTCTGTAGATATACAACATATTTTACGTCGAGATAAAAATTATTTTGAGACAATAAGCTGCAGTAATCTATTTTAAGAATTTAAAAGATCTATTTGGTGACTTCGTAGGGCTGATTTCATACCAGATTGCATCATGTTCTATGCCTAAAGTTACTATAAAATCATCGGTAAGATGAATTCCTCCTAAGTTTGTTTCTTTACCTTTGAATTCTACAAGAAGGAGAAGAGTTGGTAATACTTTACCTTATAATAGGCCTGGTTTTGATAACCCTCCTCCTAATATTCCTTCACAACATGTCAATCTTTTCATTCAAATCCCATTTTTTCAAATGGTTATTCAACCACCAACAAATTTTGTGACCTTTATTAATGGCAACCCATTAGTTATCCTAGTTTACCATGGCATCCCTAATGCTTCCATAAAAGGTTTTCCATCATTCACGATGAAAATCACGTTACACCTATAGAGCACATTAAAGATGTTGCAGCGTTATGTGCAGTTCATAATATCACTCATGAGGATGTAGCTTTGAGACTTTTAGCCGCATCTCTTAAAGGACTAGCCCTACAATGGTATAGAAATATAGAGAATGGATGTATAAGAACTTGGGATGACTTAGGTGATAATTTACTAAAACAATTTCAAGATAATTTAGATAATTTATCTCTCATAGAACAAGCTGTCTACCATTAAAATAGCTCCCAATGAATTTATGTCTAGTTTCAACATCCATCTTTCCAAAACTTGGGAGAGAATTCCAGCAAGTGTCAAGCCTCAATCTGATCACTCTTTTCTTTATTATCTTAGGGCATTAAACAATGATATTTAAACTATGATTCATTCTATGGGAGGAGATATGCTCCCAACAGCCTATGATATCGCCATCTGAGCTGAAAATAGTCTTATTTAAGATGGAAAATTAGTACCAAGGCCTTCAATGCCTTTTTCACATATTTAGCACCTATTCCTTAGCTTATCGCAATTATAGAACCCTGTATTTCCAGCCCCATCGATGACATTTAAATCTTTGCAGACTATGTGGAACAAGTTGAGTTCAATTGCGAATAGGCTTGACTACTTACTTATGCAGACCTTATCGGGCCCTTATCAAAGCAAAATTAGCAAAATAGGCAGCCTTACCAACAAAATCAAAATTATAGGCAACCTTATCAGTAAAGGAAATTTGACCCAAAGGCTCCTAGTTCATCTAACACTTTAGTCCTAGTTAATATGGCTACAAAAGAGTGGTGTCAACCTTGTAATCAACCTCATTCAATTGTAAGTTGCCTAAATACTTTTCTAAACATAAGTGTTGTTGGACAACCTCAATATAAGGCATTATTTACGCCTCAAATGGAGGGTGGGAAACAAGATACTCAGGTTTAGAAGGCACTTGAATAGAATTTAGTCAGTTTCAGTGAGGATGATTTCATTGCAGTTACTACTAGAGCTCAGGAAAAGGCTGCAGAGAGTAAAAAAATAGAATATGCTTATTCTACCTACTATCACTGATAAAACAACAACTACAAGCCCAAAACCATCTAATAGTGCATTTGTTCCTAAAAAAACATGTGTTATAGCTGGTAAAGAATAAAAATACAACTACATCCTAATTTAGGAAGGTTATTTATACCTCGGATATCAAAAGCAAATTGAATCAGAATCATTTTTCACCAAATCCTATGCTAAAACTATAAAATTTATCTCTAGAACTGTTTCTTCTTTTAACATTGTTTATGTAATGAAAAAGCATAATGTTAACATCTCAATGTGGGATGCTCTAAGTATTCCAAGACAACAAGATTTACTTTCTCATGAACTAGCTAAGTTGCAGATTTCTTCTAAAACAACGAGAGAAAAGGAATTCTAGAAGGCGAAATGGTCTTTGGAATAATGGAACAGGACCACATCAAATAAGTTAAATGGATGGTTCAGAAAGTCTTAAATTCTCATGACATCAAGAAGCCACCACCATTTTATCTATCACTAATTATTGGAGAACATCTTGTTCATAACTGTATGGTGGACAATGGTGCAAGTAACACAATTATGCCAAAAACAATTGCAAAAGAATTGGACTGTAGTATGAACCTAAAGAAAAGCATGTGTTACAGCTGGATGGAACTACAACTAATATAGTTGGTGTCATTAGAAATCTAGAGGTAACATTGTATGCTTATCCAAATGTTTCCATTCTGCAAGATATTACTATTGTAGACTTACCTCCTTACATTGCTATCTGTTTATCAAGATACTTCACAACAAAGATAGGAGGCTATCTCTCTTCAGATTTGTATTTCTTATTTTTCATAAATCATTATGGGAAAAAGGTTACTATCAATACATAACCATTGGCCAGATTTCACATTGAGCCTCGTGCTTCTAATTGTGACTAATTATTCAACTTTAGACCCAGTCTGATTTTGATAATATAGATCATGTTTCAGCATTAGATGATGTTTCTAAACTGTTTCGGATGAAAAGACACATGAAGAACACGCTTATGATCCTTTCAAAGAAGTTTAAGAACACCTATTTGGTGTGTATTGCTTGTATGAAGAAAATACACCAATTCCCTTGTCACATCGAAAATAGAAAATGCAACGAAAGGGATTTGGAAGTTTCCTTTTGATGGAGATAAAAATAATAAAGGACAAGGATCAGGTTTGATGCTCACTTCCCCAAAAAATGAAAGGTACTTCTTAGGTATGAGTCTCTAATATTCATGCACTTGCAATGTAGCTGAATACGAGGCATTAATTCAAGGCTTACCTTGGGCTAGAAAGAGAGGTATTAACATATTACAAATTTTGGTGATTCGAGTTGGTTATCAATCAAGCAAGAAATTTCAATGTTTGTAAGAATCATTAATGAAGTCTTACAGGACATAGATTTTTAGACTTAATGGAAGATTTTAAAGCTTTTAACATCCAATCCGTCCTAGAAATAAAAATAAGTATGCGAGATAGACTTACAACAATTGGTGCAAGTTTTGAAATGCTAGAAAAGATTGAAAATTGTAAAAATCATCCTCATATAAAGGTGATTATCAGGCCTTCGATGCCTGATAATGATTTGAATTGGTAAGTTTTGAAAGTGATGATCAAATCTGTAGGTTTTTGTAGCAAGAAGATGATTTTTCTGCAGTGAATTAAGATAAATTACAACACTCATATGGTGACCAGATTGTTCAGTTATAGACAAATAAACTATCTCAAGATCTAGTCACATTAGAAGACATCTTCAACAATGAAAATCAATTAAGGAAGGTCAAGACTAAGATGTCAACACATGGTAATAACTATGAAGAAATCTTAGTTGATGAAGGGAAAAAAATTTCACGGAAATGTAAGTTCTTTAGCTGAAAAACATTCTTTTATTAATAGTTGCAAGGAATTCAAAGATGTTTTCACTTGGAAATACCAAGACCTGAAAGGGTTTGATCCCAGTTTAGCACAACATACTATTGAATTGCAGCCAAATTCTAAGCCAATTAGGAAAAAACAGAGGCCTGTAAATCCCAAAATAGAGCATCTAATGAGAAAAGACTTATCTAAGTTAATTGAATCTGTATTATATTTCCTATTAAGCATTTAAGTTTGGTAGCCAATCTTGTTCTTGTTAGGAAGAAAAACAGAGAAATTAGATTATGTGTGGATTTTAGAGATCTTAATAAATCTTCATTAAAAGACCACTACCCATTTTCAAATATGGATCATATTTTGAGAACAATTTCTGGTTCGAGATAGACTATCTCTTCTAGATGGCTATAGTGGATACAATCATATTTTAGTACGAGAAGAAGATAAGTATAAAACATATTTTACCACCAAGTGGGGTCCTTATGCTTACAAAAGAATCCCTTTTGGCCTTTCAAATGGTGGTGCAACATTTCAACATGCAATGGACATGGATTTTCACAGTTTGTTAAATAAATGCATCCTTGTTTATTTAGATGATGTTATTGTATTCTTAAATTTTTTTGAAAAACATCTAATAAATGTAAGGAAGAATTTTCAATTATACAGACAATTTGGGATATCTTTAAATCCAGTAAAGTCTATATTTTTAGTACATCAAGGAAAATTATTTGGCCATATTGTTTCTAAGCAAGGTTTAGCAATTGATCCTTTCATAATCAAAACCATATCACAAGTATCATTTCCTCATCATAACAAGGAATTATAGAGTTTTCTTGGAAAAATAAAATTTGTTAGAAGATTTGTTGCAAATTTTGTACCATTGGTTAAACCATTGACAATTATGTTACAGTAAAGAGAATACTTTCTCTTGGACTAGCAAAGGGAGAGAAGGATTTGAAGCAATCAAAGCAGTCATCTCTCAAGCTCCTACTCTTAGAAATTAAAATTTTGATAAAGATTTTACAATGTATGCACTTTCAAAGTACTCAAAGAGCTAACAAAATTTAAGTACATGATTTCCAAAAAAAAATTCATGTTCTTCTTTATCATCCAAGTGTGAAATATTTATTCTTAAATAAATAATTGAATGAGAAAAGATCAGGTTGGATAACGAAGGTCATGGAATATGATGTTGATATTCATGTTGCGAAGATAGATTGAGGGAAAGGCTTGTGTGAATATGTAATTGCTGATATGGAAAAAACAAAAACTGCAAAACACGAAGTTTCAAAACAACATGCTGAAATTATGTATCACCAATCACACATTATGGTTTAGCCAAAAATCAGCAACCTGAACTTGCTCAAGAAGTCCAGGAATCAAGATGGATGATTTATTTAGTTAACTATCTACAACATGACATCTATCTAGAAGGTATGGACAAGAATAAATGAAGGTATTTCAGATTACAAGTTGTACCGTATGTTTTCATTGATGGTGTATTATTCAAAAGGGATATAAATGAAATCTTGCTACGATGTGTTGACTATGACAAAATTCAACAATTATTATCAGAATTCCATGAAGGACCTGCAGGAGGTCATTTCTTAGCATGTACCACAACCTTAAAAATTATGAAAGTTGGTTACTATTGGCCCAACATATTCAAGGACTATTTTGAATGGATCGGGAAGTGTAAGAAATGTGCCTTCTTTGTTACAAAGGAACGTTTAGCTTTGCTACCCTTACAACCTATTTCAATTGATTAGGCTTTTATGCAGTGGGGTATTGATTTTATTGGCATGATAAACCAACCTTCATCACAAGGACACAAGTGGATTTTGAATGCTACAGATTACTTTACATGTTGGAATGAAGCAATAGCCTTGAAAGATGCTAATGATTTAACATTTCTCGGTGCAAAGGTAATAGATTAGGTTGTTAATCATGGAATTTATCTAAGTAGTATGGATCACTATTACCCACAAGGTAATGGATTAGCTGAAAGTACTAATACGAATCTTCTAAGGATCATCAAAGGAACACTCAAAGATAACTAGAGAACTTGGTATCTAATGTTGAATTCAACACTTTGGGTTGATAGAGTGACTCCTAAAAGATTAGTTGGCAATTCAACATACAAGCTTGTTTACAGAAGAGAAGTAAGAATGCCTATTTTAGTTGAGTTACTGCATTAGATTTACTACATCAAATAGAGTTACTTGAAAATGAACCATTATAGGTTCATTATGCGTAATTAATGAAATTATAAGAGCTAAGAGTTCAAGCTCATTTAAACATGGAAAAGAATCATAAATAGATGAAGAAGACTTTCTATAACAAGGCCAAATTCAAAATCTTCAATGAAGGAGATATTGTGTTAAAGTGGGATGATAATCATGTAAAGTTAGGAAGACACACGAAGTTCGATACAATCTGGAGTGGTCATTACATGATTTCAGCTTGCAAAGAACATAATGCTTTTCAGCTCTTGAGGCTGAATGGAGAGGAACTTTCCATTCTTATGAATGGTATGTTTCTCAAACACTGTTATTGAAAATCCTACAGTGTCTATTTAGAGTATAATTTCCCTTCAATAAGTGCAGTTCCTGAACATCGTAATGTTTTTCAATTCAATAAGTGCATTCATGCATGTGATCTGCTTTACCCAGATCCTTTCCGGTTTTAGTTCATTTTGGAAGGGTTGGACCTTTAAGAAGGTAGATTTTGGTTGCATGCTTTAGACTCCATACACAATGGACAAGAGCAAGGCACTAGTTTACAAGCTAGGAGACAACTTTCCCCATAGGATCGCTAAAAATGTTGACAATTTTTGCACTTGTGCAAAAATGGGCATCTCAAAACTTTGTTATGATGGATAATATTGGTGAAGTATACCTAAGCTAGGGGGTTTCTTTTAAAAATATTTTTATTGTTGAATTAATTAATGATTACATGAAATTTACAGCTATGCATGCTGTTGCAAAACATAACAGATCACATAGTCTTCAATTTCTGTTATCTTCAACAAAAGAACACAAGGCCCCAAAGGATAGTTGTGTTGTCTTGATGAAGACATTGAATTGTAGAATAGATGAAGTGTTAGGTTTTGAAGTAGCAATCAAGACTACAGATTATAGAAATTAGAGTTCATTACTAGATGTTACAGGTATTCTTTAATGTTCTTTCCTTCATGATTAAGATATTCAATTATAGTATTGGGTTATTTAGTTCATCATACAATCCATATCAGAAAGAAGAAATGCAGAAAGAAATACACAACTCAATTTCATAATTCAATGTTTTATTCATAAGGAATTTCAAATGTTCCCACACAAGACATTGGATGTAACTGAAAATTAAAGTACAGCTACTGAAAAAAGAGGTACACATGCATGAAAGAGAAAATAAAGGAGTATGAGTGAAGCCATCATTTCCTTGAGGTTTGTCCTTCGGTTGATGTATCCTCATCTTCAGCTTTGTTCCCTCTTCATCTATATCATTGATAGCACTACACCTGATAACAGAAAAGAGGAACTATCATTTATGAGCTTAGGTTACAATCCATATTCGTATATTATTCTAATTCATGCACATGGATCTCTAATAATAGGAGATATAGATTACTTGAAGATCAAACAATAGACATGATTTACTCACTCGGAAGGAAATAAAGAGAAGAAAATAAAACATTTACATTAGAGAGGACAAAAAGCCTAAATATTTTCTAACTATTTTCTCAAGTGTGCAGGAACAGGTTGCAGTCAAGAAGAAATAAATCATATCTTATAGTCTTCACTGTGGATAAAGATTGCAGAGTTCAATAGATTTTATCCTATGCTACATAAAGTACTTGATTGACTAGTACATATTAGAATGAAGGAATAATGCAACTCAAAGTTTAGAATCAATGCTAGAAATAAAAAAGTTGTAGTATAGAAAAGAGCAAAGAATTGTAGACCAATGTGCATGTTTCAAATTGCAACTGAAAAATAAGGATCAAAATTTAAAAGATGAAGCTAACTAGAAAGATAAGATTATAGCTAAAAAGTAACGAAAAGGAAATCTGAGAAAATTTTGACAGGGCTTCACCATGTGAAATGAAAATTTACATATTTCCATCATGATGTTTTAAATTAATACATGCTTTTAAAAGTTTGTATATAAATTAGATAAGTGATACAGAAAAGTAGGAAAGTATGCCATGATCAAGATAACAGTTATTATGTTTTGGTTTCCAACAATAAATCAGTTTCAATAGAAAAATTATACATTCGTATTTTGAATTAGAAAATACAACTATTACAAATGAAATGGAGAATAATGAAAGAATTTTGGGAAAATTTTGACAAGGATTCACGATTACAAATGTTTATTTTTAAATTTTGCAGCATACATAATAAAGTTATAATGAAGATTAAAATGCAATATTTTAAGAAAATAAATGGACTATACTTTCAGTCATCAAATTGAAGAACTTTGGAACTTTCTTTTTGGCTTAACAGCTAAATAAAATGAATTTTTAAGATAATATTACAAATTTAAGCCATTTTTTAGAATTACAGTTTTCAAGTGAAGCCAGAATGAGAAACCATTTACAACTTCCAGAAGGCCACACACAAGGTACAAATATCTCATGGAACCACGAAACATTCAAGGTACCAATACTCTACTTTTAGAATCAAATGCACAAAGAAACAACTTTCAATTAGGAGAAGATTGTTCAAGCCAAACTTAAAGCCTTTTACAAGCTAAGATGGAAGCACTTTCCATTTTTAAAGTTTCATAGACTTGCAAGTAAGATATGACTCATGTGTCATAATATCATCGTTTAGGAAACATACGAAAATAAATACATGTGGTTCACATCAAAAGGTGTTGTTAGTGCAGAATCACAACACCCCGACGAGTGGTCGGATCTACTTTTCTAAGGTAGACTCATTTGGTGTGATTGCATATCATTGAAATTTTCCAAGGCGTGGAACCTTGTAAAAGTGGGAAAGCTCTCAGATTAAAGGTTGGTTCCTTATTACTTTGTTTAGATGTGTGCGTGGGAGCTTGCAGAGGGATTATCCCTATACCTACTTTAAAACTTGCCAAGGATACATGGGTAAAAGGAGTGCAAGAAATAAGAAATGACTAAACTAACAGGATGCACTAAAGGAATGAGGAACACTTATTTTGCCAATATACACAAACCAAAAAAATGTAAACAATAAACAAGTAAAAATAGCCAAATATGTAATGGGAGACTAGATGAAAGAAAAAGAGACAAGGAAGGATCTAATGTCGATCACAGACGTGTTTTATTGCTCCATAGATTGATACAATCCATTACAAAGTAGTTGTTATCCAAAATTCACCCCTCAAGGTAATTTTGATAACATGCATCAAATTCTTTAGTCCCAAGCAATTATATTGAGTCCGGGCAAAAAGTCATGTTTCTAGGGTCCCCTCAGATTTTTTCTAACTCCCCTGTCTAAGAAGAAGGGAGCAAGTTCTGAGAAAATGTGAAAAAATTGCAAAAACAAGCTTGAGCCAGGAAAAATTGCGAAAAATGGCTAAGTCCTAGTCCTTGCAATATTTGGGACATGAGGGACATAAGGGCACGAACCGGCCAAAAGGCCGCCAGGTGGTTTGCGCACCATTTGGGACAAAGGGACGCGCGGGACGTGGAAATCTGAACTGGCCGAAAAATGGAAAAAATTGACTAACTATTGAAACAGGCAGTCTGGGACATCCGGGCAAAAAGTACGCGAACCGGCCGGATCGGCCGAAATGAGTCAAGGCAGCCCGGAACAGTTGGGCCGAAGGTACGTGAAGTACGTGAACCAGCTGGATCGGCTGAAATGAGAACTTTCAGTCTGGGACGCGCGGGACAAAAGTACGCGAACCGACCGAACCGGGCGAATCGGGAAAATTTGTCCCAGACGGTCTGAAAGCAAATGGGACATGTGGGCCGCGAGTACGCGAACCGGCCGGTTCGGCCGAAACAGGGAACTTCAGCACTGGGCCAAAAGGGACAAAGGGACGCGTGGGATGCGGATAGCCGAAAAGGCCGAAAGTGAATGGATATGTGACACGTGTCACCGGCCGAATGAGGAACAAGGAAGCCCATTTCGGGCGGATCGGGAGTTTATGTCCCAAACGGTTTGGGACATCCGGGACAGAAGGACGCGAAGGGCGTGAAAGGCCGGTAGACCCGCGAGTCAATCAAAGCATGCCACGTGTCATCCAGGTGGCAGCACGGGAAAGATCTTTAAAATGCAGTTTCTCCTGTTTTGTGCCCTAAAACTTCAAACGGCCATAACTTTTGACTCCGAGCTCCGATTTTGATAAAATTGGACTTTCTGGAACGAGCACAATGTCCTCTATGCCACAGAAACTGGATTTCTTATTTTTAATGAGGGTAGATATATTTAAATGAAGGAAACGTGTTCGGCTTCAGTCAGTTAATGCTCATTCCTGTCAAATGACAGAAAACGCCTGCCAGGCCCAAAATAGCTGCCCGCACTCAGAAGGCCATAACTTCTGCATTTCTCAACGGAATCACAAAAAATTGGTACCGTTGGAATCATGGTTCTGAGCCCGATATACAAAGATCAATAAATTTTGTATTTGATTATAAATTGATTGAGATTTTGGAGGAAACGTGGCCAGGTTCAGAACAGTGTTTTATTTGGTAGCTGGGAGTGCAATTAAGAGGCATGGTCATCATTCTTTCTCTGCTGCAGCACATGGGATAGTATGGGGAGCCTTTTGCAAGTAATTTACAATCATTTCACTCAATTTAATGCCTCTTACAAGTGGTTGAAGGACAGATTTCAGGATTTCCATTTTCCCTTCTCTTCTCCTTCTCATTTTTTCTATAAATTGGAGTGTTGGGCTCATTGTAGAGGAGAGAGTTTTTGGGTAGCAAAGCTCTACCAAAATTTCTTTGTGAAGCCAGTGTGTTGCAGGCCCTTGTAGTGGACTCCTTGCATGGTGATCCAGGCCCTTATCTTGTAATAGATTGAACTGTGCATACCAGGAAGCAATAAAATACAAGTTTGTGGATGTATCTTCCCCTGCTGTGTTTTCTTGCATTATTCTTGCCCATTTTATCTTTCTACAAGAATATTGTTTCTATTATTATGTTCTTGCAGGAATTCATTATCATTGTGTGTGCTTGGAATATTGCTGTGAATGCATTTTGCTAGATTATGGAGAATTGTCATCACCTCTTCTAGTGTGCACTTTGCCTCTGTATTTCACACATTTGGAGACTACTCTCACATCCTCCTTTTCTGGTGTATCACCACTTTAGTGTAGGCTTTCATTTTATGCATTCTCTTTCCTTGGTCCCTTGGAAATTTAGATTAGAACAGTTAGCTTATCCTGCATTAGAGTAGATTGTGGCAGGTAGTTTAGGAGCAAGAACCAGCTTTCTCTGGAGGTCTATCTCAAGTAGCAAGTCCCACAACTTGGAGATAGTACCCATGTTATCCAATCACACTGTGAGTTCAAGTATATCTCCAGGGGTGCTGTGATTCGGTGATAACAGTAGCCATGAGGTAGAAACCTAATGCAATTTATATATAAGGCACTAACCCTAGAAATCCTTTTATTGGGAGGAGAAGGAGCCTACAAAACAAAGGATGTTCAACACTTTACAAAGAATCGTGCCCCCATAGTTATAGATTCGACCCGAGGGAAGAAAGAGAGTGAGAGAAGTGGGAAAAGTAGGTTGAAACTCAACCACTGCTGTTAATGCTCCTAATAAAATTTTCCCCCAAATCCATCTTTTCTACATTGATCCTTGTTTCGATGCCTTGAAGGAAGAGGGAATGGTTCAAATAAAATCAAATCCGATCTGGTTGTTGAGGCGATAAGATCCTGTATTGAAAGCTTGAAGACATTTCTCCATTTTCCTTCACCTAACCTCCTCAAAATTGATGTTTCGAACCTCCATGGCATGGGTGAGGCTGAGATCTTTCCAATGGTGTTAGATTTGGAATATTTCAAGCCCTGAGTTGAAAGATATGCCCCTTTGAAGTTTGTATGAAGTTTGTACAAATGGGTGGGAAAACAATCGAAAAATGGGTACCTCTTTTCATATGGGACAAGTGGCAGCCAAATTGGAACAACAATCGGGCTCTTGGGTCTCGTAATTTATCTTTTTCACCCTTTTTGCAAAAATCAGAAAACCCAAAATCTCTCGCAGCCCCAAAGCTCCGCTTGGACACGTTGGTTAGGAAATGCACTTCCATATTTACCCTTATGCCTTGAGATAATAAGGGAAAAAACCAATTTTTCCCTAATGGCCAACTTCCCCTAGGACACACTGACATTCGACGCTCATTTGAAAACCTTCTCTTAATTCAACCCTTGAATCAAAGTGCCATTAAGACACTTAGTAGCCTCCGTTGGCTTTGGCCCATACATTGACTATTCAACTAACTCGCCCTTGTCAAAATAACACGTGAGGCACCGCATTCTTTGGAAAATCTAGACCAAATTTTTCCTTTGGAGGAGTGCCAGGTTGACACTTGTTGGCCTCCACTAATCTATGGAATTTTCAATGGTCCCTCTTACTTTTTTCAATTTTAGGCCATGTGGTGAGCTCACACTCATTCGGGCCTATGCCTTGAGACCAACTCTTGGTTTTACATTGTTAAGAAACTTGATAGCCTTCATTTACACTTTTATACTTAGCCAATTTTGACGCTCACCTTATCTGCCTTTTGACTCTGTTTTGACCATTTTCTACGTGGATGGCTAGTTTAAGTTTGAATCGTTGGCCTGGGTTTCCTCTCCGGGTTTGCGCAAGTGACACTTGGCACTTCCTTTTTAGTTGAATACTTTTCAACGCCCAAAAATTTCTTGGGGTTTTGGATGTGTGGAATCTTGGTGCAAGTTTGGGCTCCCCTTTTTAGATTCACCTTTGGAGAAGCGTCGTTAAGACACATGGTTCCTTCCACTACCTCCTCCATACTTAGTCATTTTTAGACCTTTCCCGAACTATTTTTCGAGCCCAAAGACACGTGGCAATTGTTTAATTTTCCTCAACCCCGCCACTTCATCATTCAGTCCCTCTGTGAATTTCTCACAAGATCGAATGAGATTTCTTAGGTTTTTTCTATGCAGGGGTGGTGGATGATCCAATATTTTTCCCAGGGGTGAAATATGGATAACAATTTGGTGACTCACATGGGTATCTACCTACTAGATGAAAAGACCAATTTCCTTGTCATATTTGTTGGGCACGGAGTTAAGAGCGAGGGTTTGATACTGATTCTTCCTTTGATTTGAGAGCTCGACTATTTTCTCTCTCAATTTTCATAAGAAATCTCAAAATGAAATTTTCTGAGAGTAGAAAATTGTTTCTACCCGGGGCTTCATCTGTCTCTCTGAATGGACTACATAAGAGAAACAAAACAACACCACAACTATATACAAAATTTAAAATCATACATGCTCCAAGTAGAACATGCAGAGCATGCAAGCACTTAGGAGAAAAGTAACCTAAACTACAGCAAGACAAAATTCACAAGAACTTAGAGGAAAAGAAACTAATCTAATATGTACAAGGTGGGAGCCTTCCCTCTAATAGCAGTGTTTAAGATAAATTCCATTCACTAGAATCTGCAACTCCTCGCCATCTAATGTAGATAATTGAAAATAATTACTACTTTTACATTTTGTGACCATATAAGGGCCACTCCGGATGGCATTGAACTTAGAGTCTCTCCTATATTTCCTTGGTCGCATCCCATTTCAAAACCAGTCTCCTTCCTAGAAGGTCCTTGATTTTCCTTCTTGTCAAAGAATTTCTTGATTGAATCTTGATTCTTCTCCATTGCTTGGAGAGCATGATCTTTGGTTTCTTCTAATTCTATCAGCTCTGCATACCTAGCCTCCATTGCTTAAAATTTAGACATCTGCAACTTTCTCAGGAGTTCCAATGCTTGTAACTCTAGTGATATAGGCAACACTGCCTCTTTCCCATACATAAGCTTAAATGGGGAGCTACCTACAAACCTTTTGGGTGTTTTCCTATCATTCCATAAGGCTGATTTTAGTTTTTTATGCCAAGTCCTCAGGTTTTCATCAAGATTTCTCCTCATGATCCTTAATAGGTTCTTTTTGTAGACTCATCCTAACCATTACCTTGAGGGTAATAGTTTGATGAGGTGCTCAAGTAAATCTCATTCTTGACTACCCATTTTGTGACCTTGGAACCTATAAAGGCCAATGCATTATCTAATATGATGGTAGCTGGCACCCCAAATCTGGTCACTAATCCTTCATAAAAATGTAGTATGCTAGATTCATTTGCCTCTTTGAGTGCTACTGTTTTGGTCCACTTGGTGAAATAATCAATTGTTGTCAAAACCCATTTGTGGCCTTGGCTTGAATTTGGATTGATGACTCTAATGAAGTCCAATCCCCATTGCATGAAAGGTTGATTAACTAAAATTGGGTGTAATGGAATTGCTGCTAGCTTTTCTTTCCCTTGAAGAATACACAATTCTTACACCTTTTGATCCATGCGTAGTAGTCACCAAACACTTTGGGCCAATAGTATCCTACTTTCATGATTTTGAGTGTTGTCACCCTTGGAGCAAAATGACCTCCAGCTACCCCAACATGGAATTCTTGTAACACTCTTTCGATCTGATCTGTCCCAATGCATCTTAGCAGAACACCATTGATGTCCCTTTTAAACAAGACACCATCAATGAAAACATATGGGATGGCCTGGAGTCTGAAATGCCTTCTTTTTTATTTACTCATCCAATGAGGACACATTCTCATTCAAAGGAAGTGTACCATGTCTTGAGTCCAACAAGGGGTAGGTACATCAACATCTTCTTCTTCTTGACTATTCTATAGGACAAAAACAACCTCTTTTTCACTGTTTGCTCCTTCCTGCTGACTTGAGGCTAGTTGTTCACACAACCCTTTACCATGGACCAGCTTAGTGACCTTGATCTCAATGTCATACTCCATGACACGAGTGATCCATCCTGCTCTTTTTCATTCAAATCCTTACTGAGAAGGAAATCTTTAACTCCTGCATGGGAGACTAACAATTGAATCTTATTGTTCGAAACCAGATGCTTGAACTTTTTAGTCCCTTGATCACTTCCAAGACCTACTTTTCAATGAAGGAATATCTTACTTCATAGTCTTCCGATATTTATTGAAAAAGGTAGTCGGTTGTTCTGCTTTTTCTTCTTTGTTCTACATAACTAAGATTGCATAAATAGTGTCACTTCCACCAAAGGCATACAATATGAAATCCTTGGAGAAATTTGGATTCACAAGAGTTGGGGATTGTGATATAGCTTCTTTTATGGCCTCAAATCTTGACCTTCAATCAGATGTCCATCTTAATATTATGCACTTCTTCAACATCAATTTTATTTTCTTAACAAGGGTAGGAAAGTTCGGGACAAACCTTTGAACAAATTTTATCTTCCCTAAGAGTATTTGATGAGATTTTTGTGACTTGGCAATGGAAATGCTCTTATATTGCTTCAACTCTTGTTGGGTCAATTACAAGACCCTCCTTAGACACAATATGGCCTAAAATCCTACCCTCATGGGCCAAGAATATGCATTTTTTAGGGTTTAATCATACCCTAGATCTCCTGCATCTTTGAAACACTTGCCTTAGGTGAAAAAGGTGGTCTGTTGCATTTTTGGAGAAAACGGTGACGTCATCTAGATAGATCAACACTATTTTGTTGATTATCCCTTTAAATGCCATATCCATGGCCCTTTGAAAATTATAACTGGTATTAGACAATCCAAATGGCATTTCCCTGTAGGCATAGGTGGCCCATTTGGTGGTGAAAGAAGTTTTGAACTGATCATCTTCCTTCACCAAGATTTGATTATCCCGAGTATCCATCTAAGAGAGAGAATATCTCTGACCCGAACACCACTTGTAAGATCTACTCCATTGAATGGAGTGGGTAGTGGTCTCTGAGGGAGGATTTACTCAAATCTCTGAAGTCAACACACAACCTGATTTCTCCATTTTTTTTTCTGACTGGGACCAGATTTGTAACCTAGCTTGAGTGTTTGATTGGGAATATGGTGTTTGCCTCTATCATCTTGTTCATCTCCTTCTTCATCAAAGGCTCTATATGTAGGTTGTCGGTCTCTGCTTTTACTGATGGGGGTGAGCGGTGGTCTAGCTCTATTGTGTGTTGTGCTAGCTTAGGATTGAATCCTCTTGGGTCTTCATAACTCCAAGAAAACACATCAGGAAATTCTTGGAAAAGTTATAGGAATTCATACTTTTCTTGTTTGGTGGCCACTTTTCCGATTTGAAGTGTTTTGTCTTCTCCAACTAGGATTGACTCTGAATCTTCTCCTTTAATCTGCATGTTAGCCTTATCTTTTCTAGATTGATCATTGGGATTGAGGATGGACTCCAATGTCACTAAGCCTTTGGGAAGCTTGTTTGTATGTAGCTATACTATTTGATTTTTCTATTGTTGTTCCAGTCTGCTTTGGTTTCTTATCGAGAATTCAAATTTTTCTTGCAAAAAATTAATGATACGTTGATCATCCTCAAACACACCGCCATCATGTATTATTATCTGTCACGGCCTCACAACCACATGGATATGTGGTTGTTCTTTGTCCCTCTTGATGTTGTCAACGAAATCAAACATTGCGCCAACTACTGCAAGTATATTAGTAAATTCATTTTCCTTTCGGGTATGGACACAATACTGAAGGCCTCGAAATCATCCATGAGATCCCATACCCTACTCTTGTATTTCTCGAGCGAGGGTTATTTTTGACAAACATTAAGTCCTTTGAAATGATTGGAAAATAGTTCGTTGTCACCAAATATTTGCAAGTTCTTGATTCCTAGCTTCCCTACCCAATGAAGACCTTAGACTAAAGCCTCATATTCAGTAGTGTTGTTTGAGAAAGCAAACTGAAATTTGAAAGCTGAATAATACTTCATACCTTTGGGAGACAAAATCATAGCTCCTCCTCCAGCTCCTTGTCTGCTTCTTCAACCATCAAAGAATAATTGTTGTACCCCATTGTCATCCTTGTATTCTGGCTTAATTAGGTTAGGAAAAGGATGACTCTCTTCATATAGATAGTAGACACCTAGCTCAGATTCTTCCATCTACTTATAGGGGTTAAAATCAACTCTTTTGTTGGCCCACTCATCTAGAGTCAACTCTAGGATACATCCCACCTTGTTATTTGTTTCATTATTGTTTAAGAGGTCTTCTTGATCAAAAGATGAGTAGTTGGCATTAATAAGGTTAGGCACATAAGATTGAATATGATAATCGAAATGGGCTAAGATCGACTATGGATTTTTCCCCATATCTTGTCCTAAAACAGCATATGTGACCAATCAAGTAGACAGGTAGCCTTTGATTTCAGCGGTGAAGTGCCTCAAAAGACATAAGGCAAAATGTGGTGGTAAATCTATCACGACACGTTTTACAAAATAGTCACATTGGTGTAGGCATACAGGGTGAGGCTCAGATACTTGATGATTCCAATAGTTGTCACTAATGTCCCATCTAATTATACTACTCCCCTAGAGATGACTTCATATTGGAGACCTAGTTGATCAGCTATTTGCTTGGGCATTATAGAACTACTTGCCCCAGAATCAATCATACAATTGTGCACCAACTTGTCCCCAATAATCAATGAAACATAGAAAGGGGGAGGTCTCAAGTTCTTACCTTGTTGTTCTCCATGGTTCCTCCCAAGTTGAGTTGAATTTGTAAGCACCCTCTCTTGTTGATTAGAGGGTTGATTTGAGCTTGACCATTTTTTTCTAGTAGTCTACAATAGATCCTTTTTCCCTGGAATGGCCAGTGAATCCCATAGTGAAATGTTCACACTTGTCCTCTTCATCTTCTTGATAATATTGAATGAGCTATCCTTTTGCTGCCCCTTCTATACAACATTATATTCTTGCACATGGGTTGACATAATCAGTGCTTGAGTGTATTTGGGAGTTGTATTTGGAGCACCAGAACCTTTTGGAGTGATGGAAGATTGAGGGTCACCTGAATTCAGTTGTTGGCCTTCTCCAATACTTCTTATTTTTGATTGTGCATTGGTAGCCACACTTTGAGGAGGAGATTGATTCATACCACAAAAGTCTTCAGCTTTCCAATTGACAAGCATAGTCTCACCTAGAGATGTCTCTTCCTGAGCTCCTTGCTATTGATCCCCTTCCTGGCTAGGTTCTTGTGGCACCATAGTAGTCTGCACTATCAAGTCCTAATTGACTACACCATTACAACACATTGATTAGTTATGTGGTTGATTGCATGGAAAGCACCAATCATATTCTTGTGCTATATTGTTCTATGCAAGAACTAGTGCCCTTGATGTTGATGTTGCATTTGGATCATATGACCTAAAAGTTCTAGTAGCTTTGGGATTTTCTTGGCTCTCGCTCTTATTTATAGTTTGAGATGGTGGCTTATTTTGATGGTATAGGGGTCTCAGCCTAATACTAACCTTAACACTAAGCCCGAGACCGATATGGCATAGAAATCGAGCCTACTATCTCTTGATGGTTACTATCACATTTCCCGGGTTACGTAGTTTCTTCATCAGCTCTTTGAAGCTCTTTAGAGGTGTTAAATGATGAAGTGGAAGCTTTGGATGAACTTTGACTCCGGGGGTAGGTATATGAGCTAATGTAGGTGTTTGGCTAGCATCTGGGATTTTTAACTCAAGGTACACAGGCATAGATGGCCTCGAGGTGATTTTAAAAGCTGAATCAAACAATTCTCAGCCCCTATGAAAAGGTTATAGGCTACAGGTAATGTAGTGACACCCATTGATTGAATGATCGTGAGAAATATAAGATTTTAAAGCCTTAAGAAAGTATAAGAAGTCACCTTCATTAGTGGCCTTTATTGCTATTGGAATCCTATCCCAGGTCCATTGGAATCTAAGGTTGAATTTTGTTAGCTGCTCATTTGGGGATCTCTTGATTATTGTAAGTTTCTCCAACAAGGAAAAGTTATCACCTTTTTCTCCAAATAGTTTTGAAGAGCTATGCATAGCTGATTCCAATTCTAGATAGAGTCGCCTTAGGATTCCTAAACCATTGTGAGTATCTTGACTGCAATGTCCATCTCATGAATCTCGTGGATTGTACATACATTTGCAATATCTTGCACATGATAACATGGAGCAGTTTGATTTTCCCTAGTGAAATATGGGATACTCTTTAATGCTGCAATAGGAGCTGAATTTTTTGTATTCAAGGTGAGTGGACTACTTCGGTGAAGTTAACGTAAGGATTTGGCTGAGCCATCCTGATTAGTCTAAGCACCCCTCTTGATTGAATGAATGGTCGACTAGGAGGAGCTTTTGATAAAGCTCTGCTTGGTGGAGACAGAGACCTCTGGGTTATTCTTCCTCTACTCCCTCTGTCTGGGGATAAGTCTAGTTAGACAAAAAATCCCTCCTCTCTTTTTATTAACCATGTTTGTATTCTTTCCGTGAACTTGCTTAGACTGCTAAAACCATTAGATTTGTTTCTTTTGAGTGGCCGGATGTACAGTTTTAAGGCTTCTTAAAATCTAGAATCACAAAGAAGCGTACATCAAATCCTACTATAATAAGATGGAGACTTCTTGGTCCTAGCAGCATGCCAAAAATGTTAGTGCATAATCACAACACCCCTAAAGAGTCGTCAGATCTACTTTTCTAAGGAAGGCTCATCTAGTCCGATTGCATAACATTTAACTTTCCAAAAGTGTGGGACCTTACAAAGGTGGGAAATCTCTCCAGATTAAAGGTTGGTTCCTTATTCATTTTTCAGTGCGTGTGTGGGAGCTTCATAGAGGGCTTATCCATATACCTTGTCTAAAAATTGCCATGGAGACAGGGGTAAAAGGAGTGCAAGAAATAAGAAATGACTAAACTACCGGTGATGCACCAAAGGAGTGATGAGCAGTTATTTTTCTAGTCGAAAAAACCAACAAAATGCAAACAATAAACAATCACAAATAGCCAAATATGTAATGGGAGACCAAATTAAAGAAAAAGAGAGAAGTAAGGATCTAAAGTCAATCACGGACATGTTTTATTGCTCCGTATATTTATACAATCCATTACAAAGTAATCAGGAGGAAAAAAGTGTAATGTAATTTTGATAGAAGGCCTAAACCCCACAAATCCTTTTCTTTGGGAGGAGAAGGGGCCTGCAAAACAAAGAATGGCCAATCCTTTACAAATAATCCTTCCCCCGTATTTATAGATTCAACACCAAGAGAAGAAAGAGAGAGAGAGAGAAGTGGGAAAAGTAGGTTGAAACTCAACCACTGCTGTTAATTCTCTCGATAAAATCTGCCACCAAATCCATCTTTTCTGCATCGATCCTTGGTTTGATGCTTTGAACGTAGAGGGAATGGTGGAAATAAAATCAAATCCGATTTGGTTTTCGAAATGAGAAGATCCTGCATTGAAATCTCAAAGACATTTCTCCATTTTCCTTCACGTAACCTCCTCAAAATTGAAGTTTCATACCTTACATGGCATGGGCGAGGCTGAGATCTTTCAAATGGTGTCAAATTCATAATATTTTGAGCCATGACTCAAAATATATGCGCCTTTGAAGATTGTATCGATTTCGTACAAATGGGAGGGAAAACAATTTGAAAACTTCGGGTCCCTATTTTCATATGGGACACATGGAAACCAGATCTGGAACAACAATCGGGCTCTTGAGTCCTTAATTTATCTTTTCACCCTTTTGCACAAAAATCACAAAACCAAAAAAACTCCCGCAGCCTCGAAGCTCCACTGGACACGTGGCTCCTTCTGGTACGTTAGGAAATGTGCTTCCATCTTTACCCTTGTGCCTTTTGACAAAAGGAAAATTTTAAAATTTTCCTCTGACTCCCCGCTTTGGCCTTGACTCGGGCCCAAATGTTGACTTTTTCCCTTAGGCGGAGTCGCGGGTGATTTTGCAACTATTCCCCGACGGACCACTTTCCCCGGGACATGTGGCATTCTAGTGCTCATTTGGAAACCTTCTCTATATTCAACCCTTGAACTCCGCACCATTGAGACACTTGGCAGCCCCGCCATCATGGCCCATGCATTGATTATTCAACTAACTCTACTCCTATCGGAATAACACGTGGAGGCACAACGGATTGCTTGAAAACCCGGCCCAAATTTTTCCTTTGGAGGAGCGGCAGGTTGCCAATTATCGGCCTCCACTGATCTGTGGACTTTTCAATGATCCCTATTACTTTTTTAGATTTTAGGCCACATGGTGAGCTCATGCTCATTTGGGCTTCCACCTTGAGACCAACTCTTGGAGATGCGCTATTAAGGCACTTGGCAGGCTCCACTTACACTTTTATACTTATCCAATTTTGAAGCCCGCCTTTTCCATTGTTTGACTCTGTTTCGACCATTTACTACGTGGAGGGCTGACACAAGTTTGAATCTACGCCCTGGATTTCCCTCCCAGTTTTGCGCCAAGCTGACACCTAACACTTCCATTTTAGTTGAAAAATTTTCAATGCCCCACAATTTCTTATGGTTTTTGATGCGTGGAATCCTGGCGCAAGTTTGGGCTCCCCTTTCTTATATTCACCTTTGGACAAGTGCTGCTAAGACACGTGGCTCCTCCCGCTGTCCCTTCCATAGTTATTTGTTTTGTATCTTTCCCGAACTATTTTTTGAGCCCAAAAACTTTGAATCCTAGCCTTTTTTTCCCCTTCTTGCTCCTGGCATCTCTACGGTGTCGTCCCTTCTTCTCTGACCTTACAATTCCATTTTTGATTCTACCTGTAACTTGCAGAATGAATTTAAGAAATGAAATGGCTTGACAAAGTCATTTCTTCTTGTACAGGGCCATTTAATTTTCCTCAACCCCACCGCTTGATCATTGAGTCCCTCTATGACTTTTTCACAAGATCTAAACAAGATTTCTCAGGTTCTTTCTATGTGGGGTCATGGATGATCCAATATTTTTCCCGGGGGTGAAATATGGATAACAGGTGCATGGTTAAAGTGTAGCTCCAATTGAGGAAATCGTTAAGGCCGTAATTTGTGAAGATAATTTTTAGGAGAAAAGTTTCAGTTTTTTCGCAGTCATTACAATTTTAATTAAATTTTGTAGAGAACTTGTGAATAGAGTTCAACCTACTAGTTCTTTAGAAGTCAGGCCTATGAAAGAGCGTCTCATGACAAATCCAACAAATATTCGAAGAGCAAAGCTTTAAGAAAATAGAAACAAAATGAAATAGATTACATCCACATCTCAGAGCACCAAAGAGCATAATGAAGAAATTGGGGTCAAATAAATAAGGGGATGTGGCTGAGTTCCCTCACAGAATGTTGGGACACATAGCCATGATATTTACAAATTTTCATGAACAACAAATGATTACATCATTTTACAAAGAAAAAATATTGGTTTGTGCAAATAAATTTACAGAAGATTCTTTTATGATCAAAAAGACTTATCACGGTAGGCTTACAAGTATCTTTGGTTTAGAACATCTCGTCACCTACCTTCGAAGGTGGTCATTAAATACAAAGGATCAATATAAAATTTCAATACAAAGAGCCATGTCTCGTTGAGATTCCTAAATACCAAGCAACACAATGGTCAAAACCCTCACCACAAGATGAAAAAGAAAAATCGGATAAAAATTTGAGCTTCATCTCTAAACAAGGTGGCCAAGATGCCTTTTTCAAAACAAAATATGAGTACCTACAACCAAGATCGAGACTAAAATGAAGTACCCATTATAGGTTTTAGCTCAGAGATCAAGGTCATCTCAGGAGATCACAGAAAATGCAAAGAAAAATGTACTATCAATATATTAAAGTCAAAACGATAGTTATGAAGTAGTTTCAAAGCTCAGAAATAAAACTTACCATCCTTCATCAAAACAATGATCTCACTTGTAGAAAATATGAGCTCCAAGGGTCGACCATGGCGAAATATACCGCACAGAGAGTTTAATAACCGACAACAAAATGATCACAAAAATACAAAGGAAACGAGACCTAAAATATCTTCACAGAGCTCAAAAGTAGCGAGAGAATCAAACACCGAGGATAACATAGTTACGAGTTCCAAGAGACCAACCACGACAAACCCACAACCACCTTGCATAGAAGACTCAAATAGAGCAGAATAGCAAAGATCCAGATTCACTCAAACATCAGAGAACTGTTATGCAGAGGGGCCAAGCTCAAGGAGTTCACAACAATGGCGTTGAGTAGAGATTTTACTAGGGCTTTGCCACTCTCTGCAAGAAAAATAATGACCAAAGGATAGAGCTAGGGTACCTTTCAACTCACCCAGAGTTAGTGATCAAATGATTCAAAATCGACAGGTACACAGATCAAGGGTTGAAGATCGATCTCCAAAATCAATGTGAACCACCATGGTTATGATGATAGTTCCACATTAAATGTCAAGGTCGAAACCCTAACCGAGGGTCAAAAATCCAACCATTGTGCCAATCAGAGTTAAAAGATCCATGGTGGAAAAGAAACAAGTACCAGATCAAAAGGCTAAGAGAAGTTCAACAAATACCAAAGAAAACTCGACCTGAGTTAACCATGCCACCGCCAAATATTCCAAGGGGTGAGTCATCATGAGTGGAGGGGACCAAAATTTATTCAAATTATGCCTATTTACTATGATTTTCTCCATACAAAATCAAAACATAATCATTTCCATCAAACCATGTAAAATCTGACAAATATATACTATGCAATGATATTCAAAAGCCGACAAGTAATCACCATGGTCATGTATCTTAACAAAGGTGACTCGAGTGTATTCTCGGTGATTTTTTAAAAAGGCACCCCTTATCTTATTTCAAAACCAATAATGTGTTGAGTCCACAAAGGTGGCCAAATGAAAATGGAAACTAATAGTGAAGTTTAAATGTGGTCCCCACTATTGGAGGAGTTGGAGATGATTTATAGTATGTCACCCATGTGACCACTAGAAGACAAGGAATGTCAACATCAAAACCTAAGCTTAAAGGTGGTCCCCATCAAGTGGATGTGTGGATGAATTATTTTGCAAATATTGTAAGCATTGTAATTATTTTGTTCATGCACAAGGAAGGAGACTCGATCATCAAGCAAGATTTATTTTTGTAAATTAATCACCCATGTTTTTCTTTAAAAAGAAAAGTCATCTTGATTTTACTATATGTAATCAAAGGCTATTAATGCCTCTTTGTACTAGTTTACTTTAATTTATTCCTTTATTTATTATTAAATAAAGGATAAAAATAGGATGCATGGGTAGTCTACAAACCTTAGTCTACTTTTAGGAAGGTGGGGGATCAAATTTGCTATATATTGTGTGCTTTGGAAAAGCACAAAGTGGACTTTTTAGATACATGAGTACCTTGAAGCAATTTTACGCCAATTTTACACTTTGAATATGAATTATTTTTGCCTTTCCAATTATTTGTAGTCTTGTGTATATTTTCCATTAATCTTGTGAATGTTGAATTCCCTAATTAATCATCTTACCCTGTTGCAAATTCAGTAATCTCTAAGCATGATATTAATGTGTATGTGTAACTTAGTAGTATTGTTGTGATTCTATCCCTAAATACATCAAAGTGTTTACCCTTAATTATCTTCAGAAATCTGTTGTCGTGTGCATCAGAAGTTCATTCAATATCAATTGTGCATGTACTCGGTCAAACGCCTCTTACAAGTTTTGTGTATCGCGTTAGTTTTAATTCATTTTTTACGGTCATCTTTCACCCTTAAAACCCATAAATCAGTTTAGGATACATCAATAAGGAACCGGCCTTGATATTGGAGGCTCACCTCAAAATAGGTATACCCACAGACCTAAGGTGTTTCTATTGTATCTACGAAAGAGAGATAAAATTTGCAAGCTTAGAAGACCTACAACCATCTCTTTACAAGGTGCACTTTTGAGAGATAACAATTATTCCATTGGTAGAGTGAAACAAAATATTTCTTGTTACATTTTAAATATTGAACATTGAAAGAAATTACATTTTATTTTCATACGTATTATTAAAAATTCAAATAAAAATATTTTTACTTTAAATGAAACTTAAACATAAATATCATTATTAAAAATTTTATGCCAAGATTAAAAATACTAATATAAATTAATTATTTTATCTAGAACTTACATTTTACAATGAAAAAATATTATAAATAAAAAATATTGTAAACAGTAAATTTGATATAAATATAAAATAAGATATTAATAATTTATAAATAAAAATATTAAAGATTGCATGCATATTATAAAACCATCGTTAAATCCATAAATGTATAGGAAAGCAATTTCACATTAATTATAAATACTAATTTCCAATACAAATTTTGATTTGTGGTCGAGGATTTTTATGCATTTTGCTAAATTATGATTTGGTAAGAACTTTTATTTCAGTTCCTAAATTTAGGTTTCTTAATCTGTATGATTAATTGATTTTGTATTCTTTAAATTCAATTCCTATGTTCATTTATCAAGAAAATGAAGTATATTTTAGTATATTATTTGAAATATATTTTTATATGAAAGAGGAATGGAAGTTAATATAAATTCTTGACTTCACTTCAATTAGAATCATTCAACAATTCAAAGAATGACTGGTTAAAAAGAAGCTCTGATCGGACTAGTACTAGATTCCTATAGTGAAATAATAAAGAACAAAAGTAGATCGATTTATTCATTTATATCACGACCTTACATGTGGTAATACAATTTTAAAATTTCCTTTAAACATTTTACAATGTTTTCCTGCATAGTATGAATGATGGGTCGTCCTGAATGCGCCAGAGTTTGACCAATTAGGGGAACTGGGTGGGGCATCCATTAGTCCTAAAAATATCCTACATCCCCATTAATATCAGCTCAATTAAATTAAATTTTTTTACTTCACCCAATTAAAAAAACGTTATACTGTAGGATATATGTCATAGTCCCTTAACCGCAAATCTCAGGCAAAAGAATTCACAAGGAAAAAGATATGTGTGGCCGATGATCTAGAAATCCAGGGTGAATGTGAGCGAGATGTAGTGCCGATTTGTCTATCGGATAGAGAGAGATACTGTTTCAAGTTTAGAAAATAAAAATTGCATGTCTTTATAAGATTTTGAGATTACCTATAACAAGGTGCGGTGGGAATTCCTTTAATGGTTTCAACTTCTTTAATTGCTTATCGTTGGATTGATTTTAATAGTCGGTTAATATTTATTTCACTTTGATCTATGAACTACGGATACCACCAATGCATGTTCTTTAATATCTCGTGTTTTTCTCCGGATAAATTCTATATTCAAGATGGCCATTACTTACATCCCACTTGGCTTAGTACAAAAAAATAACTATGGTAAAAAAATTCTTTAAAGATTGCATTTGATGAGGAAGGTGTATTATAAAAATAATTAAACTAAGTTATTTTAAATTCAAACCATGACTATTTTAAAATTATTAGAATATTTAGTAATTACTATCTAATGAGTTCTATATTTATATAAATTCACAATTAATACTAATGCATTTTATTTGAATTATTAATATATTTGCGAATATTTTAAATTGTTTTTAATTCATAAAAATTAGTAGGTTTTTTTTTTTTTTTTTTAACAAAATATTATTGATAGAATTTTTGGAGTCCATCACCTTCCCCTAACAAACTTCTTATAATCAACCATGCTAGTATCTATTTTTGAGAATATTTACAACACCTTATAAACATATTTCATGATCGATTTCAATTCTATATATACTACTTTAATGGGTACTTTAATTAAATAGTGACAAGCCTTCATTGTGTTGATTAAATTGAACTTTATCTTATTTAGAGATTTTGCACTACATGTGTTCCTTGAGGACTACAAATAATAAATAATGAATTTCTTAGGCCAATGCAATGATAAGCGCACAACCATTACTAATTTCATTTCTCTAATCAACCTTAAAAGTAGATTCTATATGTTTTTTTAATTCTTGTAGATAATTTGATAGAAGAATGCTATATTATCACTCAAATAAATGATTCATTCATTTCCTAATTGTAACTTAAATAGACTCATGTATTTATTCATGTAGAACCCTATTTGGAACCATTGGCTAATGCGGATATTGATTCAAACTTATCATATCCTAAATGTTGGAGTTAACTTTCTACACAAATTCTAACTTCCGCCCGCGCCGCGCCTGAGTGCCCTAGCTCCATGGTTTCTACGCGGGCTTCACACAGGTCTGCGAGCCCTGGGTTTGCTGATCACGCCGGTCTGCAAATAGGGATGGAGGAGGCACGAAGGCTGCTAGGGATTCACCTGCTCTAAAATTCGTGATGATGTCCCTATCATTGGCGGTGGCTTTGGGAAACCAGAGGTTTCTGAGGGCGGTGGCTACAAAAATGAAGAGGAGAATAAAGCACCAACCTCATGGATTGACATGGCTTTCAATGCTAACCAAGACTCCCCTTTTCAGCAAAACCGAGATGGAGTTTCTCTGCTTGGTCACAAAACAGGGGTGCTCTCTCATGGGGCTGGTAAAGATGGTTCAGACAAAGAATCATCATCTCCTTTAAAACTCAACACTAGCAACTGCAGGTTGCAAGGGACTATGTGTGGCTCTGGTGATGGAGGGAGAGAAACAGGGGTCAGCCAGAACCAGGACAAACAAAACAAGCGACAATAGGTCCAGATCTTATGCTTCAGCGGTCTCCAAACAGAAGGAGAATACCAGAAATGAGCTCTTGAAACCCTCCCAAGAGGTCCCGACGCTGAAAATCGAGGAGGATCTACTTCTAAAGGTTCTTAAGGAGGAGGAAAATCTCTCCCACCTGGGTCTCATATGCAGATTTCACAAATTTTGGCCTAAGCTTTCTCAGCTTCATGACTGGATAACCCAGAGATGGAGAGAAAAAATACAAGGTAAGATTGAGCTTTATCCTTGTGCTAAAGCTTACTTCATTGCTGTCTTTGAAACCCCTGAAGATAGGGATTTAATTTTTAGCCAACATTGGGTTTGGGGGGAACACGGGCTTATGTCCAAACCATGGTATCGTCTTTCGACCCGTTAAAGGATTCTTTTGATACCTAACCGATTTGGGTTCGTTTACCAGGACTCCCACTGCAGCTTTGGAACAGATCTTGTCTCATTGCTATAGGCGATACTCTTGGCTCATGTGTGGCAGTTGATGATAAGACCTCCATTCAAGCACATACTACTTATGCTCGAATCCTAGTTAATCTCGATACCTCCAAACTCTTACCAGCAGAAATCAATCTACAGATTGGTGCCAGGCTCTGGGTGCAGAGGATAGACTATGAGAGACTTGCCTTCAGATGTTGGTGTTGCTTCCAAACTGGTCATGTTACAGATGATTGTGAACACTCCAAATGTAAGACCAAAACAGCCTGGTGGAAGGATTCTCTACCTGAACATCTTACAATTGACTCAGATCTCGGCTAAGGAATCTAGTGCCCCTCTGCAAGTTAACTCACCCATCATGGTTGATTCACAGACCAATACAGAGAAGCCTCCAGACTATTCTTTACAGGTTGTTGATTCAGTGATTAAGGATATTTCGACCCCCCTTCCTATGGGTCACATCCCCATCAAACCCATTGCAGTTTTTCTTCCGACTGTAGTGGATGTGGGAAATCAAGAATGGACTGTGGTGGATAGGAAAAAGAAGGGAAATGCCAAATCTAAATCCCCCACCATGTCGGACAAGGTTTGATTCCTATCTTTTGGGTGCTTTCATTGCTACATTTAGGCAAATGGTCTAATACGCAGTTGCTAGGCAGCTGTGTTGCTGTTATGTTGTTGTTTATTTGTTGTTTTTGTAGCAGCTGGTTTGCTTTTGTTGGTTCTTTCCTCGACAGATTATTTTCTGTTGTTGGGCTTTTCTGGGATAAAATCTTGTTGTTGAGCACTTTTGTATAAGGGTATAGTCCCTTTCAAAAAACTATTTGCCCATAATAAAAAAAAACTTTAAAAGAATATCTATAAATATTTTTACAAGGATATTGTCTCATAGAGAGTTTCCTTTGATTTGTTGCATTGTAAAACAATGTGGAACTATATACAACTAGTAATTACCCTGCACAATGTTATACAAACATGAACAAAATAAAGAGAAGTCAAATAAAGTGCGAGTGTGCCTACAAAAATAAAAATCATTTACCATGAAATATCTAATGTATGGTATTTATTGAATAAGAGCAGAATTTATTGATCTCCTTTGTATCCCAATGAAAAAAGCATAAAATTAAACACAAAAACTTTGAAAACAAATATACATTGATTTTTTTAATATTTATGTAGATGGACTATACATTATGTTATTATGTGGAGTTTTGTAGAATGTATTATTTTGTTATTGCAAACAATTAAAAAAAATATTCGGCCTTGTTCAATGAGTAACTTGTTCATTAAAAGAGGTGCTTTTGTATATTAGAAAAACAAATCTCTCTATTCTCGTCAGTATCGCTAAGATATAAGGATTTTTATGATTGATTATTTTAAGTACCAAAGGAAAAATTTTAAATGACGGTGAAATGGACATCAAATCAAAATTTTGTAATTCCCCTACTAATTCATAATACCTCCTTCCATTTAAGCCTTCTTGGTGTCCTCATGATGATTGATATAATGTTGTGTTGTTTGAAAACTTTATGGACTTATATCTACATTTTCTTGAGAAGGAAATTTTTGTACCGATTGATTCAGGGATATAAGGTCCCTTTAAAGGGAGGTTTAAATAAAATAAAATAATGAAATATTAGAGAAAATAAATATAACAGTAATAATGAAATGATAAATTAATTTAATTCAACAAAAAGGTAAATGAAATGATAAAAGAAGAGAGAAAGTTGTAATAGGAAGATATTTAATGGAGGTTGGTTGAATGTATTCATGGTAGGTAGAATGGGTGGTGCAATGTGTCAGGGGATGTGCAGGGAATATGAACCCATCAAAGCATTTTGGAAAGTTGATTTTTTTTATGTTTTAGATGAAAGTGTTATTGTAGAAAAGTATCTAAAATGTGGACGCATGCTCTAGGTTTGTAAATTTTTCTAATAATGTGTCTAAAGAATTGCCTTCTCAGAGTCAAAAATGATTGCATGATATGCTCGATATGGTTTTTTTAAAAGGTATTGGAACCTTTCAATAAAACATGATTGGAAATTATAAATCCAACTTCCACAACCTTTTCCAACATCCTCCACATCTGGGTCAAAATGGGGGCTTTGAAAAATGGTATGGACATCCATTAAAGAATAAACAAAGAACATTTTACTATATTATGTTGTTTCAAGGGCCTTCGTAGACATGTATGCAAAATTAAGACATAGCTTACAACCTCCTAGTTTACATGACTGCAAAATGTGGGTGTATAGAGAAGGAATGTGACTCATTTGAAAAAATGTCTTCCTAAAATAAAAAGATAAAAATAAAAATGTGTTCACATGGAATATAATTTTGATTGCAGGATATTCACAAAATGGGTTTGTTGAAAATTTCTTAAAGACTTTCAAGAAAATCAAACTTATAAGTGTCCAATATGATCCTTTTATACCATTTTATGCCAAAATGGGAGATTAAACTATCTATTTGTTGTTCATATGAGTGATACATATATTTTATATTATGGATCGAAATTGTTAGAATGAGACTACATGTGATTTTTACTTTTCTAAGAGAAAATTGATTTTTGAGTTTCAAGGAGGTATGTTTACTAATGAAACCATCAATGTGTATTGTCGGCTCACAAAGAATTATCAACAATTTCCAGAGAATTAATTTTTGTTATTTCACCAAATAATTGTCTCCATGTAATCGGTTCAGCTTTATTTGCATTCTCATTTTGTGTTAAAATATGAGATTTGAAATAGGGAATGGACATACATAAAATTATAAGAGATAGGGGATGGGAATTTTTCCATATATTGTAGTTGTAAGTGTATTGCTAGACATTGATAGAAAATATGGAGGCATATAGAATGAATGGATGTTTTTGATAAGATGGATCATCAAGATGCAATCTTACGAAATACCATAGTTCATGGATATGCACACAATGGGTTTTTCAAAAGGATTTGGATCTTATAAGAAAATATAATTAGAGGGTAAAAATCCAAACTCGGAAATATTCTCCAAGTATCCTCCTATCTTGGGGAAAACTTGGATCCTTGGAGTAAGTTATGGGCTTTCATTATTTTTTATATTTATCAAATGAAGAAACACACATAATGTATGTGACCTAATTGACGAAATGCTTTTAGTTGTGGACAATTTGATTTAGGAATGGTTTTCTCGTAATGCTCACAATTTCGACACACAAATACAATAATAAAAATATCGGAATGATTTTTTTGACTTAAATTACTCACTACACAATACCACATGAGCTCCAATAGATAAAATTAACACTACATAGGACACTTACACAAGTCATCAACTCACATAGACACATGACAACACCATATACATGTCGATGTAACACGTTCCCCAATGAACAAATGCTAAAGAACAAACCAACCACAAAAAGGGACCCAAGGATAGGAAAACCCAAAGCAAATCATTACCATGGTTTCATCTTAGTTACGATTAACATTTCAAAAAAAAAACATTATTATGCAATGATAATTTTTCTCCTTTTTCCACCTACATATTCTTAAATTCATTTCACATTCAACTTATAGTTCAACCATTTAAGTTGGCTCTTATTCCCTTATGAAAATCTCTATAAATTACATAATTATTTTTCATATTTCAAAATATACACAAAGTTCCTAATTATCTCGTTCTTATGTTAGGATTATGCTTCCCAAACGTTTATTCAAAGTTTAAAATTTTACCCTTACTACAAAGGTGAATCTGATGTGATGACAAGAAATCAATCTTAGGATTAAGGAAGGTTTAGGTTCAAGATACATTTTTCCCATAAGCATTATTTGATCATGGTACCTTTATTTACCTACCATGGTTAATATAATTCAGTAACTTGTTGAATCCATTCAACATTTCCACATCAAGAAACTTTATTTAGATTAACATAAATATTTTGTTTTCTCAAAGTTTGATCTCACCAAGGGAAATTCATATTATTTTTAACACAAATAAATTTCTAATTGAGTTATAAGGACTCCAAGAGTGACATTATTCATAACCTCAAATCTCATTTTATTCTTATATGCTTTACTCTAACATTACACTATGGTCTCATTATTGGCATTAATTTAGAACAAAAGAGTTACGAAAGTGCTTGTCTAACATCATGAAGAAGTACATGATTGGGAGCATTATAAATTACTTATGAACCACAAGTGATTTGTGTTCAAGGTAAGATCTCGTGTTTCAGCATTTCACGATTCTGCATGTGAAATTTATTTTATTCTTAATGTCATAAAAGGGCATAGCAAGGGATTACGGAACCAAGTTTCTAGTTTCCTAGGTTCTCTAAAGTCAACATAATTCAAATCGATTTCGCTAGCAAAGAGTTACTTACAATTTTCTACCCACAAACTAACCTCCTAATCAACTGAGGTTTAGTTTAATTCCAATTTGCACACAAGGCTCTACACCCTATTATAAATTGGATTAAGGTGTGAAAACATATTTACCCTATAAACTCTCTGTAAAAGATCAAGGCACTATATTGTCACTAGCCAAAGTAACACATTTCGTTGTGAGGAACTAAAGAGATCATTAACAAGAGTTTAATTCATAACACAACTATTTCACTAGGTCCATTTGCATCGTCTGGATCCCACATGGAATTCATTCGAAGATGAAGTTAACTTCTAGGTCTAACTTCATAAGACTTGGTAGACGACTAGGATACTAAGGAGGTGTTAGTTCTACTTACTCCAGATAAAGTTTTTCCAGGTCACTCCTAACCGTCGGGTTCACGATGGTAATGCTAAACATACCAACCATGATGATAACACAACTAGGGGTCTTATTTACCTAAGCTAGGAGGTTCCATTGAGCACAAAATTTTAAGTTCATTTTACGGTTTCGATTTCTTTTGGGCTAAGAAAGATCATGCGAGATGGATGACATCGAGTGTAGAGATTGAAGTTTATCCTAAGGTTTTTATTTTTTCACGCTAAAAGGATTCACACATGAAAGGTAGTTATACATGAGTCCTATACTAGGGTTGAGTGTTTCGTTTAGTTCTCTTTATTATAATTTCAAGGTAAGAATACAACACACTAATTAATTAATTGTCTATTGAACACTGGAAATGCAGTACAAGATATTAAATTCAAATTATTTAACATATATATCCAACCCCCTTTTCTTTCTCCTCTTTTTTTTTAACATACGGAAATTTGAAACAAAATGGCACCTATGATTAAATGCACATTTCCCAAGGCATTCCTAAAACTAGCATCTCATGCATATTACCAAATTTCAAATATAAATTTTTTTGTTACATTACAACTACATTAGACATATATCCATTTTCCAATAAAATATATAAATTACAATAATAAATAATCAATTACATGATGCCATTTTGCCATCTTACTTCCATCCTAAAAACCCATGTGAGCATGATATTAGGATAAATTATTGGCATGGAATCCACCTAAATCTAGCATAATTATCATTTTTAGTTTCCCATTTACATAATAACATTAATAATTTACATTTGAAAGGAGAAGGTTAGAGACACATATTTATTTCATTTCAGTTCACTTCATTTCTTAACCAATGAGAGAGAAAGAAATAGGGAAGAGAGAGAGAAACACTATTTTGCCAAAAGTTCAATTTCACACAAGTCACATTGTAGATTTTCAAACAGTTATTTACAAGTGTCAAAAAGTTTCCACAATAGTTTGGAAAACCAACATGGGTCCTTCAACTTTCCTTTTTAAGTTTTCCTACTAGTTGCAAAAACGTTCAATTTAGGCTCGGAAGATAAAAAAATTGCATTAAAAAAATGTCTTCCAATAAGTAAATTCATGACGGGTGAATTCCTACATGTCCACCTATATACCAAGAGTTCACAGGAACTGAAAAAATTCAGAATTAGTGAATGGTTTATGATTGGAGGTCATTTTTCCAAGGCCATCAATCATAATAGGTTTAGTTGCAACTAATCAAAGTTAGCTCGAGGGCTCAGAAAAATGATGTCTAAAACTAACATTCGATAGATGAATGTGTAACCAGAAATTTCCTTAAAGTTCCCCTATATATGGAGAATTCACCAGATTTGGCAGGATTGAGAATTGGAAACTGGTTTCAAATGGTGACATGTTATCCGGAGCCACCAAATATAATAGGTCCAATTTGACTTAGTCAAACTATGACCAAAGGCCTAAAAACTACCATTTCCAAATTATCAAGGAGAGTGTTTTCCCAAACTAAAGGTTGTAAGAAATTTTATACTAAAAATACTAGAGGTTTGTG